>JALBWW010000004.1:5000-575000 GCA_023212625.1 Styphnolobium japonicum
CTAAACCCTAAACCCTAAACCCTAAACCCTAAACCCTAAACCCTAAACCCTAAACCCTAAACCCTAAACCCTAAACCCTAAACCCTAAACCCTAAACCCTAAACCCTAAACCCTAAACCCTAAACCCTAAACCCTAAACCCTAAACCCTAAACCCTAAAACCCTAAACCCTAAACCCTAAACCCTAAACCCCGAACCCAAACCCCGAACCCTAAACCTAAACCCTAAACCCCTAAACCCTAAACCTCAAACCCCTAACCCTAAACCCCAAACTCCTAAACCCAAGCCCCACACCCCAAACCCTAAACCCTAAACCCTAAACCACTAAACCTAAACCCCAAACCCCACCCCCTAAACCCTGATCCCTAAACCCTAAACCCTAAACCCTAAACCCTAAACCCTAAAACCCTAAACCCTAAACCCTAAACCCTAAACCCTAAACCCTAAACCCTAAACCCTGATCCCTGAACCCTGAACCACGTCCTAAACCACGAACCTACGATCCCTGAACCACGACCCTGAACCTACACCCTGAACCACGAACCCTAAACCCTACAACGCTAACCCGAACCCCTAAACCTTTACCCCAGACCCTAAACCCTAAACCCTAAAACCCTAAAACCCTAACCCCTACTCATAATCATCTCTCGAAATTGGGTAATGTATAGAATTTTGATAACAATAAGTCTTTGCATTATCTTGTTGGCTCTGAGATCATATGATTAAATTAAGTTATGATGTTTGCGATCCCTTTTTATTTTATGACTCGCTCTCTCTCTTTAGCCTTTCATTTCATGGCTCCTCAAATGGTCAACCAAAAACAATTAGTTATGAAATTTTAATTGTGTGACTGTTTAAAACACACTCAGAATGATCTTCAAGCTAAGATGTAGAGGGCATATGTGTAATCGATGAATTATATAGGATAGCTAATTACTCATACTCACTTTTACTGTTCACTCTCTTGGTGGGTCCCCTACACAGAAATTGAGATAGTGTAAAATTTATTTATGCTAGAAGTGAAGAAATTTTAGGGTCCAAATAAACACTGTCTATTTTGATTGACATAAATATATACACTTGCAGATTTAACCATCTTAGTGAATGTCAATTTATCTTTTTTATTTAAATTTTAAACTTTTACATTTTTAGGTAATTACTTAAAATACCCAGTTGTTAAATGGTTTTACACCATGTCAAAAAAAATTCCAATTCCTGTAACAAACATTAAACGGCCACAGTAGTCAACATTGAGTCATTTAAAAAACAAATTTTGAAAAAATAATGTCACTCGTCTAGCCAGGGGCAGCCAGCTCCTAGTGGAGCTTGAGGGGGCCATGTCCCTCTTAAATACAATTCTCACATTATACCCTTTTACAATCTTCCTCTAGCTTCGCCTATGCGCCAATGATCCTTCCCATGTCGTGTGTGACTCGGACTAACTAATGGGCTTACGTCGCAGGTTAGTTAGTCAAAAAGTAATTTATCTACATGATCAAATTTAAATCAGACAAGCATCAAATGGACATTAGAGCGCAAGAGATGGCATTGGCAAATGGGAGAATGACCCTTGAGGTTGACTTGGGAAAAAGTATTCTCATTTAGTTCTTGGATAAAATTAATCAAGTATTCAACTTATTAAACCAATAATTTACATACAGTTAACCACGTATCAAGTATCAAAATAAGGATAAATTATTGGTTAACTGTATTTAAATTATTAGTTAAATTAGTTGAATATTTGGTTAATTTTAGCTAAGAACTAAATGGCGATACTTTTCTAACAAGCTAACTTAATGGGTCATTTTCCCTTGGCAAATTGGAAATTATGTATGATGGCTAAAGGCTTCTGACCAACCAATCACATGGTTTTGGTAAGTAAAGCACTAAAGCTATACAGATTTTGGAACAATATATGACATATCATATATGGGTTGTTCTTCCCCAAAGGTTATCCTATCTCAAACTAAAATATTATATTTAATATTAAAATATTTATATTAAAATAAATAATATTTGATTATTATTGTAGGAAATAAGCAAGAAATTCTAGAAGACTATGAAATGAAAACTAAAGCTCGTACTTTCATTCTTATTAACAACCTTTAAATACAAGAAAAACATAATCAGAAACTGCTAACAATAATGGAAAATAAAACTACCCATAAATTTGTAACAGCTCATTACCATCCATAATTTCTATAATTAAAACTTAAAACATCCATAACAGTAGGAATTCTACCATAAACTATAATAATAGATACTAAGGCATATTCTCAACATTCCTCCTTGCAGCAGTAGCTATCAACTCTAAGTTTCTATCTCAAGTTCTCAAACCTTCCTTTCGAAAGTACCTTTGTAAAGATGTCTGACAATTGGTCTTCAGTCTTGCAATATTGTAACAAAAGGTTTATAGTCATACCATGCTTCAAAAGAAGTTTTCCCTTGCACTGCCTTTGTAGGATGCCTGTTTAACACAAACATAGTTGTATTAGCCGCTTCAGCCCAGAATTTCTTTGGAATCCTTTCTCGTGCATCATACATCTAGTCATCTCCGTTATTGTTCTGTTCTTTCTCTCACTTACTCCATTTTGTTGTGGAGTATAAGGAGTAGTAACATGGTGCTCAATCTCAGCCTCTTCACAGAAACAATTAAATTGATCTGAGATATCTTTTTTCCTATTGTCAAACGTTATAACCTAAATTTTACAATCAGTTTGATTTTCAATCCAAGCTTTGAACCTTCAAAATACTCCTGCAACTTCAGACTTGAATCTTAAGAAATAAATCTAGCACATTCTAGTAAAATCATCAATAAAGGCAATGTAATATCGACTTCCCATTAAAGATAATTCAGGTTACGGTCCTCCAAGGTTTGTATGCATCAACTGCAGCTTTTGTGATGCTCTCCAACTTGACTATGGAAATGATAGACTGGACTGCTTCCCATATTGGCACGTATTTCAGCTACTCACATGGTCTTCCAATGATGGCAAGCCTTCCACAATATTATTCTTTTTCATGTACAGCAGTGCAGCAAGGTTGAAATGGCCTAGTCTCTTGTGCCAAAGCTTAGTGACATCAATTAATCATGAAACAACAGCCTGCACCTCCTCCATAAGATCCAAAGAGAAACTTTTTCCCTTCATTTTGACCTTAAACAAATCTTGATCTTTTGCATCTTGAATTAAACATTTTATCTTCAAACAAAACTTTGTAGCCCTTTTCAAGTAACTGACCAACACACAACAAATTTTTATTAATATCTGGTACATACAGCACATCAGTAATGATTTTAGTACCTGAGCAGCTTTCAATTGCAACAGTGACCTTTCCTTTAACACCTATGCATTCTCCATTGCCAATTCTGACTTTTGAAATAGTTGTTCTATCCAACTCCTTGAACATCTCTTCATCATAGGTCATATGATGTGTACATCCACTATCAATCAACAACTTTCACTATTGTTGATGGTGGCAAAACAAATTGCTGCAAATAACTACTCCTCCCCTCTTGTTGATCAACCACTTGAGCTTCAGTTTGAGGGTGCCTTTTGTTCTTGCAAATTTTTGCAATATGGCCAAGTTGATTGCATTTGTTGCACCGTATATTACGCTTTTTCCAACATATAAAGTAAGGATAATTCCTTTTTCCATAGTGACATGGAGGGTGATTTAACTTCTCATCTTCAATTTTACTCCCTTTCCTAGAACTTTATCCTTCCTCAATGCTGCTCCTTTGGACCTTTGTTTCCTTTCCTTTGTGACCTTGGTTGAACTCCAGTTTAGCCTGTAAAGCACCTTCTATCATGCCTTCCTCCCTCATATTTCTCATTTGTTCTTGGGCTTACAAAGCATACGTCAATTCTGCCAATGTAATATTTGACAAATCTTTGGAATTTTCCAGAGAGGAAATAGTGGATTCAAACTTCTCAAGAACAGTCACAAGGATTTTTTGAACTATCCTTGTATCAAGAAACTCAATTCCAAGCAACCTCACCTTGTTGACAATGCTCAAAATTCTGTCAGAATACTCATTGATCGTTTCTAACTCCTTCATTTGCTGCATCTCAAATTCCCTGATCAAATTCAGCACTTGCATTCTTATTTCCTTCATACTTCTGCTTGAGAAAATCCCAAATGGCCTTTGCTGACTTCAGAGTCACAATTCTAGTAAAGATTGTGTGAGAAATAGCAGAAAATAAACAAGCCTTTGCCTTTAATTTTCGTTGCTTTCTTTACTTATGATTCCTGATTTGTGCAAACGTTGGATTTTCTGGTAAAGGATCAATCACATAATCCTCCTCAACAACCTCCCAAAGATCACTAGTATTAAAATAAGCCTCCATTCTAATTGCCCAGGTGATAATCCTCACCTCAAAATTTGGCAATGTTATGGTGGAGTTATCAAATTGCATTTTCAACTCTCGATGTAAGTGTTTGGGTGTTTCGTGGAACTCTCAACCTTACCAGGTCCCTCAAGAACTATTTTGCTCAGGATAACATTTTTAGGAAATAAGAAAGAAATTCTGGAAGACTATGAAATGAAAACTGAACTCATACTTTCATTCTTACTAACAACCTTTAAATACAAGAAAAACATAATCAGAAACTGCTAATAATAACAACAAATAAAACTACCCATAAATTTGTAACAGCCCATTACCACCCATAATTCCTATAATTAAAACTTATAACATCCATAACAGTAGGAATTCTACCATAAACTCTAATAATAAATACTGAGGCATATTCTCAACAATTATGAAAGTACTTAGGATTGGGACAGATGTACAGGTAGGATAGATTTCCCATCATATTTACTTGAATTAATTTTATTTTAAAAAAATTCTTCTTCTCTTTTAGAAATTTTTTTATTCTAGGTTTTAGGGTTAACCCCTTTAACCCATAGATTGAGTTAGGGTTTTAAGTTATTAAACAGGGGGTTTGAAGCTGACCTGTAACAAACTGGATCATGTTGGCTCATATACCATCTCTAATAACTACACCCTAATTATAATGTAAACATTTATTTTGGTCTTTCAAAGATATAAGTGTCATCAGTTAGGCCCTCCAATGATAAATACATCAAAATGGTCATTCAATGTCAATTTTTGACATCAATTTGGTCTTTCAATTTCATTTTTTATATCAAATTGGTCTTCCAAAGGACCAAATGTATGCCAAAAATTATTAAAGGAGTAAACTAATATCACTTGTATCTTTGGATGACCAAAATAAATATTTACTCAAAAGCAATTATCAAACTTGATTTTGACATTGTAATATACATATCCACGTACAAGCGTGTCACATCTATGAATATTTAGGAAAAACTAATAATAGTTACAAAATAAATAGGAATACATTTTTTTGTTAAAATGTTAGGAGTACATATGCTTAAAAAGAATTGTGAAAGTACAAAAATGTAATGGCATTCCTAAACAGGTTGCCACAAACTGATCAACAACTCTATGTTTCAACTTTCAAGGCCCAACATTCTTCTACACTTTTCTCTGTATAAAATCACCCTGCTCAGCACTAAAAAATTTTACTGGCTCCCCATCTCTCGACTCTCATATGATGAAAGCTAGTAATAAAACGTTGTAATTAAGTGTATGGCGTTGGCTTTGTCAAACCCATGACAAGGCCACAAAGCAAGCAATTATCTGGAATGTTGTACTCATCCCTAAGAGAACGTTCAGGGGACAAAACGCTAATGTAGAGCTGTTGACCCAAGTAGCGATTCTCAGAAATCTCAGACCTCAAGTTCCACAGTCCAGCATTGTCGAATGTCAACATAATGGCGGCCCAAGATTTGGGGAAGACCTGAATGGTGTGTCTGCTCACGGCATCAAGAAGGTTATAGTTCTTCCTTTTCTCTGGGGTCCACATGCCTGGCTCTATGCTGTAGATTGAATGACCAAAAGAGAAAGAAATTAATTATTCATTCAATGCTGGCAATATGTATTATAACTATGAAGGGTTCAGTATGAAGATTGAATACTCACGCGACTGCGAAGAATGAGTAACCGTCCACATGATATGACTGGATGCTTTTTTCATGGTTCTCAAAGATTATCTCGATGAAGTTGCGGTAGGTGAAATTAAGAACATTTGGTTGTAAGGAAATAGTGGTTCCAACGTTGGACAATGGGTTGTCTGGAATAGAATCGTATTTGAAAACCTTGCCCTGAATTCCAAAGTATTCAGCAAGCTTTATAGGGGTTTCTGGGTCGATGTGTGAGACACCGTTGAGGGCATAACGAAGCTTGTTGTTTGCCCTGCTAACTGAGTTGATTAGCTTGACAGTGCGGGTGATGTTGATTGAACCATATTTGTAGGATCCCTGAGGGTTAGGCCTGGCAGCACTGGCGGTGAGGTTCCAACGGAAGGAACGGAATTGGTTGAGAGACCAAGCCCAACCAACTGGTGCCTCAGGGATCTCGGGTGAGGCAGGACCCTTGCCATTGGCGTAGCGAATAATGCCTTTACCAGTAAGAACAGTCTTCGTGAACCGGGTGGAAGCCACCATGTAGTAATCCATTGGCTCCTTATCAGCAATGACAAGGACAGCAAAGCATTGCCCAACATGGACGTCAAGAGAGTCGTAAGTGTTTTGCACGGTGTGGGAGCCTTCCATCTCAACAAGCTTCATTGGATGGCCTTGGATCCTGAAGTTGAGGGAATTTTTCAACCCAACGTTGCAAATTCTGTATTTGTAGGTCTTTCCAGGCTTCATGGTGAAGAGTGGCTCATCATTTCCATCACCTTTAGCTAATTTTCCGTTGATGAGAACACCTTCAGGCCTGCCCAGAGAGCGTCCGCTATCCAAGAACTTCCTGAGAGCGTTGTGGCTCTTTGTGTACCAATCACCAATGAGAACAGTGTAGTCATCCTCAGGATCCGCATAAGGGACGGGAATGAGCAAGCGGCTGTTTACATGGAGACCACCGAAACCACCAGCTGCCCTATGCATGGCCGTGGTTGGGTAGTAAATATAGCTCCCTATCTGGTCCTTCACTTGGAAATGGTAAGTGAAGTTTGTCCCTGGGGGAATGGGACAGTTAGTTCCAGCAGCCCCATTTTGCCAGGAATTCTTCCTTTGCTGGATGCCAGTCCTGCAAATACAAACGCATTAGATACTTAAAAAAACCTTTTATTTTGGCTTGATTGAACGGAGGAAGTTGCCGACGATAATAAAGGAAAGAACTTTATGAAGTGGAGGTACCATGTCAAAAGGAACGGCTCATCAAGATTGTTGAAGACATTAATAACTAGGTTATTGTTGCTAGTGGAATTGATATTGGGTCCAGGAAATTCGCCGTTGATGAGAATAACTTGTTGTGGTACACCCAATGGAGAGAAGGTGCCATAGGTAATGTTCCATGTAAAGAAGAGGTAAGGGTCTTCACCTTGGACCATCAACACAGTCCCAGCCAAGAGGCATAGCAAGAGCAAAAACATTACCCTACCCATTCTCTCTCTCTCTCTCTCTCTCTCTCTCTCTCTCTCTCTTAATTGTTTCTCCTGAATGTATCTTTCTTTCTAATTTACTACCTTTCGCTATTCTACAGTGGAAGAATATTCTTCCTCATCATCCCCAGCGACCCCTGCCTTATATACATGCCCTCGCTATTTCTCAACCATTCAAACTTTCCGCCAACATCTCTCAGTTCCCATTGCTTAAGCACCTCGAAATGCGTACTTCCTCTCACCCTCTTCCTATTTTCCTTGTCAAAGTTGTTCCCTGTGTCTATATTTAGAATACTGCCATTTTAAATATTACACACTCACAAAATGAATACTGCCATTTATTTCTTTATTTTAATAAAGAAGACTGCATATTATTGTTGAGTGTTCGTGCTCTATTGCATTTTTGTTTTTTTAATATCCCATGATTCATGATTGCTAAAAGATTCTAAATAAATATAAAGTTTCATTTTGCAGCCAAATTCAAAAATTCTTTTTGCTATATATAAAAATTGTCCAATTAAGAAATGATTAATGTTTTCACCAATTTATTTACTTATTAAATTTTGTATTGTTGAAGATACAAAATATGGTATCATATAGTATCCATCCATTAGAAACTGGAAACTATCTAATACTTACACCATGCAAAAATATTTG
Source organism: Styphnolobium japonicum (assembly GCA_023212625.1). Classification (NCBI taxonomy): domain Eukaryota; kingdom Viridiplantae; phylum Streptophyta; class Magnoliopsida; order Fabales; family Fabaceae; genus Styphnolobium; species Styphnolobium japonicum. Next base: position 13,133 of record JALBWW010000004.1, read on the forward strand.
TGGATATAAAATACATTTTTGGGGGAATTATAAGTAAAAACCTGCCAAACAAATTTCTCACACTTAAGGACTAAATTCCACAATCTAGTAATTGTTAATTAAGTTCAAATCGCGAATCTCTATTTATGATTCTCCCAATATTTTTAAGTGAATAGAAGCATATTAATTTGACTATTACACGTAGTCTTTTAATTTAGTATATAATCAAATTAAATAAAATGACATGAAATAAGATTTTTTTAAATAATAAACAGTTACAATATACTAATTATGACAATCAACTAAATGAGATACATGATCAAATATTAATAACTAATTGTGAAATGGTACAGAAGAAACTTCCCAAAACATATATCTAAATCACACAAGTTTTTTTATCACTTTTTTATTTATTCAATAATATATTCTAGCTTATATTTGATTCACATAAGTTTTCTTACATGACAATAAACTCAATTCTTGCTCAAATATACCTCCAATCCACTTGACTTGTTAACTAACATGCAATTTAACTTTAAACGAGTGGAGTGTAATTTACTTTTATTATTATTAGACTAACATAAAAGAAGAAAATAAACCAATCTGGTCAACTGTTTTCACATTGGGATGGTTGGATAAGCAATGGGTTGATGACTAAAGATCAAGAAATAAAAATTTCAGCAGCAATCCTTGTGGCCTACCAGTCATCCGCTAAAAGCGTATGCTCCCCATCCCCAGTTAAACCTCAGCATTAAATATAAAAAATTAAAATTAAAAAATAAATAAATAAATAAATAAAATGAAAATGTCCACATGTAATCACGTTTATAGTTGCCACAAACAATGAAATTTTCTTGGTTGTAGATTGTACACTATAAGGCTCGGTTTAGTAGATGAAATTGGGCTTAGAATTGAATTTTGAAATTGGATTTCTTAATTTTAGTTATCTTATTTTGTATCTACAATAGATTTCTAGTTTCAATTTTGAGTGGCAATTCTATAAAATTAATAAATAACTAATTTACACTACTTTTAATTCTTAGTTTGAATCCTAAAAATTATAATTTTAAGCACCAAATATTTTTACAATATGAAAAAGAAAATGTTTAAAATAATGTTTCATATTTCATTTGCAGCGTACTTATTCCCGCTAAATTCACAACATTCCCCTCTCAAGTGTGAGTCCTTACAATGGTTCACTCTCCCTCGAGTGGAAGCCTTTTCTGACTATTTCACGTTCTAACCAATATCACATTTCACAAAACCCACTTCCAATAGTCACGTCTCCACTGTGTTACTGTCTGTCTATCACCTTGACTGAATCACGTCTCCACCAACATGTTTCCGTTCTTTACATTAGTTTACGTCTTCCAATGTTCCACAACATAGGGCTAAACCGGACCTGTTTTCCATCAAGAGTCAACACCTTACTAATCCACCTAGACTTTTTGTGCAACCGTCGTCTCATACTCGTCCTTAGTAAATCTGAATCATCGGCTCCAATACCACTTGTTAGGGCGGTAGGGGGAGCTCTTCAATGCTCGTCTTAGCTAATCCATATCATCTACGCTGATACCACTTGTTCAAGGTTAGGGGAGCCCACAATGTTGGGGAAGATATTGACAATGGACTTACTCAGGAATCACACCAGTGGACTTGACATCATGTCTCAGCCCAAAATCGTAAAATATTAGGTTCATAAGTCCTTCTACTTATATGTCCATCACTTTGTGCTCGTTTAGATGTTTTTTTCATAATAAAAAAACATTTTTTAAAAAAATACTTTTTATATTTTAAATACCATTTTTGGGTGAGCTTTAAAAAAAGGGCTGAAGCACTAAAAAAAATAGCTCAAATAGTGTTTTTTTTAAACTAGATTTTTTAGCTTTTGTAAAAAATCTTTTTCAAGATATAGAAAAGTTATTTAGAGATATTTTTTAAACAAAAATATCTTTGGCTAATTTTAAAAATAACATCCCTTATCAATAAAGCATAATTAGGATTTGTTGTTTTTCTATTCATAGGACGTTTACAGCTTGAAAAAAAATTTGTTCATGGAATATTTATAATTTTATATTTTTCTAATTTTAAAATATATATGACGACTGATGATGAACAATATTTTAATAGAAGTAAGTGTGTAAGAAATAAATCTTGATTGTTATAGTTCTTTAGTTCTTTAGTTTAGTTTTTAAAAGTGATATTCTTAACATTTTCATTTTTTAAATAAATACGTTTTAATCCAAACGGTATTTGCTAAAAAGTACTTTTGTATGCCCTTTTAAGTAATTTTATCATTAAAAAAATGCTTTTATATTTTTACATCTAAACAATAATAAAATTTTAAAAAAAATTGGATATTACATCCAAACATAATATAAATTTTACTTTTACAAAAGAACATTTAAAAAAAGATGATAAAAGAAAATGTAAAAGCTCATCCAAACGAACCCTTGTTCATTTTTTTTTATCAAAGTGGGACTCTTCACTCACATCTCACACACACTTAAATTCAAAATAAATATAGTGTTCAAGACAGGGCTTTTCACCATGCACACTCCATCTTCACAAATATCTCCCACTCTAATATCAGCAACTGCAAGATCAATGTTCTGAGCAAAACTAGCTAGTGGCTTATCTCTTGCTCATATATCCTTCCTAGAGCTGGGTAAACGGGTTGAGACCTGCGGGTTATCCCTTTTAACTCGCTATCTTAAAGGGTTGGGATCAGTCTAATACCTAATTTGCGACTACCGCGGATCGGTAAGGTCTGATCCATTTAACTCACGAGTTAAGCGGTTAAACCAGGCTGGCCCGCGACCCATTTTTATTTTTATTTTTATTTTTATTTTTTGTTAAAAAAAACTTTCTTTCACAAAAATACTCTCAATTAGTAGTTCAACATAAGTGTTTAACTTATCTAATCTTTATGTCCAAGTAAAAACTTCAAAAATCTTCAAAAAATAATCCCAAGAACTCAATTAATGGCCTCATATTACAATTATACACACATATTTTAAATTTAAATTATTAAAAAATTTAAAAATAAAGTTAGCGAGCTGGCTAAGCCCAAGTTCAAAACTTTTTAACTCATTATTAAAATGAGCCAACCTGGTCCAGCCCGCAACTGACCGGGCCAGATTGGCCTGTTACCCAATTCTAATCCTCCCATGATCAGTCAATACGCTTTTATTATCAAGGTAATTAAGTCTACGAATAATTTTTCAAAAAAAGAAATGAAATTTTGTAATGTGAAAATATTTACACGTTGATGTAATTGTAGGTCACATGCTAAATTCATCTGAAAATTAGTGATTACGTTGATGCGTTACACGAATTTAAAATACATATAATATTTCATTCTTGTAATATTAATTTATACTCAAGTAACAAAGCAACTATTTGTTGGGTAAATATATGATTAAGAATTAAAAACATTTAGAAATAATATATTTAAGAAAAGTTAGGTTTCAGATAATGGTAATCATCTGGATTGAGTTAGGGTTGAGTGTACTTGTCTTGAACTCACGAGAAGAAATTTAGATTATTTAAAATCAAATAATTATATATACTCCTAATGAATCCTCTTAATAATCTTCTTAATTATTTAATAAAAAAATCAATTACTTTTTGAGTTTACAAGATATTAAATGCTTCACTTTTTCATTTAATATTTCCATATTAAGGATATAATATTATTCTTTAAAATATCATTAAAATTAAATTATTATTATTATTTTGGCTTCCCAAGGTATTCTTCAATCAAAAGGCGATAAACTAATCCATCAGCATATTGTCACGAGCCAGAAACGGGAATCCCTCCCAATTATATTTTTTCAATACATCTATTAGCTAAAAAAGAGAAGTTTGGTTCTAAAAATAGTAGTTTCATAAAAAATGGTTAGTATTTATTGTACTTATTTTAAAATTATGAAGGAGAATTTGGGCTATTTAAAGGAGCATAATAGCATTTATTGAACTCATGGTGAATTTTATTGTATCTATGCATAGATAGATTCAACCTAACTATCCTCCTAATTACTTAAAGAAAAAAGAAAATACTAAAAAGGCAAAAACATTTAACACTTTTGGGAGTTCTAAAACTTTTATTTTTTATTCTTTTCTTTCCTCTTTAGATAACTATGAGGATTGTTGTACTAATTATTTTTTCTTGGATTTAGCATATCTCTCCCTACTTTTATTTTTGCATAAATATTTCTCTTCCTACTTTGCCTTTAATAATGAATAGTTTCTAACAACTAAACCTTAATACATGGTATATTTGTAAAAGTATATTACAATATTTTTATTTTAATCTACCGTCACTATCATTTAATTATATATTACCACATAATTAAAAGAGTAAGATATTTCATGTAATCATCATCCCCTTCTTTTCCCTTTAATTTGTTCACTTTCCATTCCCTCTCAACTCTCAAATATAGGTATTCGGGTTTAAGATTATATGAATGTTTAGGCTAACACTTAATATATAAATATATATATATATATATATATAATAACAGTCAACAACAGTGTTGTTAAAAGTGATTGAAGCGGCCACTTAAGCGATGAGGAGAAACGAAAATCAGCTCCATGCTGCTTTAAATGGCCGGAGGCTGAGCAGCTTTGATGATGTGGGTGCATCAGGGTGATGCGTCCACATCATGCAATTCGGTGAAAATTCGATATTGCAAACACTTATAAGCCAATTAGTGTCTACTTTAAAGGGTTATTTTAGTCCAAACACACTTTTGAACTAATTAATTAACTATCATTTCAAGAGAAGGGGGAACCTAAAAACTTTCATACCCACGAGACCATAAGTAGTCTTGAAGCTGAATGCTGAACGGGTGAAGCTCTCACTCCCTTATTTTGTGCTCTTTTTCACAGCCTCATATCTTTTCTTGGCTTTCCTCTGTTTGTCGTTATTTCCTCTATGTTTGCCACTGTATTCTTCTCCAATCTCACTTTTTCTTTGGCAAACTCTCTATTCTCCTTGTTTTGGGTGTTTATATGGCAATGTGCATTGTCTATTTGAAATACTATATGTTTTTAATGTATTTTCATGACTTAATTTGCTTTTAAATCTTATCCGCATCACTTTAATGATATGGCCGCATTGCCATACCGCATCAAAGTAATATGGCTTTATAGGTGATTGCATCAACCCACTTTTTCGCCTAGTGACAACACTGATCGACAAGGATCTACATCTTATGTCTCAACTCTCAAGCCCGTGAATGTACTGTACAAACCTCAACGTAATATATAGGACAGTAAAATTTTAGTGTGAAAGCATCTGGAATGAGACAGTTAGCATCTAGAAGCTGATGTTTGAAAAATCACTGAGCATCTCATGGTTCTTTAATTTAAAATTCATTTTCTTTATAGTGTGAATTAGTACTATCAAAATTAGTAGAATTTTATCTTAAAATGTTACAAAAGGAAAATAAGCTTAGGGGTTTTTCATTCTTCCTATTAATTCCAAATAGTTAGCAACCGTTTAGGGTTAAACAACTCTAGCTTGAGTAAAATTTAATTTCTGTCACTTGAAATTATAGAAATGATATATATTCTACTTGAAAGTCAATTAATATATTTTTTCCAAGTCAAACCACATAGAAGACGAAGATAATAGGAAGGAGAACTTTGTATATATATTAAGGGGAAAATTAATTGCACTCAGGAAAGGGTTGATACGTCAGCTACCACGCAAGATACAAAGCTATCATATCGTCTTAGTCTTATTTGATGACAATGAATGCTTGTAGTGGCATGGCATTGATAGAAAGGAAACACTCTAGTTGGAGTATGGTTGTGGCCTGGGTAAATCCTTGACAATGCCGCAAAGAAGCTGGGTATCCGCCAGGTTGTACTCATCCCTTAGAGAACGTTCTGGGGACAAAACACTAATGTAGAGTTGTTGGCCCAGGTAGCGATTCTCGGTGATCTCCGACCTTAAGTTCCACATTCCAGCATTGTCAAATGTTAACATGATGGCAGCCCAAGATTTAGGAAACACCTGAATAGTGTGTCTGCTCACAGCATCAAGAAGGTTATAGTTCTTCCTTTTCTCTGGTGTCCATGTGCCTGGCTCTATGCTGTAGATTGAATAACCAAAAGAGAAAGAAATTAATTATTCATTAATCGCTAGCAATGCACAAAAGGTCGTATCGTATGGTATGCAATTATAAGAAAAAGGAATACTCACGCGACAGCAAAGAAAGAGTAACCGTCCAAATTATATGACTGAATGGTCTTTTCAGGGTTCTCAAAGATTATCTCAATGTAGTTGCGGAATGTAGCATTTATGACATTGGGTGCCACAGTAATGTTGTCCAGAGTGGCTGGGGGTTCATCAGAGATGGTGTTGTACTTGAAAACCTGGTCGGCAACTCCATAGTACTCGGCGAGCTTGAGGGGAGTTTCACTATCGATGTGTGAGACACCATTGATGGCATAACGAAGCTTGCCTTGTGCCCTGCTAACCGTGTTGACCAACTTGATTGTGCGGGTGATGTTGATTTGACCATATTTGTAAGAACCTTGAGGATTAGGCCTTGCAGCACTAGCGGTAAGGTTCCAACGGAAGGAGCGGAACTGGTTGAGAGACCATGCCCAACCAACAGGTGCCTCAGGGATCTCTGGTGAGGCAGGGCCTATGCCGTTGGTGTAGCGGATGATGCCTTTACCAGTAAGAACATGCTTGGTGAAGCGAGAGGAGGCCACCATGTAATAGTCTTTCGGCTCCTTGTCAGCAGTCACAAGGACAGAAAAGCATTGCCCGACATGGACATCAAGTGAGTCGTAGGTGTTCTGAACTGTGTGGGAGCCCTCCATCTCCACGAGTTTCATGGGATGACCTTGGATCCTGAAGTTGAGGGAGTCCTTGAGACCAACGTTGCAGATTCTATACTTGTAGGTCTTGCCAGGCTTCATGGTGAAGAGTGGTTCGTCCAAGCCATCACCCTTGGCAGATTTGCCGTTAATGAGCACACCATTTGGCCTGCCAATAGAGCGACCGTTGTCCAAGAACTTCTTGAGAGTGGTATGGCTCCTGAGGAACCAGTCACCAATAAGAACGTCGTACTCATCCTCGGGATCTGCATAAGGGACAGGAATCAACAGACGGCTATTGATCCGAAGGGCACCGAAACCACCGGCTGACCTGTGCAGGGCTGTGGTAGGATAGTAAAAATAGCTTCCAATCTGATCCTTCACCTGGAAATGGTAGGTGTAGTTTGTCCCAGGAGGAATGGGGCATCCAGTTCCGAGCGTACCATCTTGCCACGAGTTCTTCCTTTGTTGGATACCGCTCCAGGTCAATAGGAATGGCTCATCAAGGTTGTTGTGCACATTCAACACAATGTTGTTGTTAGAGGTGGAGTTGATATTGGGTCCGGGGAATTGGCCATTGATAAGAATTCCCTGTTGCGGGACTCCAAGAGGAGAAATAGTGCCATAGGTGATGTTCCAAGTGAAGTACAAGTATGGGTCTTCACCCCGCACGGCCGCAGCCAAGAGGCATAGCATCAACACGAACATCAACCCACGACCCATTCTCTTGTCTATCCGAATAATCAACCCTTTCCTAGCTAGCTATCTCCTTCCTCTCTTTTATTGGAAGAAGATAGTTGTTCTTCTTCTACCGTTCCAATAGAACATGTAACCCTCCCTTTTTATACCAGTGTCCTAACCTTTTTCAACCATTCAAACTCTGCCGAACTTTTCTCGCAGCTATAGTCCATCTTTGGTGCACCTTACATCGCTCCACCACTCATTTTTTCACTCTTTGACTTTCTATTTATTCTCTATTTTAGAATTTTCTTTTGCTATTTTGTCATTGAGATTAGAAAGAAAAGGTACATCGAACAAACTCTATTTAATTTTTCCGATTTAATCAATGTACTATAACGACGATATGTTAGGACACACAACTTTCATTGTGTGGAATGATAATCCTTGTATAGGATCGATGATCATGTAACTTCAAATAATTTTGCATGAAATAATTTGAAGATAGTATTATTTTAAATGGAATAGAAATTTTTATGAAATGAAATTTCTCTGATACTTTTATTATGGTACTTTCTATATTAAATATTATTAATCATTAAATTTTATATCGAAATTCATTTAAGATTCGTTTAGATGCAGGAAATGGAATTCAAATTCAAATTTTTAATTTCAATTACAATTCTTTTTAGAATTGGAACTGGTTCAAAATCTTATATTTTATGTTTGTGTTGCACAAATAATTAGGACATGAAATTATAATTTTAACTTCAATTGTAATTATATTGTTTAGATGTATGATCTAAAATTTCAAAAAAAAAATTATAACTATAAAATTTCACATTTTAAAAATGCAATTACTTTTTTTAATATGAAATTATTTATTTATAAATTAATAAAAAAATTAGTACAATAGTAATTTTTTATAATATAATAGTCAAATTTTTAAAAGTAGTTTTTTATCAGAGTATAGTTATATGAAAACTATTTTTAGGTATAAAAGAAAAAAAAAAACAATGGAGTATAGGCAAGTTCTTATACAAGACTTTTGTTTCATAAAGATACGAGATTTTTATAGATAAAAAATTATGTAATTAATTTTTTTTATTAAAACAAATAAAAGCCAACACAGGTTGGCTCAACTAGTTGAAATGATTCAAATAAGACTACTCATTCCTTATGGGCATCCCCACCCCAATTCCACAAGTACTAAGTAACCCAACTACAAATATAAAAAAATTAGGATTAACGGTCCTATATTTTTTAAAAAAAATTATCAAAGTATAGATGTGATTGTTATGCTGAGCTTTTTGCTCTGTTCGAAGGCCTGAATCTGATATGGAATATGGGTTCTAAAAAGGTGGTCTATTACACAGACTCTCAGCATGTGGTGACCTTGATTTCTGAGCCTTTTTCTAAGCGTCACATATATGCTTCTTTGATTGAGAGTATAAGAGAGAAGATGCAGCTGGGCTGGGTTGTTAGGCTGAAGCACACTCTTCGTGAAGGGAACCAGTTTGCAGATTTTCTGGCCAAATATGGAGCTAACCATGATGAGAGACTTACAATATTTGACGTCCTACCTGTTGGTCTCAGCAACCTCCTTTTAGCGGATGGTTCAGGTGTGGCCTTCCGAAGGCAGTAGTTTGACTGCTGTTTGTTTTTATTTTCTTCTGTTTATTTTTTCCGCGTTTGTTTTCGTTTCTCTATTATTGAGAGAGAAAAAGGGAGAGACAGAGAGAGAGATAGTTTAATAATGAAGTCTTTAAATTAATATTTGATAATGTTTAGTAGGATTATTCGCGAGTCAGGTTGGTTTGCGTTGTTCAGGTTCACAAAAATAAAATTCAAACCAACCATTCTTAATTAGTTCAGGTTAGGTCGGATTCATAAAATAAAATCAAATAAAAAATCTTATTTGCTAGAATTGGATTGGTTCAGGTCAGGTCATTGGCTTACAAGTTAAAGGAATTTGAAAGTACTGCACTTTTCTCAGTTTCACAAGCAAAACACAAACAATCAGTGAAAGTTCAAAGTAGAGTCACATAGAAACCGAATACGCGTGGTGGCTTGGGTGGTATGGTGTGATGATGTTGGTTGGCATGGTGGCTGTGGTGTGTATGGTTTCAGGTGAGCAGGAAAGTGTTGTGTTTTGGTGCATGTGTGTGGTTGTAGAGTTGTGCAGAGATTTTGTCTTCCTCCCAAAAGTTTAGGAGGGCCGTTGGGGGAATTTCTTGTACTCCTGCTGACACCCCCTAGGATAAGGGAGAAAAGGGGAAAAAACGTTTCCATGTGGGAATCTTCTGGAAATGAAAAGAAACCAAGTAGGAAAAGGTTTGGGCCCAGTGGAACATGGGCCATGGAACTTAGGTATTTGGACCAAGGTTGGTTAATGAGGTGGTCAAAGGAAATGAGCCCAGTGGGTCTATGGCCAATGAGCTAGGTACTTAGGTCTTAAAATTATTATTTTTTTAGACTTTTCATTAATGATACTTTTTTATCAAAAAAATTTATTACATTTTCTTTTTTTCTTTTTTCTTTCATGTTTATCAACCTTTTAATTTTAAATTATATATATATATATATAAAATTATCATCCCAATCAAAATTGATCACACTTTAGCAAAGTTTGTGAATTCAATTGGATGGTTCAGTTATTATTTTTTTTTTGTAAAATTAATAATAATAATAATATAATTCAGTTCAAATTTGATTAGATGTGATTAACCAAATTGCATATAATAAATAATTAACTACACCACTTTCACAAACAAAAAAACGAATTGTTATATAAACTAATTCGAACAATTCAGTTTGGTTTGATGGTTCAGTTCAATTTTTATTTTTCCATTCCCAACCCCGTTCAACAGATGATAATGCCTAAACATTTTCCAGACAGTGCTCAATACATGTCATAATGCATAATATCTCTATGAACGGAACTTTTCACTTCTTTTAAAAGGACATTTTCTTTTAAAAGTTATGCGGACAAATTAACCAGCATCAAGAAGAAAGATGGCAGTTCTCTCGGGGGGAAGGAAAGAGAAAGTGAGAAGAAAAAGTCGATGCAACCACCAAGAGTAATCGACTACATAAGTCTTGATAAATGACGATAAAACAGATATCACCACCAAGGCTATGTTCATGCAAGATGGTAAGCAAACCCTAAAAAATAGCTAAATAACTAAATCTAAAACATAGTAAGCAAATGGGTTGCTGCCTCAGCATGTACGAGAACCTAAACCCATGTGAACTTCTGTGCAGGAAAGCAAAACAAACAATCAAACAAGCATTATTACAAAATATAGCACGGGTGCCAAACTATCCCAACAAGTACAAGTCTCTGGTTCATTTTCTTCCGTTATTCCCTATTCATATTAACATTGCCAAGCAATTCCAATTAGTCTGCTGACCAACCAGAGTTTGGATTATTTCAAAAGCATGAATGGAAGAACAATATGAGAAGGAGGCGGAGGATAAAATAAAATAAAGCACAAATCAGACTCAAAAGACAACATCCATTTATATCCCTAATGAAACCTTGGTAGAGTGGGATTATTTATTGTCACAGAAAACCCCAAGTTAGCATTCATCTTTGAGGGGGGTCAACTGTACGGACATTAGCAACTGTCATTCCCTCGATTCGGTCTTTGGTGATTTCCACAAAGTGTCCAACAATCTCATGAAACTGCTTGAGCCCTGACAGTGGAAGAATGATGGAGGATCGATCAGAACCTGCAACCTGCAATGTAACAACAAGAACATACAGCAGAAAATCCTCTTCCCACACTAAAATAAAATAAAGGAAAAGAGAAAAAGATAATGGCAGCACACCTCAGATATTCTCAAGAAATGACCCCTATTATTGCTCCCAAGATCAAAGAAGAATCTTTTTTGATCAGCCCTGATCACTTTTGAGACCCCCAAGTTCCCAATTTCATCCTGAGCTGGTAAATCAACAGACCTGTCCACATTCAACTCAGAAGAGGTGGCTGGTTGACTACTATGACCAGATATGAAGCCAGCACCAACATCATCAGAAAGTCCAACAAGACGTTCCGAGGATTCAGAACTTTGCTGTTGCAAAACGCAAACAATCAGAAGAGGTAAAACAGATCAAGTAGGACAACTTTGAAAATTTTAGTGGCAAAGCAGGAAAAAAAATGTCTACATGCAAAAGAAGGAAACCTGATTGGGTAGAATGAAAAGCCTTGATGCTTCATTGATCTCCGCCAAAATGTTTCTGAATGCTGCCCACCCTTCATCCCTGGAGCTTCCTGCAGGAACAATGATAGTACTACGATTTCTGCTGACAGAAGCCTCAGACACCTTCACAAAAAATAAATTAGAATCATAATCTTGAAACAAAATAAACATACAGGTAATATCCTTTGCAAGATAGAAATGTAAAAAGAAACATAAAAATAGATAAGCCCAAAAAGATGCAAAAAGATATGCAGTTATGAGTCAAATATAACCTTTTCCGTGAAAAATCTAAGACGTGCTTCTGAAAGATCATTGTTATTTGGCAATTGGGTGCACAGCAAATTTACATATACAATTCCCATGCATAAATTTTGTATAATTAGTTCAAAGAGAGGATGTTGACAGTCTATGCTTATAACTTTAAGATGATATAAATTTGATAAATCTGAAAATTTAGAGACAAGATAATAGCTTTTTTATGAGGGACTTCATGTAGCCACATTAAAACAATTTTGGTTAAAAGGAAAACAGCAAAACTATAATACTAGAGTTGTATGCAAAGTTTGTGCAGATATTACCTAAGGGTCGAATCTTGTCACAAGGACCTATTTAAAAGGTGGGGGAATAACAGAATATTGTAGTTGACTGCATAGCTACTATCTTGTAGTGCAGATCGGGTTTACTGTTCTTACTATGTTCCACTGTGATGCATGCTTTAAAGCTTGCTTTTGTTCAATCATTTGGTGAGAATAATCAATGCTACTAAAAACAGCATTTCCATTGTGTAACAGCACAGGCAAACACAGACAGCAACCAACAATACCAGCATCCAAAAACTTCAAATACATAATGATCACCTGGGTCTTAAATGCATTTTGCACCCTTCCCACCCGCAAACCCACATTGTAAGCACTCCAGTAATACAAGGGCAGTCATCAGATATGAACAACAATCCCCCAATAGGGGACATAGAAGATACCACTTAAACACTGAATACAGAAGATTTTACATAGACAAGATAAAAGGTCGATGTCCATATATAGTAAACTGGCCAATACAGAGGACTCCTTGATTGTTTCAAACTCATCAGACGAGGAATCAGGAGAGGAACAGGATTTGAAGGAGAAGGGATGTCTGCTGCTTAAAAAATGGGAGAAGTTAATATACAAGCAACGTATTCAGAAGGGTCATGCCAAGTGAACGACCGTTTTGCAGGGAGAGCACAGATGGCCACCCAATTTGTCAACAAATGAGGCGTTAACCCCTTGGGTAATGCTGAAATACAAATGAATGGCATGACTTCTACAGGGAGTGGCTCTATGTTTTCTTCCTTCTTTTCTCCTACTTTTTCCAGCTTTGTCCCTTGCCATATTACAACTGACATAAAACTTGTCATCTGATAATATCACAGATGGTCAATTTGAGGGTAAGAATCTTGGAGATGGCACTTTACCTATTCCAGAACCTAATCATATTAACAGGGAAATGCCTAATGTCCAGACTGAAAATCTTCTAAGGGAAAATGTCATAGCCATTGATCACTAGTGCAATGAGAGGGACAGCAAAGAACTGCAATGATGCAATCTTAGGGGAAATGCCTAATGTCCAGACTGAAAATCTTCTAAGGGAAAATGTCCTAGCCATTGATCACTAGTGCAATGAGAGGGACAGCAAAGAACTGCAATGATGCAATCTTAGGGGAAATGCCTAATGTCCAGACTGAAAATCTTCTAAGGGAAAATGTCATAGCCATTGATCACTAGTGCAATGAGAGGGACAGCAAAGAACTGCAATGATGCAATCTTAGATTCAATCCGTTAAAGCCAAATTATTGAATACTAACGGACCAGATGATATTCCTATTGAAGTTTGGAAGTGTCTAGTAGAGAAAGGCATCACCTAGCTTACTAAGTTGTTTAATGAGAAAATGTCATATGAATGGAGGAGATGCGTTTTTATCCCTAATTATAAGAACAAAGGAGATATAGAAGTGCTAACTACAGAGGGATTAAGCTCATGAATTGTATATGAAACTGTGGAAAAGAGTAATTGAACGGAGATTAAGGCAAGAGACTCCCATTTCATAGAACTAGTTTGGTTTTATGCAAGGGAGGTCAACCATAGAGGCAATATACCTTCTCCAAGGTTTAATGGAGAGGTATTAAAGGAAACAAGAAGACCTTCACATGGTTTTCATTGACCTAGGGAAGGCCTATGATAGGGTGCCAAGAGAAGTCCTATGGAAAGCTCTAGAGAAGAAAAGGGTTCATGTTGCTTATATTCGAGCTATCAAGGATATGTATGATGGGGTTAAAACTAGTGTGCGAACACATGGTGGGGTCACAGAAGATTGTCCTATAACTACAGAATTACACCAAAGGTCAACTTTAAGTCCTTATCTTTTTACCTTGGTATTGGACACAATGTAGTTCTAATCACATAAATCCTAATTCGATTCATGTGATTCGATCGTTTTGTTGCCGGAATCATGTCAAAATCGTTCGAATTGCAATTTGGCTATGAATCGCGAACAATCAAACCGCACAAAGAGTTGGGACAGGGAACCCACGAGTTTGGGGAAGCTGAGGGATGGCAGAGTTGCCTTTAATGTTGAGTGCCATCATGTTGTGGGCACGCATCGCCATCTCCGACGTGGCTAAGGTGCCTAGCCAAATTCGGTTCTTCTTGCAAGACTCTCAAATTTCGGATAACCACTTGCCCCAGGTTCGCACTTGGACCCCTCTATAATTCGAGTGTTTGCTGTTGTTGTCTCTAGCTCTCTTGGGTGTTTCTGTTCCAGGTGGGGCTCAAAGGGTGAAGGTTTAGAAGTAGAGGAGCTTGATGGTGGTGAAGAAGAAGAGGGTGAAGATTTAGGAGTAGAGGAATTCGAGACAGGGTGATGTATTAAAGAGTTCTTTCTTCAATATTCATTCCCAAACATGAGAAGAATTCCAAGATTGATGATATAATGGGTTAGGGTTTAGTGAGACAGTGGAGATAGTGTCAACTATCAGAAGAATTCCCAATATAAGATAATGGGTTAGGGTTGGTTTACCAAAAAATGGAGGAAATAATTAAAGAGGAGAGAGAGGGTCTTATTTAACTAAGAAATAGGAAAAGATCATAGATTTATTTTGAATTTTGCTAGCTACATAATGAGTTATTTGACTTTAAAATGCTAATATCTAGATGTTTGTAATTTTTATTATGTGAAAAATATATTTTCTGTTATTTTAGATTCACAATACGTTTCAATTCACAATTTGAAAAATAAGCCTTCCGATTCGCGATTTGATTCACGATTTGGCAACCATGATTGGACATACTTACTGGGTACATCCAAGAACCAGTTCCTCAATGCATGCTTTTTGCATATGACATAGTCTTGGTGGAAGAGTAGGGAGAGGGAATAAAGGGAAAACTAGAGTTGTGAAGAGAAGTTTGGGAATCACATGGTTTTCGGTTAAGTAGAAGTAAGACAAAATAAATGGAATGCAAGTTTAGCAAGACACAAACTAGCATGGGTGTGGGGGTGAAAATTGGGGATCATACAATACCACAAATTGCATGGTCTATGTATCTTGAATTAGATCTGTCATACAAAGTGACAGAGAGATTGCAAGAGTTGTAACTCATAGGATTCAAGTTGGGTGGACAAAATGGAGAAATGTTTCAGGCGTCATTTGTGATCGAAAGGCGCTTCTCAAGCTCAAAGAAAAATTCTAACGATCATCTATAAGACCAGCAATGCTTTATGGTAACAAATGTTGGGTGGTAAAGTGCCAACAAGAGCATAAGTTAATGGTTGCGGAGATGAGAATTTTTGCAACGGATAAGTGGACATACAAGAAAAGATAAGATCAAGAATGAATGTATTCAAGACAGAGTTGGAATAGCACCTATTGATGAAAATATGATAGAATCTTACCTAAAATGGTTTGGTCATGAGAGGAGAAGACCAATAGAAGCCCCAGTAATAAGATTTGATCATATAAAGGATAGCCCGATAAACAGAGATAGAGGAAGACTATGAAAAACAAAGTTCAAGCCACACAAATCCAACATGTTGATATGCAAGCTTTTTTGTTTCCACTGCTATCAAAATAATTCTAATAAAAATCTGCAAAGCACAATTTATTCTCTCTATCCACCAGTATGACCAGGAAGGCAGTGACATCCCTGGCGCTTACAGTAGTATTATGCATTTTAAGCAACTATATTAGGAATGTGATAGGATACTTAAGCCCAAGGGAGAACCACACCCCAAAAGCTAGCTATTAAGGTCAGAGAGCCCAAGGACTTAAATATCACTCCACACATTGGTATTTAGCCAATGTGAGACTCTATCAAAATGTCTAACAAGACCCCCAACATTTACCACACAAACCTAAATTAATTTTTTTGTTTCCCTTTTCTATTTTTGATAACAAATCCTCATTAAAAAAAGCCCTGACCTGTCATGCATTAGGCTCTTTCTCTTGATTAAACAAGTTACAAATGATAAATCTTTTAAAAACTTCCTCAAGTAGTATTCATCATTTTTACCTCTTTTATACATGGGTTGACCACAACCTTCATTGTCATAATAAAATTTTCTTATTGCTCATGAAAAATATATGCTAAATTTGCCAAATGAAGACTCTACGGAGCCTAATTTATCCTATAGATGTTTTGACCTTCATTCTATGACAATTTAGAAAAGATTTCTATAAATATAATCAGAGGATGTAAACACATCAATGTCAAATAATGACATATCTAAGGGGAAAAGAATGCAAAAAATATAAAATGTTAACTAACAGGGAAAAAGGTCAAGAACAATTATCTTCAAACTAAACAAACATAGAAAGCTGACCTAAATGGTCTTTCCGAAAATATGGTTTTTGATCGAGCACAATCGCGTCATTTGATCCAAGTAGCCGACCCCACTTAGTGCGAAAAGGCTTTTGCTGTTGTTGACTTGTTGTTGTTGTAAACAAACACTAAAAGAATATTAAACCTTATCTTTAAGAGTGGGCACTGGGCAGGCAGGGATCCAGACACACCCCATTCTAATTCATTGACAAGAGAAGCAAAGCTTTCCATGAAGGAATCAATCTTTTGACATAGCTAACATACTCCTACTAATCATTTTCTACCAAAACCCCTAGCTCAAGCTCTGACAAGTTTCTTTTCTTTTATTTTTTTCATTTTGGTTTTAAGCCTTTGGAAAGTTCATTAGGTTTTGGCAGGAATGACATTCAACTCAATCCAACCCAAAAATATTACAGACATAAATATTGAAACAGTATATAAAATGCAATGAAAGAATACTAAAGAACATGGCATGCTGAGACAGTTAAGTGGGTTAAAAACCAGCTGGGATTAATCCCAACTTAAAGAACTTATGCAATTAGGAGAAAGACGCTATTCAATGCAGTTACAACCTTATGATGCATACAATACCTATACCTATGTAAGCTGAGGCAATTAGATTTCAGCTTAGAAGACTATCAGCCCTTGAGAATGTCTTTTAAAAAGAGACGATGAGAAGAGACAAAGAAGCTAGTACCTTTAAGAAACGGCCCCTCCTATTCTCCCCAATGTCGAAGTAGAAAACCTGAAAAAAGAGCTAGCAAAACTAGTAACTAATCCAAGAATGGGGGATATGAAATAACATGTAGTAATTATTAATATATATTTTACCAAAAGAGAGAGAGAATTGAAGAGGCGAAGGGGCCGTTTAGTTTAAAGGCTTACCTTGGTGTCAAGCTGCAATTCCTTGCTGAAAAGGTCTTGATCGTCTGAGTTGACATAGTAATTGAAGAGATCGAGAAACCAGGAAATGCCGGAAAAGGGGACGATGATGGTGGACCTGGTAGCAGAAGTCTTCTCGGAGATTTTGAGGTAGCGACCCCGAGGGTTCTCCTTCAGATCGAAGTAAAAGAGCTTGTGCTCCACCTGCAGTGTTTTGCAAAGGAGCTCCACATCATTTCCACCACCACCTCCCCCTCCACCTCCGCCTCCTGAGTTTCCCTCCATGTCCAGCAACCGCCAGGGCCGTTAACACCAGCAGCAGCCGATGCTATTTGTCAAAGTTAAAGCAGACTGCAACTGATGATATGTGACAGATCTGACTAATAATTGATACTGCGGTTGTAGCACCCGCGGGATGGCATCTGGGGAATCTGCAAATCCTAGGGTTTTCAGTTGCAAGTTCCACAACAACTATAATTAATATACACGGGACACCTTCGTCTGACTCCTAGTCATTTACAAACCAACAATCTCATCCCACTAATATGAAATTTTATGAAATTGACAGAGCTATGAATAAAGAATGGATATTTATCTCAATTTGGTGCCTATGTCCTATTTTTCGTTTTTGAAATAACCACTTATCAAAACATCATAATCACCATTAAAAAACAATATATGTTGATTGCTTACTTATTTATATAAAAAATAATAATTATATAATTTATATTCATATTATTTTAAAAATTTTAATGAAATAAGTAAATAACAAAACTATAATAGAATAATCATATATTTTTATGAAAAAGTACATTTTCAAAAATATTCAAAAAAAATTAAATATAGCACCAAAAAAATACGATTAATAGTTCTCACAAAAAATAAACAAGTATCTTGCCTCTTTCACTAAATAAATAAATTGTTAAAATGAGTTTTGTGTAATGACTTTTTAATATATTACCATATAAATAAACTCATATGAATATTACATGTAATTTTTAAAATATTAACTTAAGGAAATTTGTCTATAATTTTTATTATTTTAATACATATTAAATAATTTTACGAAGGTTGCCTCTTGTCTTCAAAAAATACATCCAAACCATCCTACAATAATCATCAATCAAAGTCATAAAATACCCCACTCTTTGAAGGAATTCTATTTAGGTAGTAAGTATTTTTTGCATAAAAAAATTCCTAAAAAAATTCACAATCTCTATATTTTCTACCTATTCAACAACACCTTGTTGATTAATCAGGTGAAACGTCCATTTCAAACGGTAAAATGATTATGGTTATAAGTTCCATAGTAGAAAACAAACTTTCAAGTGCGTTAACTTTTGAATATTAGATAAAACATGACTTTTCATCTTTTACCACACATTCATTTGCTATTTTTACAGCTTCAACCTTGCTTAGAAAAGTTTTCGAGTTTAATGCTCCTAATAAAAATATTTCAACACAAACCACATTTGATGGTTCATATAATCTCCATCATCTCCAATATTCAAGCATCTTCAGCTTCTTCATTGTCATTATATGTATTATCTGCAACAATGCCTTCAATAACAATCTTGGTGGCATTAAACAGATGTTTGACTAGTTCAAATACTAGTATAAATTCCAATCACATTATGTCAACATCTTCAGCATCAACTTTTCCCTCTTTGGTTGTTTCTTCTTCAGTTTCCTTATCTAATCAGGCCCTAAAATTTATGGTGTCCTCTTTACCTTATCCATCTTGCTTGAATTCAAACTTAAGAGTCACTTTAATCCAAGGTTCGACTAGTTGTTGTATCTAATATAAAGACTACTTTGCATGTCCTAAAGTGGTCACTAGGCTAAATGAGCCTCCAAATGGTTAATTTGAATTGAAGCTTGGACCTTCAAGAAATTTACTCCTTTAAGAATACATTCTTGCAACAATTTAAGTTATGCACTCAATGTTATCTCAGTTTCTCTACCAGAACATCTTATTGATGCACTTATGCAGCTTTCAACATCTTTCTCTGCTTCTGCAAGTGTTTCAACTAGTAGTGAAAATGGGGGTTTGGATGTTGGAATCATAAACCATGATGAGATGGAGGAAGAAGCTCCTTAGACAAGTAACACTAGTTTGGGAAGGTGACGTCTAACATACACCTTAAAACAACGGGAGCATTGATGCATCATTTAATATCTATCATTGATTAACAATAATTAAATCATGAAGAAAATCTAACAGTTGAAAATTGAATGAGGAACCGGTTGAAAATGTTAAAATGCATTTTGCAAAAAAACCCTTAAGATTTTCATTTATTCTCAAACTTTTTTTTTTCATTTTAGTCATTTTCCATGATAACAATGGCAACCTTTGAATTAAGTTTAAACAATAATATAAATTTTTGAATAAATAAATAAAAAATTAAGACGTCTTGTTTTTAATAAAATAAAATTTATTTTGATTTAATAAATAATTAAAATGCAAAAATAAAATGAAATTCATCATTGCTTAAGTCTAATTAAAAAATTACTTTATGACTATTTTTTATTAAAAAATAAAATTACCAAATTAAAAAAATAAAATTAACATATGAAAATAAATAAAAAAATTAAATTTCATGGTAGCATATCAAAATAATTTAAAAAATAATTCAATGACAATCTTAAAGTGAAATATTACAATTGCGATGGTATATTAAAACAATTATTAAAAAAAATAAATTACATAACATATTACTAATTGTCATGCTATAATTTAAAAAAATTAATTTTTTCCATAAAATAACTAAAACAAATTTTTTGTGTATTAATATATATATAATTTAACAGTCCCGCCAATGACTATGTTTTTTTTTAAAAAAAATTCTTAGTAAAAATCTATATTATATATATATATATATTAATTTCTTCTTAAATAAAATGTTCACAAAATTTAAAAAATAATTTTATTAAAATTATCGTAAATATTATTAAAATAATTTTAATAAAACTATTAAATATAATTTTAAATATTATTAATTGCATATAGGGATCATATTTTGGATAATAAAAATAATTACATATAATTTTAAATAAAACTAATTACATGACTGGATTGGTCGTCCTGACATCCTATTCCTCGAATAAAATATAAATAATTTAAATAAGCTGATATTAATTTTTAAATTAAAATAATTACATGGCTCAATCGATGTTAAAAAAATTTATATAATTTTTTTTGCATAGAGAGACTCCTATTTTTCAAATAAAATATAAATAATTATCAGTTTAAAGCATGTAAAAATAATTTTAAAATCAAATAGTCATTGCAGAACTGACATCCTATTCTGGAGCGCATACCTCTACATACCAAGAGTCAAGATTGTATGGAGCGCAACCATTGTTTTGTGAGGAAAAAAATCTTCATATGAAAAAATAATATATGAGAATTTATTAAAAAATTTTATAAAGATAAAATAAATAAAACTAAAATAAAATTTTCATGTGTCATAAAAAAATATGAAAAATAAAAATTCACCTTTTAGTTAAAGCTGAATAAGGATTGGGGCGGTGGGAAAGAACAAGAAGAACAATTAGCTAAAATTAAAAATGTCATTATTTAAAAAAATTAATAATAGCATGGCGGGACAACCATTAAAAAGTTAAAAGTAAACATTTTCAAAATAATATTAAAAACACACGTTTTCAAAACAATACTAAAAATAAAAAATTATTTCAAGAAGACAAAAAATAATTTTCGTGAATTGAACAAAAATAAATGATTTTTTTATTACAATTAATAAAATCATTTTACGGTCATCCAAAAAAAAAAGAATAAAAATAATATGTACTATACTACAAAAATGAAAAGTTAAGTCTTAAACAAAAAAATAAGAGAAAACCGGTTATCATAAGTAATTTTGATGGAGTATGAATACTCCTTGCAACTATAGTGCATAGTAGAACGCTCCATTTGAGAAGCCTTGGTGGATTTGTGTGACAGGGAAAATTGAGGTTCAGGGAATGCTGAGGATCCAAGATTCCTCAATTCTAATAACCAGGGAGAATGCAATTTTAAGAAGCTTACCCCAATGATTACAAGCAATGCAAAGATGAAGATGAACTGCAAGATAGAAGAGAAATTATGTATTTTCATGTACGTTTTCTATGAATGCTACAATCCCCCTCATATAGGGTGTCAACCAAATTACAACTAATAACAAAAATGGAAAATAAAATGAATAAAGCATAACTAATTTTGTTGTCTTGCATGTTGTGCTAGTGGTCAGCTTAGCACTAAACATTCTCTCACAAAAATGTGAGTAACCAACTGAAATGACAGAAACAAAAATGGTTTAAAATAAAGTAGGCTAACACTTAGGCTAACACCTAATTAATTCTTCTGTGACAATTTGGGGTTAGCTAAATTCCTAATCCATCCATGCCTAAACCAAATCCATTTTGTGGTTCATTTAGTAATGATTCAACAAGTTTAGCAAGCTCTACAATTACATTCTCAGTTCTTGGTGGAGAGTTATTTTGACCAGCATCTTTTACCTTTCCCAGTCCACAGTCATATGCACTAGCCCACTCAACAAATTCAGGTGCACTCTGTGGTGGCTTAAGTGCTTGCTGGGGCAACTATTCCTGCACTAACTCAGTCTGTTTGGCCAATCAGCACAAATTGGATCAGGATTCAGGGAAATAGGTTCTTAGATCAGTACTTGGTACTTTTGGACAATCAGACAGGTAATGCTCTACTTGAAAGTGATTTTGCAACTACCAGTGGTTTTAGTGGTCGATTTGCTGGTAGTGGTTCTATTGGTGGCTTTTCAAGTGCTACTACTGGTGGAGGATTTGCTAGGATAACATCAACAAGTTGAGGTTTTACTGGTGTTGCATCCACTAGTTTTCTAATACGGTTGGAGATAGTTAACCACATGATCTGTTCACATAGATGTAATTTTATTTCTTACTTAGAATTCTTCGATGAAGATTATTATGGTGCTCCATAAAGAAGTTACGTTTGTACTACAAGTACAATATCACGTGGAAGAAAAATGAAAACGATATGATTTCAAAAAATTTCGTTTTAGCTTAATTTATACCCATCCTACTCTAGTTTTAGTTGTTGATGCAAACAAGTCTCAAAGGAACTAAATTTCATATTAATTAAAGCTCTTGGACATTGCAGTTGTTCATGTCAAAGGTTTACACTAGATATTGGAGAAATCTTTTTATGCATCTATATTTCTTAATTGTCATATTCCTGATATAAAAGATAACATTCTTTCCCCGCATTATATCCATGTAGATTTGGCATGTTTTGAAGTGTTTAGCATAACTTTAGTTATTTTCATTTAGATTTCATTTTTTGGATATTTATTTGCAGATCCTTAACAGTTACAAACAATGAGAATACAATAAGTAGAAGGAAGCTTGTTCCATTCCAAAGACAAGGCATGTCACAAATCTCGGCGATAGCTTACAGTAATACTTACAAATAACCTACCAATTAAATATCACCAAAATCCGAAGTAATACTTACAAATAACCTACCAATTAAATATCACCAAAATCCGAACTCAAGACCATTGCTCTCAATTCAATCCTACCAATTGAGCTAACCCTCTTTGGCAGGTTTCAAAACTTCAATTGCTGTAAGTTGTAATATTCAAAAATAATTTTTCCTGTTTCCTCCTTTATTAAGGCTATCCACCTCTTCATATAATAGGTTAAACAAAAATGAGATACCCCGGGAGATGGGTCTGCATTATACGTACAGCTATCTACCTCCTCAACAGGAGAATTGATTCAAAACATGTCTACTAATTCACACGGGAACCCCTAACTCGGAGATCTTCATTATCCGTTTGTCCAGCGCAGATCTCTGCCGCTTCAAGATTGATGCTATAGAGGCAACCTAATCTCGTGTGTGATTGTGGCAGAGAGAGAAAACAATGATTAAGTAATATCACATGACTGGACTTTTTAGAACACAAAAAGACATACAAACTACAAAGTCATGGCCTTGCCTCAGCTCGAAGTGCCAGAGCTTCACGACTGGGTATATCCCGCAGCCTGTCCATCAAATCTACAGTAAGATAAAGAAGGTAAATTACAATGCGACAATTGATATCACACATACCCAAAGCAAAAATGAAAGGGAGAATTACAAAAGAAAGAATTCCTGATAAAAAAATAAAATAAAAAATAGACAACTAGACAAGGAACAAACTAGGTTAATTTTGTCGATAAAAAGTGTGATTAAAATATGACTATTTTTATTTGTTGGTAAATATTTAATCAGAAGTTACTTTTCGGTGATTTTCCCAAAAGCAAGAAAAGAT
This sequence comes from Styphnolobium japonicum, assembly GCA_023212625.1. NCBI lineage: Eukaryota > Viridiplantae > Streptophyta > Magnoliopsida > Fabales > Fabaceae > Styphnolobium > Styphnolobium japonicum. The sequence goes on from JALBWW010000004.1 coordinate 36,883, forward strand.
GGCATACCAGCAGCTCCGGCTTCAACCTTGTAAAGTGATTTTGCAAGCTGTTGAAATTGGGTCCCAGTGCTCCTATACATTATTGGAATTAAATATTCAGGCATACTTCAGCGGTAATCAAATAACTCAAGACATCCTTTGCTTAACTGATAATACATACATTAGTTCATTATGCCCATACTTCATATCCTTCTCAGCAAGAGCTGTCCTTTCACGCAATTTTTTGCTCTCCTTCTTCATTAAATCTACTGAAAGGTTCAAGTCCTTCACATTCTTCTCCGCCCTAGAATACCGTGCCTTCACAAGTATTCGTGTTAAAAAAGGTGAAAGAAAAAACAGAATTGCACTGGAGAAATATTACTACTTATGATACAGAACTGTGTAAGATCTAAGATAGAAGGTCCTAGATATTAAGTTGCAAGATAAGGAAAGAGCAGGTTATACGTCACAAATAAGAACATATGTTAGGGAAGCATCTTGACCGTTCAACTGAAAAATACCTCCTCACTCTGCAGTCGACCCAATGTATGACGAAACAAAAACCGTCTTGGAGCTGTGAAAACAAAAAGTAATTAAAACTTAAAATAAATCAAATAACCTTAAAGACAACATTTACAAAATCAGTTGAGACTTGAGACGCAAAAAGCAGCATTAGATAAAATTGGTTTGAATCACAAAAAATAAAGTTCAAGAGTGCGATGAACACAGTTTAGAAGAAAGATATGCAACAACAACAACAACCAAGTTATATCTCAGTATCACACTAAGTGGGATTAGCTAAACCGAATTTTTCATAAAACCATTTCAAGCAAGGTCTGTTTTAATGGTTTCTTCTAAAGTTTTCTTAGGTCTTCCACTACTCATCTTAATCTAACTGTCTTCCATTTGATCCACTTTACACCCATTCCTAATCTTATCTTTTCTTGTTTATCCACTCATCCACCTAAGCAATCCCATCTCCACTACACTTATTTTTTACTTCACTAGCCAACATTCAAGTATCAACAATCATATTGTAGACAGAATGAACTTAGAGAGAACCTTTTTTGTGAATGTGTGAGTATCATTGTACACTTCTAGTCTTATATTAGTAAAGCCCCCCACGGTTACTATGGTGTATGTTAGGAGGAATAGGAAGGGTAGCAGGGGAAGAATAGAGACTCAAGACAATGAGCACAATGTGAGTGGGGCAAAAGGGGGATTTGGGTTCTAACAACCTGTCCTACGTGGCAAGGGGGTGGAAAGCAAGGGAGAAAAGGTTAGGAGGAAAGCATATAAGAAAGGAAAGGGGAAGGGAGAAGGGTATCCAATCATTGAGCAAGGATTTGGGGCCTTTGGGAAGGGAGCAAGCAGACCCCTCAAGGAGTCTGCATCTTTATCTTTATTACTCCCATTTTTCTATAATCAAATATCTGGGTTCCTATCAACTATATAGTACAATACAATATAGTACAAGAGTACACCTGTAGACTGTAGTACTAAGTACCCTTATACATACAAAATAAATTATTTCTCCCCCCCCCCCCCCCGGTTTTCTCTTAAGTTGAAGTATATAAACCATAAGCACCAAACCTGTTACAAATGCAACTAATCTGAGGACCCCTGAAAGACTTAGTAAACACATCTTCTAATTGATAATTCGAATTGACAAAGCTAGTAGCAATACAACCAAACAAAATCTTCTTTGAAATAAAGTGGCAGTCCGCCTCTTTGTTTGCCATTCTCGAGAAAAAATGGATTGGAGGTGTTAATAGAAAGAGATTGATTGGCCATGATCACAACTGTGTCAAGCACTATGTTATATAATATGTAGCAGAAGCAATTATAGGATACTAAAGACTAAAGTACCCTCACACATTAACATATTTAGCAAATGCTATAATTCATAACACACCCCCTCAAGCTAGTGTATAGATATCAATTATGCCCAGTTTGTTACATATATTGTTCACTCCACTCCCTACTAAGGCTTTAGTGAAAATATCAGCTAACAAGTCTCCAATCTGAACATGTGATGGAAGTTAGTTGGAGAGAAATTGGATTAGGATTTACTTTCTTTTTAAATAAATATCTGAATACATGATATTTGGATAATGATTGTTATTTTCAAATTCAAATATGAGAGATTTATGTGGAAGACTTTTTCCACATGTCTGCCTATATATCTTTTAATTTTGCTGCTGATAATAATATACAGAAACACTTCTCCCTTTCTTCCTATATGGTATCAGAACTCCGGGGACTTACCGAAGCCATGGAGAAAACAGCCATGACAGGAGCCAACCGAGGCTCAACATCCTCAGGAGAAACAGTCAACAGTACTCCCGGGATGAATCAGAGTTCTACCACCACGACAACAGGGGCTGATTTGTCACATTCTGCCACAACCAACAATCTTTAGTTGACTGCTCACAAAATGTATGGTAAAAACTACCTAGAATTGGCCTAGACCATGAAGTTTGTGATTGACGGAAAGGGGAAATTGGGACACCTGACTGATGAAGTTAAACAACTAAACAAGGATGAGCATACCTATGCAATGTGGAGATCAAAAAATTCTATGGTGATTGCATGACTGGTAAATTCGATGGAGCCCTCAATAGGAAAGTCATTTCTGTTTCTACCAACAGAAAAGGAGGTATGGGAAGGAGTCAAGGATACCTACTCCGATTTGGAAAACTCATCCCAAATATTTGCATACAAAACGCAGCTATGGAACAACAAGCAAGGGGATTGTAATCTAACAACAAACTACAATGAGATGCTCACATTGTGGCAAGAGTTAATCACTGTTATGAAGATCAGTGGGACTTCCCAGTGACAGTGCAAGACACTTAAAGAGAGGAGAAAATGATCGTGTCTATATGTTTCTTACTAGTGTCAACAGAGAATTGGATGAGGTAAAAAGGAGAATTTTAGGTCGCAAACCACTTCCAAATATGAGAGAAGTTTTCTCAGAAGTAAGGATGGATGGTGGAGGCACGGCGAAATATTATGATAAAAAGCCCAGATCAAGAACTAGCAGACTCAACCTTGGTGTCCAGAGGACCAGAATATGAAGGAGATAGGCGGAACATATAAAAACCATGGCGATCACTGCAAAAAAAACTATGGCACACACGGGAAACATGCTGGAAAATAAATGGTAAGCCTTTGAATTGGAAGAAAAAAGGGGAAAATCAAGCATTCCATGTCTCAAACGAAGATCAAGGACAACCATCTTCTCCACGTCAACTTCCTTCACAAAGGAACAAATAGAAACTCTTGTCAAACTTTTGCAGTCCTCAAATATGTCACTTAATTCCAATCCTTCATGTTCCTTCGTTCTTGCTTCCCTTAGTGTCAATTCCTATTCTAAACACCCTTGGATATAGATTTGGGTGCAACAGACCAGATGACCAGATTTGCAGAATTGTTTGTCTCATAAACCTTGTGCAGAACCAAAAAATTAAAATAGCATATGGGTCCCTTTCTGCTATTGCAGGAAAAGGTTCAATTGCCATTTCTTCTTCAATCATCCTGCATGATGTCTCTCAAGTCCCAAAATTGTCATGTAATCTCTTGTCAGTTAGCAAACTAGTTCATGATCTTAAATGTCAAGCTAAATTCCTCTCATCTCACTGTATTTCAAGGTCTCGGGAAGGACGATTGGTAGTGCTAAGCAACGAGGTGGCCTCTATTTCTTTGAAGATGGATCTGAATTAGAGAGACAAGCCCCAACTTCTAGTTTTAATTCCATTTCTATTCCCAATAATGATATCATGTTATGGCATTTTAGGTTAGACCATCCTAGCTTTCAGTTCTTAAAGATTCTGTTTCCAAGTTTATTTATCAATAAAAGTTCATCTTCATTCAAGTGTGAAATTTGTGAATTGGATAAGCACCATCGTACTTCCTTTCCCTTACAAACATATAGACCTTCTGAACCATTCCCAATAATTCATGGTGATGTTTGGAGACTTTCACGGGTAAATACTCTAACTGGTAAAAGATGGTTCATAACATTCATTGATGATCACACTGGACTCACATGGGTATACTTGTTAAAGGAAAAATCTGATGCAAAAAAAGTGTTCATAAATTTTCATAACATGATAAAAACCCAGTTTCAAAAATCAATTAGAGTCTTTCAAAGTGATAATGGGAAAAAGTACTTTAACAGTATCCTTGGCAATTATTTTGAAGAAAATGACATTATTCACCAAAGCTCCTGCATTTACACACCTCAACAGAATGGTGTGGCTGAAAGGAAAAACAGGCACCTTCTTGAAATTGCTATAGCTTTACTCTTCACAATCAAGGTACCTAAATATCTGTGGGGAAGCTGTTCTCACAGTTGTTTTCTTAATAAACAGAATGTCATCTAAAGTTCTAAGCTTTCAAACACCAATAACTTCATTCAAAAACTGTTTCCCAACCTCATGCTTACTATCTGACATACCACTAAAAATCTTTGGCTGCATTGCATTTGTCACAATCACGATCAAGGAAAGCTTGAACTTAGAGCCCTGAATTATGTTTTTGTTGGTTACTCTCCAACCCAAAAGGGTTTCTGTTAGACCCCCTATTACTAAGGTATATTCTAGAAAGAAAGCACACGTGGGAAAGAAGGTTAGGAGGGGAGATGTAGAAAGTGTGAATACTGTGGATCTCAGTCATAACAGAATGCTGAGCTGGCAGAAGTTAGTGGGAGGGAAAGATGATTCGGTGGAGGGAAGTGAGAGCATATAGGGGAGGAAGTGAGGAAGAGTGAGCAAGCAAGAATTGAGTGAAGCATTGGGAGGGAGGCAGCAGACCCCTCGAAGTGTCTGCACTATCTTTACTTTTCCAGTTAGTCACTTGTACAAGCCTATCTCTGATACTGATATCACACTGATATCAGTAGCAGAATCAATAATACAAAGAGTTTATTCAGCATTTTTTCCTATTTCTGGTCCAGTTGTCTATCAGTTTCAAATGTTTTGATCCAACTACACAAATTTTTTGTAACCATAGAAGTAACCTTCTTTTAAACATGAGTTTTTTATTCTCATCTTCAGAGGGACTGAGAAAGAAGATGATGATGCAATTGAAAACATCTTCCAATTAGAGCATACATCCCTAGACTCTATTCCATTTCAGTTAGTGGAACAAGACACTGAAAACACCTTAGGGAGTGAAACTGTAGAGTTATCTTACAAAATAAAACTCTGGAAGAAAATGATAATGCGGGAACAGAAATGGATGAAAAAGAAAATGAAAAATCAGAGGAGCTACGTGTATTCACAAGGAAGAAATATTTTCAAGAAAAAGAAGGCCTCTCATTGAAGCAAGGGCAAGAATCTAATTCGTGAAAAAGACTGAATCCTACCAAGTTGTCAGTAAAATTTCCTCTAATCCAAGTGAGTCTGAATTCGTGTCTGTTGAGTCATTAGAAATTCCAATTGCTCATAGGAAAGGTGTTCGTGCATGCACTAAGCATCCCATTTCCAAATATGTGTCATATGAAAAATTGCCACCTCCCTTTCATGCTTTTATCTCACAATTGTCTGCCAAAGAAATTCCCAAAAGTGTAGAGGATGCTCTATATGTTCCAGATTGGAGGGAAGCTATATCATTGAAGAGATCAAGGCCCTTGACAAGAATGAGACTTAGGAAGTGGTAAACTTACTATAGCATGTAAGTGGGTGTTCACTGTCAAGTACAACTCATATGGGACCTTAGTAGAGGTGGCAAAATAAAATGGCGGCACAAGTTAGTAAAATTGTCACTTTTCTTAAGCAGGTCATTTTTTACTCACCCTGTGTTGACCAGCGGGTTCATGCGGGGCGGGGCGAGTTTGACCCATGTGTGTTATTAACACATATCCATTACCAACACAGCAACATGCAGAGAGATTGAGAGAGCATCAGCGGCCTATTGCGCCTCATCTCAACGAACATGCACCCACCGGCACCGGCAGTCAAGTTGCAGAGGAGCACCAAGCTGTCCACACACCGCGGCACTGCCAGAACACACGGCAGTGCCACTCTGCCAAATGAACATGGTGCTTTTTTGGTTCTTATTCGAAATGGGTCATTTTATTTTTTATTGATAGGGACTTTCTCATGTTCTAAAGGGAAATCGTGAACAAGGGTCTGTTTCATTTGTTTAATCCACTGCTCTGTTTTGAGTGTTGTACTTGCTGGTGAGATTTTGGCATTTAGCTAGTTCGTGTTACTCAATTCAGGAAAAAAAATGGATTTTTAATGGTGGTATGTGCTTATGCTTGTGATTGTTAGTGTGGTTTGGTGGAGAAATTATTGTATAATGGGTCATTGTCTGGGTTCTTTTCTGGGGGAAATTGCTTTCTAATATTGCCTCCATAATGTAAATAGCAGAACTTAAGTTAAATGAAAATTGCTTTGGATTATTAGGTAAAATGTTATTAATTTATGTATTTTTATTTAATTTTTAAAATTTTAGGTGGATAATGGGTTGACCCGCCTAACCCATCAACCTGCCTTAAGCGCGGTGGGTTGTTCTCTCCAACCCAATAAGCCAAAACAAGTCAACCCACCCCACCCCATCTAAGACTAAAGTCCAAGGTAGTCAATGGCGGAACGAGACGCGTAGTGGCCACCCCCAAAAATGCTATTCTGATATAGCAGATCGCGAAGCGGCCGCTACATCGAAGATAGCGGATATAATGTAAAAAACTCATAAATTTGTAATACATAGATAATTGATACTCAAACTCAAAGAACTCAAACTCAAAGAACTCAACTCAAGGACACATTCATCATTCATCTTAGTCATTGTCAATTAGGGGCAAAAAACTTAAAAGCACCAATAACAATAAGTCTAACAAGCATAATCAAATACAAAGTACGTTACCAAATCTTAAACAAGTCTAAGCCTCTAAGACATAAGCTAAGCATTCAACAAGAAAGCAATAAACATCAATCAAAGTCATCATCTTGGTCCTCCAAGTTCTCTTCATCATCATTGCTTTCATCACTACTCGTCTTGTAGGCCTCTTCCTCTTCCTCTTGAGTGTCTATATCATCCGCTTCTTCTTCCTCTTCCTCTTCAATCCTTATCCTAGAGCTTGAAGCAACGTGCGACTGGTGTGTGAAAGACAAAGGGAAAGAGGGATGGGCAACCCTAAAATCTATTCCTAGTGTGCGACAGAGGGAAAAGACATGAAAAAAAACCTCAAACAGTGGAAGGAGGACGTTACAGTTAGGGTAAAGCAAAGATTTGAGACTTTGTTCACAATAGTGGCCGCTATGGCCGTGATCCAACTGTTATCTGCCGCGACACTAAAACGCACTTCAACCGATGTTCTGTGGCAGCCGAGCCTTGTTCCGCGCTGCCGCTATGCCTGCTATTGACTACCGTGGACTAAACCCGTGGCGGGTTACTCGTTTTAACATCTCTAGATCTCAGAAAAATACCAAGCATGACTAGTAGCAAAGGGGTTACACAAACCTTTCACATTGACTACTCAGAGACATTTGCTCCTATGGCTAAACTCAACACAGTTAGAGTGCTACTATCAGTTACTGCAAACTTAGATTGGCCAGTCCAACAATTAGATGTCAAGAATGCATTTTTGAATGGAGATCTTGAAGAGGAAGTGTACATGGAACCCCCACTTGGCTTTGATAGAAGGTATGGTTCCAACTTTCAAGGTATGCAAACTAAAAAAGTCTTTGTATGGTTTAAAACAGTCGCCTATAGCACAGATTAAGAGATTTACTCGGTCTTTAAAGAAGCAAGGTTATTCCCAAGGGCAAACAGGTCATACTTTATTTATGAAATTCTCACCAACTGAGAATGTTGTTGTCTTAATTGTCTATGTTGATGACATCATACTTAATGGTGATGATATCGCTGAAATGGAGAGGTGAAGAAATGCTTAGCATCTGAATTTGAAATTAAAGACTTAGGCTCCCTAAGATACTTTCTTGGCATGGAAATTGCTAGAACCAAAAAAGGAATTATGGTCTCACAAAGGAAGTACATTCTAGATCTCTAAGTAGAAACTGGGATGCGTGTATGTAAACCATCTGAAACACCAATGGAGCCAAACCAAAAGCTTGGGGATGGAAAAAAATGATTCCTGTTGATACTACAGTTACCAGAAACTAGTGGGGAAGCTCATTTACCTATCACAAACTAGACCAGACATAACTTTTGCTGTTAGCGTAGTAAGTCAGTTCATGCATTCCCCTTATGAAGAAGACCTTGAAGCTGTCTACAAAATTTTAAGGTATTTGAAGAGCACTTCTGGAAAAGGGTTATTTTTTAAGAAAAAAGTGCAGCAAGGAGTTGAAGTTTATACAGATGCTAACTGATAGGTATTTCATAAAAGAGAAGTTAGAGTCATATGTATGCCATTTGTCCCGAAAACACAACAAACTACTGACATCCTGACTAAAGGACTCCCAAGACAACATTTCGAATTCTTAATAAGCAAGTTAGGCATGATGGTCATCTTTGCACCAACTTGAGGGGGAGTGATGGAAGTTAGGAAGTTAGTTGGAGAGAAATTAGATTAGGGTTTACTTTCTTTTTAAATAAATATCTGAATACGTGGTATTCGGACAATGATTGTTATTTTCAAATTCAAATATGAGAGATTTATGTGGAAGACTTTTTCCACATCTCTGCCTATTTATATTTGTAATTTTGCTGCTGATAATAATATACAAAAACACTTCTCCCTTTCTTCCTATAACATGTTTTAACATAATCACCCGTTGCTAAAGCTTTTCCCAAACAAAATGGCAATCCAACTCTACATGCTTCGTTCTTTCATGAAACACAAGATTATTAGCAATATGTATAGTTGATTGGTTGTCACACCATATGTCCATAGGATTCCTTCAGAAAATGAGATATCCATATGAGTTCACAATCACATATAACTTGTGACATTGCCCTATACTCAGATTCGGCACTAGAACGAGACACAACACTTCACTTCTTACTTTTCCAAGATGCAGGATTGCCTCCAAAAAATTCACAATATCCAGTCATGTACCTCATGTCAATTGGTGATCATACCCAATCTGCATCACAGAATCCCTCTAGTCTGCAGTTACCTCGATTTTAATAACAACTCCACAACATGGTGATCCTTTAAGATATTTCAAAATATGAATAATTGCATCCCAATGTGTGGTTCTGGGTTATTACATAAATTGGCTATGTGGCTGACTACAATCACAGTGAAAGCTGTTTGGTCGTTTCACTATGAGGTAGTCAGCTTTCCTACCACTCTCATGTATCTTTCCAAACCTTCCAATACATCTCCATCCTCACTATCCATCCTTACCCCTTCACACCTTCAGTTCCACATGCTTTGTTCATAACCTCACTCCAGAAAAAGTTAAGCTCTCTGCCTGCTCAGTTAAATGTGCTTCTTCTCTCCTTATCTTAAACTATATTGTATCTGATTGTAACTTTCTTTAAATCAACTCCATTTTTCAAACCATATATGAAGTACTTCCTATTCCATCTATGATCCTTCCTTTTAACAGAAAGATTATAATTCACCATAATTTTAACTCACCACATTATAATTCGACACCCAACCTTAACACAATAACCATCCAACCCACCCTTAACTCACCATTATTTTTATTTTAATTAACCCACCCACGCTTATTTCAGCCCAGCCTTAAGTGCTTAATATACCCAGCTGTCCAGCCTTCTATTACCTACTGTCCATCCTTTGGGATGTTTTACGTTTAAATTCAGTAGGTTTTTAAATTTTTTTCCTTGCTTCACACTATTTAGGGTTATGGCATGTTATATTGTATGTTAGACTTATTATTTATATTCTGCAAGTGTTATAGTATATTTTATATTTTATTTAACATGGCCGTCATGCTTCCACCATTTGCCGCAACGCCATCCGCCATAATTCTGTTATGGATTTTTGGCTTACCACCATCAGTCATTCACAACACTGATCATAAGAGAATTTGCTAAAGTTAAATATGCACCAATCTTGAATAGAATCTATTAAGAAAAACTGAGTGGTATCACAAAAGAAAATCTGTAACTTTTATGTGCAAATGATGGGAAACAAATACCTCGCATAACAAGAAGGGCAGCAGAAATAGCAAACCCAATGCCAACAGCCGGATGCTCCCTCACAACCACCAATCCATCTGCAGAAGGGTTAAAAACATAAATCAATGCTATGTATATAAAAGATTACTGCAAGCTGAAACAACTATGCTGTTTCTATGGCCAACATGTTTGAGAATTGAACCATTGTGCGTTAATTCATCCAAGAAAAAGAATTTTAAAAATATGATAAAAAATATTCATTTTTTTTATGGAAAATTAAATTATATTAGAGATATCCTCCAATTGCTAGAGTCCTTCACAACTAGGGTGAGGATAAGATATCCTCCAAGACAGAAAAACCTAGATACAACAAAATCATGTGAAGACTAAAGAATATAGCAAAGCTGGCTAATCTCTCTGCATGTCAATAAGAGCAACCCCCTTGAAACAACCGTGAATTGAACACCAAAGAGAGGCCCTAAACATAATCCTATGCTATAACAAATTTAGGGGCAATCCTTAAAAATGCAAGCAATTTTCTCCAACCAAATAATTGCATAAATAACACACTGCCACAAAATTTTAACCTTATTTTTGCCAAAACCTTTATACTGAACCATCAAAAAGTGCTTCAAAGTTGAAGGACACACCCAACGCTCACAAGTTTGATACTATTCATTTCTAATCACCTTTAACTTTATTGAAGAAAGCATCTTCGTACGTTCTATACTGTGATACTGCTTCTGGTAAAAAGTTCTGCAAAAGAATAATACATAACCTGGATGAGTTTTGAAGCCACTCATATTTTATTGCAGGATAAAAAAGGAATTACACATGGTCAGGGATTTCCCAAATTCATACAGGATAGAACATGAAAGAGGAAAAAAAAACTTTTAACAGAGCATGAAAAGAAGCTATGACATTAGCATAATGCAGATTCTTTATAAACTCAAGTAGGAGAGCAAATACAAGTAACCCACCAACCACTTACAAAATAAAGGAAATGTGAAATAGTACCTTCCATTTATTTACAATATTTCAAAAATACAAATGAAAATAACTTTGCTTCGATTCCTTAAACGATTCAACTTTGCTTTACCATTTTCTTATATATCAATAATTGTTAGTGCTGGAATTATATGATCTCAAAGAAAAAAAAAACCATAACTTACCGTGCTTCATAACTTTAGACAGGTTTAGCAGGTTAAATCATATGACAGCTATTTTATTATATGTTTCTGGATTGAATCTGATCCGATAGACCTTAGGCTATGTTTGGATAACAAAAGTGAAATTGATGTTTAAAATTATAATTTCAATTCAAATTCTCTCAAAACTATAATTAATTCATATCATAAAATTAATGTTTGCATATACCCAAAAAAAAAACAGGAAATAAAATTATTCTATGTTCAATTCTAATTTTATTGTTTGGGTGAATGATCTAGACTTTTTAAAAATAAAAATATAATATTGTCCTCTTCTTTCCCTTTTCTCTTCTTCGGTCGTGCTTCCAGTTAATACAGAAGAGGGGGAATGGAAACCCTCCATTCACCTTCTAACCAAGCAGAAATGAAATTCAGCAAATAGGGAAAATGTAGCTATCTGTATTGTGTACAGCGCAAAGAATATGTAGAATCTAGACAGCAAGGAGATGGAAGAAGCCAGGCCAAAACATCCGGAGGAATAAAGCGTGATGTATAGATAAAGAAAAACTGAGGAGAGGATGAGTAAACCTGTATGGTACGGATATGGGTGGAAGAGTTGTGTTGCATAGTACGAGCAGATCGAATAGCAGAGTCAGTGGATTGAAGGACCGTACGCTGAAGATTCTCTGCAATCGACGCGAACGATGCTGGTTCTGATGTCGGCGAGGATGATGCATCTCCAGCTGGAGAAGCTGAAGAGAACGGCGAATTCGTCTTTGCCATTTTGTGATGGGTGTGGGTTGCACTGCCTCAATGGCTGACCCGGCCGGTACGAATTAAATGGTGAAAAAGAACAAGCCGGTTTCGGGTTCGGCATCCGACAAATACCTTAAATGTTTGGTAAAAGTTTTAACAATTTAGTTCGTTATAAGAATTAATTATTAATTTAATTAATAATTTATATATAATTAATCAATAATTTATTTTTATTTTGATACTTAATATGTAGTTAATTGTATAAAAATTATTAGTTAAATTAGTTGAATAATTAGTTAATTTTTAAAACGAACCAAATTATTTAACATTTTAACTAAGCTGAACTTTTAAGTTATTCTCCTCATATATTTTAGGAAAAATGAGCGTATAAGTAAGATTGAGAAAAAAATTCTTTTTTTTAAATAAATTAATTGAGTATTTAAGTATATTAACTTAATTTATATAATTATTAGTTAATAAAGTTAAATACTTAATTAATTTTTAAAACAAATTAAAAGAGAAATTTTTTTCCTTAAATTGACTTATATAGTTATTTTTCTTATATTTTAGTTGAGAATGGGCGTAGCTTAACCTATTTTAACTTTGTTTTTTTCTTAAATAATTAAATATGTCAAAATGTAGGACATTAAAAATTATATTTAGCTTAACAAGATGATATATTTATTTATTTTATATATATAATTAATTAAAATTTCATAATATTTATAAATTTTATTAATTATACATTAATATAATTTATTTATTTTATACATAATATAATATATTTTTAAATAATAGGTATATTTAAAACTTATAAAGTTTAAATTTGTTTATCTATTTAAAAGCCTTTATAAAATATAGGCCTTTAAATTAATTTTTAAGTCAAGTCAGGCTTTTTAATTCTTATAAAAATATTAGATTAGGTCCAAAAAAAACTTATAATAAATAATATGTCACGCTAAGACTTAACTTTTACAAAACATGTCATATATATTTAAGGTAAAGCATATACTAACCTAATCTATATCTATTCCTAATTTTAGTGCCTACTTTTATTTTATTTAATTATTGTATAAAAATTATCTTCCAACATATATTTTTATTTACTAATTTGATGTTGCCGTCAAATATATGACCAATGTAAGATGTTGAGTATATATTTAGAAAACTAAAATAAATATTTATTTTGAATTAAAATTAGAAAAATAATAATGCATTAGTCATATGCAACACACATGTTAAAATCTAGTATATGTGTGTGTATATATAGATATATAATTTTGTTTTAGTGTAAATGTAAAAAGAAATTACAATTTTATTTAAATATATATTATCAAATCATTAAAAGAATTTGAATATCATAATAATTATTTAGAATTTTTTTTTTTAATAATGTGTCAATACATCAATGAATAATAATATAAAAAAATCATTCCAACAGTAAATCAAATGTATATTATATTATATATATAATATAAATTTGATTTACATTATATAAATTTATAATATATATAAATTTATAATATATATATATATATAAAGAATGATAGTTTAGACAAGGAATGTATCACTTTTTGAGAAATTAAGTAAGAAAAAGTAATATATATATATAAGCAAAAAGTAATAATTATTATTTTAATTAATTTTTAAATTTTATTACGATTAGAGTATAACTCTACATTAATATTTATTTAATTATTATAAATCAAACGAATGATAATGTCAATTGACCACATATATATATATATATTATGACTTTATATGATTGTTTTAAGATAGGAAATGTGTGATAAAAATATATATATATAATTAATTTGAAAACAAATAAATACTTTTTTTATGATTCTGAATATGACTACTAATTTCAATATAAATTTTTTTTTTAAACATGACAATAGTTTAAATATGTCAACTAATGGAGTTAAAGTTATTATGTATTTTTACTCATTCTCAAATATTTAAATAAAATGTAGTGCCTTTTTTTTGCATATATTTGATTTTTTTATATTATTTTGTGAAAGCAATTCCCATATTTTTTTTAACTTATTTTATTTGGCAAGGCAAATCAATCTATTATGATATATTGATGGTAGATGGTTAAAAGAATTAAATCATTATTTTATTTATAATAAACTACATTATATGATATCTAATAGTATCCCACATAATTGAAAAACTATACAATAGTATTTGGCGTAATCTAAAACAATGTCACAGTATTACACAATAACTTATTAAAAAATATAAAATAAGTATTATCTCTAAAATAGAGGTAAAATCCCAAAGTTATTAAAAAAAGAAGTCATCATTCTTCATCATTGATTAATTGAATTTTTTATTCTATTCTTTTCTCAACATTGATTTTCTTATATGGCGTGATGATTGACATCTTCAATGTTGATTTTTCACCAAAGACACAACATTAAATGATCTATATGTGCTGAAAAATATATTCATGTAAGTTTCAATGTTAATAAGTAAACAACATTTAAAACACAAATATTCAATTTGTCCAAGTAAAGCTCACTTCGTTCTTAATAGAGATAACAAGAAAAAAAATTTATAAGTCATTTGTCATCACTAATTTCAATAACTCTACAAAGTCAGAACTATTTAGTCTTATATTGAATATGAACTTATCCAACAATTCATTCAACTTATTAGAAAGGTATTTATTCACCTTAAATTGTCTCACAACCAAACATTACAAAGTGTCACTCCTACTTCATGCTCCTGTATGAAATAATAATAATAATAATAATAAATGACATTGATTTTATGAATGAAATAAATTAATAAGATATGAAACTATGCAAACATAAAAATCTCATAAGTTGTTTTTCTTTCAGAAAAAAGTGAGGAAGTTTGCCTCCATAAGTAACTTATTTGTTTATTCATCTCACTAATAGTCTAAGTTTATGCATCTTCTCCCGTATGTAGCACAAAATAACAAGCAATCATGTTGTGCATTACTATGCAGCATGCAATACATCAATGAAATAGAAAAGTTTTAAGAAAATAGTAGAAAACATGGACGATGGGTAAAAAAATTGTGAGAAAGCATGAAAGATGAGTAATAACATGATTATATGATTGAGAGATTTTTCTCTTACACAACTCATTCTTGTTAAAAAATAACGATGTTGTGAGCTGTTAGGACATTTATAGCCCAAGCATATGAGTATTACAATCCTAATTAAATCCTAAATTAATTCTTCAATCAATCAAGATCAATCTTGATTAATATTATCCTAAATTAAATCTTCCCAAAAAATCTTGATTTATTAGATTATATTTACTTGATTAATTCAAATTATGCTTGATTATATTTTTTTTCTTAATTTCTTATGCTAACAGGTTGCACTTTCTTCCTTCGGGCTTAAAAAGTAATAACTACTTGGTTCTATTAAATTATACTTACTTGATTAATTTAGATTATTTTTTATTATAATTTTCTTATCTTTTTTCCTGCGTAATTTTTCATGTTCTCATTGTCACTTTTTTCATACAATCTCTTCCTCTTTAGGCAAAAATATAATTTTTGTCATTTAACTTTACTTTATGTTTTATTTTTGTCCCACAATATATTTTGTATCATTTTTGTCCCAAATATTTTCAAAACTCACCAAATTCATCATAACTAATAACATCGTTAAAAATGTTAACGGAATTTGCTCACATGCATGACATTCTATGAAGACACAATTGTACAGTTGACATTGCCTAACTGGATTTTTTTAAAAAAAATTAGTGGTTGGAGATGAATTTCATGAATTTTGGAAAGATTTGGGATGAAAATGAAACAATATAGTTGTGGGGCGAAAATGAAACTTATAGTAAAATTAAGGTATGAAAATAGTGAAATTTTTCCAATAATGATTTTTTATACATCATTTTCTTTTAAAACTTTTTTACTGTACAAATTAAATAGTTATTTGTGAATTTCATTAGTTTGGAATTAAATTATAGTTTTAGTATTTTTATATTATTTTAATGTATTTTTTATTTTTATTAAATATTCATATATTCATTTAATTCTATGCAGCTCAACTAGTGATTCGTCGGTTGAATCAGTGATACACTAATATAATATTTATCCCTAGTCAATAACCAATCTGAGTTTTATAGCTATAAATGTAAGTCAACTTAAATATCAATATCAATTCCATATTGTTTGCTATAAATTAATTTAAAGTGATTTTAATAATCAATATATATATATGAATTGTATAACTATTTAGTTAATGCACAAATATAGAAGTTTAAAAAGAAAAATATGCATATGACTCATTAGAGGAAATTTTTTACTTTTTGTCCATTAATTTTGCTTTAAGTTTTATTTTTGTCCTACACTTATATTGTTTTATTTTCGTCCCAAATCTTTTCAAAACTTATCAAATTCGTCTCTAACTATTATTAAAAAAAACCTTAACTAGACAATTCCAACCATGTATTTGTGCTCACATATGATGTCCAGTCAACAAATTTAGTTAATATTCTAATGATATTAGCAGCCAGGACGAATTTAGTGAGTTTTGAAAAAAAAATTGAAATGAAAATAAAACAGAATATAATTGTGGAACAAAAATAAAATCTATAGCAAAATTAAGGAATAAAAAGTATATTTTTGCATCTTCTCTATATATAGACTAGTATTAAGCCCTTGTGTTGCATGGAGCATATTTAAAATTATAACAATTTAAATTTAATAACAATAAGAGATTGCCCTTTTCTGTTGTTGATTTTCTTGGTATTTTTAAAGTTATAATATTTTGAGACATGGAATGACAATTGACTTTTATTCTAAATTTATTTTTTAATAAATCAAAATTAATCTTCTTCAGTTTTACCTCAAATTCAATCCCAAATCAGTTTTTTAATCAATCAAAACCAGTCTTCATCAACTTTAATTCAAATCAAATCATAAATTGATTTTTAATTAAACCTGACTTAACAGTAAACTGTGTAATAATAATTTGTATCATCAAGAAACAATATAATAGTATAACACATAATCAAAAAAATTATGTAACAGTATTCTGCATAATCAAAAATAACAAGCATAACCGGAAAACTATGTAACAAAATTCCCACATAATCGAGAAGCTATATAATAATACCCTTGTTAACATGTGGCCAGGGGGTTCATTTAGAAAACCTCATAGTGACACATGGCAAGCAGTGGGATCATTAGGAGTATTCTTCTTTATATCCCAAAGTTAAATCCTAAATTGATTTTTCAATCATTGAAAAATAAATAAAAAAACCTAAATAATAAAACTTTAAAAAATATAACAATGAATTATGGTATTTTTGTATGATGGTGGTTATGGTCGTGGTCTCGTGATAAGAGTAATACTATTTATATGTTTGAATTATTAATTTACTTATATGGTTTTGATTAATTTAAATAAAATAAATACATCAATTATGGTTTAAAGTTGAAGAAAGATAGGAAAATTACATTTAAAGAGTTTTTAGGAATGTAATTTCAAATACGAATGGCTATTTTTCAAAATAAATAATAAGTTCGAATAGTTATTTATACATTAATTAGAATTATATAATTTCAATATATGACGTAACCATTGGGCATTTTTTTCTTTACATATGTTTGACTTTTTAATATTATTTTGTGAAATTAGTTTTCATATTTCCTTATAACTTATTTTATTGGCAATGCAAGTCTATTTTGATATATTTACTATAGATGATAAATAAAATTAAATCATTATTCTATTTATGATAATGATATTACATGATAGAAACAAATGAGCCTATTTCCTAGAAAAAAAGAGCATAACTTCTCAAAAATAAGATAAAATTCTTAAAAATAAAGTAACATATCTAAAATAAGATAAAATTTTAAAAATACTAAAAATAAAACAATTCTTAGTGATAGACATCCTAAAAGTTGATTATTCGGTCAAAGACACAATATCAGAGTGATCTACCTTGTGAGTGACATATTGAGAAAAACACGATGTAGTAGAGGTATTAAGAAACTTTTTTTTAAGCTCTATGTCATCACTATCTTTAATATGTTTATAACCGAGCAATTCATTCAACCTATTAGGAAAGCATCCATTCAACTATCATGATCAAACATCAAAAGTTAAACTACCACTATTTATTATTTATACTTTAACATGAACTCTATACCTAAAATTAATATGACAATAAACTTGTCATTATTGGGGAGTGATTTAGGTAAGCATTTTTTTTATAAATGTACCTATGAAGAGCTTGACAAGTATTTTCACACTTAAGGCAATCAAAAGAGAATCCCACGAGCTTAACCTTCTTAATGCATATTAGAAAGCCAAGATAGTATCATCCATGATCAATAGCCATATATCTTATTGTAGCCAAACAAACACAAACACCTTCCTACACAATTTAAGAAATGATAATAAGATTTAAAAAAAGACAAAGACAATTTTGATTTTATGAATGAACTAAATTAATGAGATATAAACTTATAATTTTTTTATTTTATCAATTGTCTTCCTTTAAGAAAAAGTGAGAAAGTATTTCTCGACTTATTTGTGTATAAATCTAACTAATGAGTTTGTGCATTTTCTTTAACTAGTAGGTAGCCTAATGACATAATTAAAAATCATGAGAGTCCATCCAACCAAAAAAACAAACACATAATAATATATGAATTTAATCTTAATTATGTAAATTTGATGCATTGTTATCGCTTATCAAGCGATTTTGTAGGAGAATAGTCTCTTTCTTAATCTTATTTTAGTTCCAGCTTTTGTTGATTTCTCTTTATTTTTATAAAATGGATAAAAGAAATAAAGAAATCAAATAAGAAGTGTTCTCTGGGTATTAGATGGGTTGCCTTATATTTTAACATGCTTTATTTGGTATTTTGGGCTTGCATGTTGGGTCAATAGTCATAATTGAAATTTACTTGAGTGTTGGCTTCATTTAGGGACATAAAATGAAAAAAAAAAAAGGAAAAAGAAAGGCAAACAAATGTGACCTTTAAGATTGTGTTTGGATGTTTTATAGTAGGTGAAATGAAATTGTATATAATGAAATAGAAAGGAATAGAAAGTGATGGAATAAAATAAAGTTTACATACCATTGTTTGGATATTTAATAGTAGGTGGATGAAAGTTTTCATTCAATTGTTTGAAAGTTTTAGTGAAAGTGAATGAAATAACAAAAATTATAATTTTATTATTCTCATATTGTCCTTATATCAAATACAAAGTTATAATGATTGACAAGAGGTTGTCGACACTCGTCAAAATAATAAAAATTACCGGTTCACAAACTAATTTGTAGTATAGAGTAAGAACCGAATCGTCTCTCAATGATCCAAAAAACAAAGATTTAATCAGATCAAGATAAATATTTTTGATGATTTGTAAAGTAAATACACTGGTTGAACTAAAGGAAAGTAATTAACAAATTAACTAATTTAAGGAAATTTACCGATCTTGAGTTGAATCCATCATTGATCACAAGGAATTCACTTTATTGCTAACCATGCTCTTGGCCTTAGATCACATCAGGAAGCCTCAACATGATCCAAGAATCCTCTACTAGATAAGCATCTAGGATTTAATTAACTAAGGTTAGATAAAGTAAGCATTATCCAAACATAAATTAACTTAAGATCCATAATTTAACCAAGCTAAACAATCCATTAAAAAGCTTTGATATATTGTTTTGTTTAGTCTTTGTGATCCTTGACAAGAGGTTGTCGAGACCTATCAAATAAAATAACCGGTTCACAAACTAATTTGTAGTATAGAGAATGAACCGAATCGTCTCTCAAGGATCCAAAAACAAAGATTTAATTAGATCAAGATAATTAGAAAAGGGGGGGTTTTGTTGTTGATTAACAAGATTAATAAAAGTAGGAGATTCAAAGTTGTAAACAAATATAAAGAAACAACCAATCCAAGGAATTTTACCGATCTTGAGTTTAACTCATCATTGATCACAAGGAATTCACTTAATTGCTAACCAAGTTCTTGGCCTTAGATCACATCAAGAAGCCTTAACATGATCCAAGAATTCTCTACTAGATAAGCATCTAGGATTTGATTAACCAAGGTTAGATAAAGTAAGCACCATCCAACATAGATTAACTTAAGATCTAGAATTTAACCAAGTTAAACAATCTATCAAAAAGCTTTAATATATTGTTTAATCTTTGTGATCCTCTTTGAATACATGATAATAAAGCTACTACCACATCAACATCTAAATCAAATTAAGCAATTTAATCTAGATAAGAATCAAAAGAGGAAGAAGAGAAACTTGAATAACAATTAAGCAATATGAACAAGCAAAACAAGATCTCCAAATTAAACAACAAGATGGCTAATCCCTTGGATTGATTATGAGAGCCTAGCCTTCCATGGATGGGAAGGAAGAACTCAGAATTTAAAGAACAAAAACGAAATTGCAAAGAGAATGAAGAAGAAGAGAAGAAAACTCTCACAAATACTTAAACTTTCTTGAAACTTACTTCTAAATTGAATGCCTCTAATACAAAGAGGTTGGGTCTATTTATACTAATCCTAGAAGCCAATTTGTACATGTACATAATCTGAATACAAGCTATAAGAATCTGAAATTTGTCAAAAATGGAAGCTTGATGCATGGTTGGTGGGTTGGTGCATGGTAGGTGGGTTGGTGTATGGTTGGTGGCTTTTAGTCAACAACTCATATCCGACTTCTGGCTTCAAATTCATCACCTAGACGGTGCATTTTGGCTTGGATGTCTTCATCAAAGTTGTAGCCAGTTGTCTCCTTGAAAATCTCAAATTTGAATCATATCATTTGGACTTTTAGAACTCCAGAAATGCCAAAAACACTTCACCTACCTCAAGTTAGGTTGGAAGAACGTGTTTCCAAATTCAGACCAACTTGTAGCTTCTGAAGCATGCCCAAAACGACATCTATTGACAAAATGGTCTTCATTGAAGTTGGAGATATGGGTCTTATCTTTCAAGTGACCAAGTTTCAGCCCAGAGGAGGCCTATAACCCACTATATAGTCCAATATGTGCATACTTTGCCCAGATGGTTCCGTGACAGCAAAGCCCACTCTGCATTGCAGGGATATTTTGGACCCTTAGCATTCCGATCCAGCTCTTGAGTTCTTCATGAAACTTGTAGAGCATTGTCTTAGCTTTCCAAAGACACCAAGATCACCTCAATTGGATCACCGAGTCCCAAGTTATGACCTAACCAAGGAAGAAAGGTCAAAATGCATCAAAATCCGAAAATTATTCAATATTTGCATTAAAGCCCAATGAAGCCCAACAACATTAAACTCATCTAAAGTACTAATATTGGGCACAATAAACATCTAATAATGCCTAATACAAAGCTAACATAAGTGTCTCAAATTGATTGATCAAATTCCCCCACACTTAAGCTTTTGTACTCTGGGCAAAACACATAACAACGAAACTAAAGAAAAACAAGAAACATCATATTATTAAACTAAAAACATAAAAACTGATTGTACCTAATCTAATCCACTTCCGTAGGAAAACACGATGGCACTTAGCATGTGCCACAAGCCTTTAAACCCCTAGGTGTCCATAGTGAATGAGTTATAGTCTCGTGAGGGTTTACCAGGATGATACCCACAAACATGTAATATTTTATTTAATCAATTCAACTAATTTTTAAATACAAGCATTGTATCAAATATAAACCATAATTAATAAGTCAAGTATGCTTAACAAAGAATAGTTGAATCAAATCAATTGAGAATAAAGTATAGCATAATCATGCTTTAATTAGAAATAGGCATGTTCGGATTGAGTAAAATTCTTCACAAGTGTCCAAGCTCGAATCACACAAGGTGTTTAGGTTGCTTCATTTTACGCTCAACTCGGTCAAATTATGAAAGTATTTTACCATAGGCTTGCATATACATCAATTCTCCACTACTTAGACCAAATAAATTGCAAAAATCAAGAGGTCTTTCAAAAGGTTGTAATGGAACTTATAAGGTGAAGGAAGGGGAACAATATAGATAATAGCCAGGTTAAAACCAAAGAGAATAAAAGAGCATTGAGGAGTAATTCAAGTAGAAAGAATAAACTTTTTACCCAAAACCATAAAATGCTCATTCTCTTCACACATTCCTTCCTTTTTCTATTCTTTTTTTCTTTCCTTTTTTTCTCTTTTTTTTTTTTTGTTTTTTTGTTTTTTGTTTTTTTTGTTTTTTTGTACCAAGCATTTCGTATCGGCCACACCAATTCCCCCACACTTAAATCATTGCAAGCAAAAGAACTCCTCCAATAAGAAAATCAATGCTCTCCCGTTCCCTAAGGTAAGGTAAAACATGGTTTTTTCAGAGAAGCTTGTAATGAGCTAAGGAACAAAGAATAGGCAAATAGGTTTAGGGGAGTTAATAATTGGATAAATGCAAGGTATGTTTATTTGGCCAAAGCGGCTAAGTCAAGAAAAAAAAATGCCTCTGTCATTTTCATGCAACATCTGAGACCAATGTAATCTCAAATCGATTCAATGCAAGTTCTAGAAAATAAATTCATAATTGACATCACTCATGAAAGAAAATAACCAAGTGTAAGTATCAAACTTGGAAAAGCCCAAAACTCACAAGGTATGAAACATTCACTCAATTCAACCATGCCTTCTTCCTAATATCCACAATCATATACACATGTATATTATGAAAATGATTCAGCGTATATTATTTTGCATACTTTTATCATCAATTAAGCTCGGATTGACACGTACTTGTATCAAAATCAATTGAAAAGATCAAAATTGTGTGTGTGTGTGTTTATTTTTTATTAATATATATAAAAGAAAAAAGATTATTTAAGACTTATTATGAAATGCAAGTTAAGATCGTCTCAAGAGCAAAACTACTCCTTACTGCCATCGTACATCTAAAAGTTAGTAACAATAAAGATTAGCTTTTTTTTTTTTTTAACTAAACTATGTACATGGTAATGTCAACTATCCCTCCCAACTAATTAAAGACATTGTCCCCAATGTCAAAATAAAAGATAGGTAGAGTGTAGAAGGTCTTACGAGCTAAATCGAACTGAAATAAGAAAAATTACAAAAGACTAAAACTATAAGAGAAAACAAAAATTCACAAAGACAAAGTCAAATCAAGTTTTTGCTTTTTCACTGCTCTCTTTGCCTTGTTCCCAATTCGGTGGAGCCATTCTTGGATCACGTTGTGGTACAAATGCATTGAGTTGATCGAGCAATTGTTCGGGAGTTGCGGCGAGTTACAAGACTTTGACGTGTCGCTTGTGAGATGAACCTTTTTCTCTGACATGATCAAGAAAACAAAACAAAGCTTTGTCATAAAAACCATTAACATTTAATATACCTATGGGTTTTGGTGAAAGTTCTTTGTGACCAGGATGTAATTTGAAAGAGTTCTTCCAAAGTTTCAAAACCACCGAGGTAGGGCAATAAAGGCATCGGCATTTGCTATCATAATGTTCATGCGTTGGTGCATGCAAAATACCATTACTTCATCCCCTAATGTTTTCCAATGGGCTTCTTTGGTAGATAAATTTGGGAATGACACCAAGGACTTTGCCACCTCCTAAATGTGCGTGATCGCTACCTGACCCATTAACCCAAGACTACCTCCTCCATAAACTAAATGGATTTCTCTCTCGGCTTCTTTCGACCAAGATGGTGTGCAATATTTACAAACTCTTTATCTTTCCCGAGGATTAGATCCACAAAAGACACAAACACTCTTGATCAAGCCAGTAGTGGCTTCCATTTTTTCTTTGTTTTTTTTTTTTGTACTCTCTCCTTATCAATGATGCGAAAAGAGCAAAGTGCATTATTTAAAGGCAACAAAAATAAAAGGTAAAAATTAAACCTATAAATGAGGGAGTAGATGCGTGTCAGATAAGTTTGAAAAATAAACACAGAAATGATAATAGCTATATGACAAAGATAAAAGGCTAATCTATATGTGTCAGAAGAAGTTTGAAAATATGCAACACATATTTCAAAAAAATACGGCTAATTTTTTTTTTTTTTTTTTGAATTTTGAAATTTTTTTTTTTTTTTTGAATTTTGAAATTTTTTTTTTTTTTGAATTTTTTTTTTTTGAATTTTTTTTTTTTGAATTTTTTTTTTTAATAAACAATAAAAAAAATACTTACAGGAGGTGTGATTGTGGCTCACATATTCCTCTGGTTTCACGATCGATAACGTCTTGAAGCTCTCTATGGTAGATGGTGGCTTGTCAATTTTCTTAAAAATTGGCAAACGAAGTCTTTTGAGTCGATTCAGGGACTTATAGCGCTCGTGTTCATCTTGGAATATTGGCCATAAATCGAGAAGTACTCTCTGCACATCTCCACTAGGATGCGTCTCAAGAGTCAATAGAATGTTATCTAAAGACTCCTTACTCATGCCATCCTTTATGAAGTTAATTTTATCATCTCGGTTTATAGACGTCATTCCAATTGATTTGCATTTTGTGTTACAGGTCCATCTTGCACATTTATAGCGGACCAGTAACCTTTTGCTCTTCTCTTCTTTGCATATGTACTTTTGCCTAGCCACTGGCATATATGAAACAAGAGCGTCGAGAAAATTCACCTCTGAGTCGGACCTTTGCTTCGATCAACCGCTTGACATATATCATGAGGAATGCCTTTGTGCATAAGCATCCTTAATCTCTCAAACCTTGCACAATAAATGTTAGTTAAAGCATTTTGAGGAGAGAAGGGGAATTGCGAGAGATTAAAAGGCGATTATCCATTTCGAAAGAAAGAAGAAAGAGAGAATTTTTTTTGAGTAAAATTATATCTGATTTCGAGTGTTTGTGGAGTAAGAAAGAATGAAAAAGATTTTCACGAATGCAGTTATCCAGCCATTGCTTAGGTGAAAAATCATCTGTCAAAGAAAAACAAACAAAATTAAGGCAGAAAAAATCAAACTACGATAGATTTTCTTGCTTGGCATAGATTTTACTGTCTTGATTCATGTGAATGCAAAAAAAAAAGTCAAAGTTTGAAAAATGAAAGAGTTAGAAAACTTGGGTTGCCTCCCTGAGAAGCGCTACTTTTAATGTCCTTAGCCGGCGTGATTGAAGATTTTGCACGGCGATGGGTCCTCCCCAATAATGATTCAATCTCTGGCAATTGACATTAATCGTGGCTTTTTCTTTTCTACTTTTTTTTTACTTCTTTTTTTCTTTTGTCTTTTTTTTTTTTTTTTTTTTTTCAACACAAATCATGGTAGAGGGCATCCTGCAGTTGAACTTCCTCCACGAGGTTCTCTTGAGCTCCTTCATAAAAATTTTTGAGGCGGTGACCATTAACTTTGAACACTTTGTTGGTGGCTTCACTCTTAATTTCCGCTTTGCACCATGAGGAAAAATGTTAGTGACAACAAGCAGGGCCATGATCCCACCTAGACCTTAATTTACCAGGCATCAACTTAAGGCGAGAGAATTAAACAAGAGAACTTTTGCCCAGCGAAAACTCCTTAGAAGAATAAACTTATCATGGAAGGCTTTGGTTTTCTTTGTAAGTCGGGAGCTCTCATAGGCATCTGGCGGATCTCTTCCAATTCCTGAACTGCAACTTAGCTCCGCTCTGTGCCGACTCAGGCCAAATTCATGTTGCATTGCTTCCACGACCCAATATGCTTTGTGCTCAATTTCTCTTGGTTAAGTGGCATGCCTTACCATAGACTATCCGATATGGAGACATCCCAGATTGGAGTTTGTAAGCGGTCAGAGTAAGCCCAAAGAGCATCCTCAAGCCTCATGCTCCAATCCTTAGATTAGGGTTGTTGTTTTTTTTTCAAGTATGCGCTTGATCTCTCTATTGGAGACCTCGGCTTGACCATTAGTGCGGGGATGGTAAGGTGTAGAAACTTTATGCAACACGCCATATTTTCTCATCAATCCCTCCATGCTCAGGTTACGAGATTGCCTTGATCAACGATGATAGCTCTCGGGATTCCAAACTGCGAGAAAATCGTGATCTAACAAAATCACAACAACTTTGGAATCATCGGTCAGGAGTGGCTTTAGCCTCCACCCATTTTGATACATAATCAACGGCTAGCAAAATGTAAACATAACCAAAGGAAACGAGGAAAGGTCCCATGAAATCAATACCCATACGTCAAGATTTCACAATACGAGTAGAAGTTCTTTAGGGGCATCTCATTCCTGAGAAATGTTCCCTGTTCTCGACACTGTTCACAAGACTTACAGAACAAATATGCATCATGAAACAAGGTAGGCCAATATAAACCCGAGTCTAAAACTTTCCTAGGCTATGCGTTGAGGCCCAAAATGTCCACCACATGCAAATGCATGACAAAGCTAAACAGAATGAAACTCTTGATTAGGCACACATCGCCTAATAATTTGGTCACTACAAAATCGCCACGGATATGGATGTCACACGTAATATTTTGATTCACTCTTAAGTTTATAAATTTGTGCCGAGTGAAATGTGAGGGAAAAAGCGTAGCAACCAAGAAATTCACCATGTCGACAAACCAAGGGAAGGTGTTCTTACCTTTGCAAGCGCATCAAAATTTGCTCATCACGGAAGGAGTCCGTCTGGGGAAGGGATCGAATCCACTTTCAATGCGGCTCAAATGATACGCCACTAGGTTCTGCTCCACTCTTGTCACGGATCTCTATGTGAAACTCTTGGAAGCGGTAGCATCCATCTTATTAGTCGGGGCTTTGCATCGGCTTCTTCAAAAGGAACTTGCATGATCGGTAAACACAACAACCTTAGAACCAAGCAAATATGATCTAAACTTATCCAAAGCAAAAACAATGGCTAAAAGTTCTTTTCGGTTGTGGTATAGTTGGCACGACAGCATCTAGAGTTACGGAAGCATAGTATATCACATGAGAAGCTTTCCCCACTCTACGTGCCAGCTGCTCCTCTTTGCATAGTTAGAAGCATCACCACATTAACTTTCGAATGGCAATGTCGATCAATTGGGTTTGGATGATAGAGTACTAGTCGAGGCACGCTTCAAGTGGTTGAAAAGGCTTGCCTTGCACTTGTCATCAAAATTGAACTCCACATCTTTACTGCGATGGCGGGAAAGTGGAAGAGCAATCTTCTTGAAGTCGGCAATGAAGCGCTTTGTAGAAACTGCATGACCAAGAAAAGACGACTTCCACGCATGTGGGGTAAGATGAACAAGTAATTACATGTAATCTTGGCGGGATCTACCTCGATGCCCATCTTGGATACTACATGGCCTAAAACTATACCACTGTTCTACCATAAAATGGCATTTCTCAAAATTTAGCACAAGGTTAGTCTCAGTGCATCTTTGCGATACTCTAGATAAATTTTGGCTAAACATGAATCAAAGAAGAACCATAGGCATTAAAGTCATCCATAAATACCTCCATGCACTCCTCTAAGAAATCAGAAAATATGCTCACCATGCCTTGCATTGGAAGGTACCGGGGGGCATTGCGGAGTAGAAGGGCATCCGTCTGTGAAAGCAAGGTGCCGAAGGGACAAGTAAATGTGGTCTTCTCCTGATCCTCCGGTGCAATGTGGATTTGGAAGTATCGATATAGCCATCACAAAAAGCGATAATGGGACTTACCGATAGCCAGTTCAGCCATCGATCCAATGAACGGAAGGGGGTAATGATCTTTAAGTGGCTTGGTTGAGGCGTACGTAGTCAATGCGAGACTCTCGGCTAATGCACTCGGGTTGGAATGAGCTCATTCTTACGGTTGGCCACAATGATCATCCGATTTCTTTGGAACTACTTGCAGGGCTCACCCACTTCTGTGTCCGAGGAGATGGGATAGATAATGCCGACTGCGGTAGCTTAGTCACTTCTTTTTCACCACGTCTAGAATGAGAGGATTCAGTCTCCTGCAGGGTTGTCTCACTTGGTTTAGTTTCCTCCTCAAGTAATATCTGTGCATGCATGTGGAGGTTAATACCGAGGAATGTCGCAAGTGTCCAACCAATTGCCACTTTTGTGTTGCTTCAAGACTTCCAATAATCACGGTTTCTTGCTCGGGTTGGAGGTGTTTGGCCATTATCAAGGAGCTTCTCATCCTCTTCCAAGAATGCATACTTCAAATGCTCGGGCAAGGGCTTAAGTTCAATGGAGGGTGGTTCTTTGGGTGGCGGTACTAATTTTTGGGCGAAACTAAATCTGCTAAATTCTCGTGATTGCACTGTACTGTATGCGCGATCTTGCAAAACAACATCGTCATATCCTATGGAATCAAAAGAATCACACTTAGCGGCGAGGATAAATGACAACATCATTAATAACGACATCATTGCCATTAATAACGAGAATCATCGATGTCGTGGAATTATGACACCACATGACAAGTATGTAGAAATCTCGGCCACAGTTTAGCACACATTGCATTGGGTTTACAACCAAAAAGTCAAGAAAGCGGCGAGAACAAGTATCCTGCTATGCTATCGGTGTATCCTACAATTTCGAAACTCTGCCAACATATCGGCATAAATATCATCAACTTGATAAATCAATGACATCAAAATGAAAAAGCAGAATGATCCTCTAAAGGGTATTTCATGGCATCAAAAATGTTAAATGAATGATATCATCACCAAATTCCATGGAAAGGGTACCGGCATGCACATCAATCTTAGTTTTAGCTTTGAGTTTTCAAAAATGGCCTACCTAAGATCAATGGGGGGGTGGGGAAGAAGCGATTCATCTTCCATATTCAACACGTAAATCGTTGGGAATATTAAATTATGTGCCGAGGAGCAGAGCGTCCTCCAACACTCACTGCGGGTTGTGCGGTGCTCGGTTTGCTAAGCCCCGAATGACAATCTTGCGGTAGGCTTTAGCTCTCCCGTATGCAAGGAAGTGTAAGCGACTTTGGCATTACATTGATGGAGGCTCCCAAGTCTAGCAAGGCATGAGTGTATTGTTGGTGCCCTATGGTGCAAGGGATGGTAAAAGTGCTGGATCCTTGCATTTGGGAGGCGAGTTGGGGTGAATCAAGCGAGACATTTCTCCCAGTACTCACTTTTTCGAGTGCCCTTTAGCTTCCTCTTATGGGTGCACATCTCTTTCAAGAACTTGGCATACTTGGGGATTTGTTTAATTGCCTCCAAAGAGAGGTATATTCACCTCAACCTTACGAAAAGTCTCCATAATTTCCTTATCCAAGTCACATTTCAACCATATGCCTGTTTGTATCATTCGGTTGGGAAAAGGAAGAGGAATGTTGGAACGACTTTTTGGATGCTCACTTTTTTGTCAATTTTTACATGAATTTCTCAGCTGATTTGATCCAATTTTACCTTGGGCACATTTGTTGTAGGATCATTTCTTCTTGAATCTGCTCTGACATCTGAATTAGTTGCGAGAACTTGAAGTTCTTTGTAGAATCTTGTTTCTACTGGGCCAAGGGTAGAATGCGGAAGTATCTGCCTTTGGTCCATTGATTTGCTTACTGCTGCGTAAAGCTATAGCACTAACATTGCCTCTAGGATTTGGAGTGGTTTGAGAGGGTAATTGGCGAGAACCTTGTGACTTTAATTCATGAATTGATGTGGCAAGTTGACCAATTTGAGTCTCAGAAGTTACGAATGGTGGTTTCGAGTTCTCTGTTGAAGCTGGATGTTATTGGTGGCCAATTGTTTCACCAAATCTTCCAATGAGGGCTCAGATTTTGTGGCTACGAGGACCTTCTTCTTTGGAATGTTGGTCTACTTGGTCCAGACATGTGGGTGGCTTGATTTGTCCTTGCTTCTTCTTTGGAATGGTGGTCTATCTTGGTTTTGTGGGCTTTTGATTTGATGCATTCCCATATCTCAGTTGGGATGGTCCCTCCGGCCCGAGGGTTGTAAGTGTTGGAGAATGGATCATATTTACATTGTTC
Source organism: Styphnolobium japonicum (assembly GCA_023212625.1). Taxonomy (NCBI): domain Eukaryota; kingdom Viridiplantae; phylum Streptophyta; class Magnoliopsida; order Fabales; family Fabaceae; genus Styphnolobium; species Styphnolobium japonicum. The sequence goes on from JALBWW010000004.1 coordinate 66,729, forward strand.
TTTGCTGTGATGGAATTGTGGCTTCCAGGAAATATACAGTGCGATACAGTTGGTCTTGAAACTTCAGAATCATCTTGCAATGTGGGGCATGAATGCATGTAGGATGAGAGGAACTAGAACATATGCTACAAACTCTTGCGGGGTTTGCACACGTGGTTCGTGTTGTCCTATTGCCATTTGTCTAACCAAAGAAGTGAGCTCATCGAATCTATGTTCCACCGCTTTGTTGATCGGCATGTGAAGAGGTATTAACCATTGACTATTACGGTTGCAGCACCGTTCGAGTACCAAATTCTTGAGAATTTCTTCTGCCATGTTTGCAATTAAGTTTACGGCCGGTGAGTTTTATCTACCAATGCTCCACCACTTGCGGCATCAATCATACTCCTTTCCATTGGCATCAATCCTTCATAGAAGTATTGGATCGTGATTGATCACTAATTTGATGGTGTGGGCGGCGAGCCAATTTCTTGAATCTCTCCCCGATACTCATGGAGGTTTCACCCTTTGATTTGCCTTATGCCACAAATATCTTTCCTTATTGCGTGAGTTCTTGATGCGGGAAGAACTACTCCGAAATAATCTTTTCATGTCATTCAAGTGATGGTAGCCAGTTGTAAGTAATACAACCAATCCTTAACGACACCATCAAAGAGAAAGGAAAGGCCATTAGCTTGATGTGATCTTGGCCCTATTCCATGAGGTTTCATGGTGGAGCGGACAACATGGAACTCCTTCAAATGCTTATGTGGATCTTCACTGCAAGACCATAAAACTTGAAGCGAGCAAGTGTATCAATCGATTTCAACTCAAAATCAACATTAAGTTAGGATATTGAATGCCTGAGGTTGATAATTCACATCAGGTGACCAATTCCTTAAGAGTCCTATTATTATAGTCGACCATAGTAAAATCCACTTGAGACTCGATGTCGAGACACGAGAAGTACTATGACGGACTCAACGTGAGTTAAAAGAGTCAACAAGATTAGGTGCAATGTCAAGTTCAAGCCCGATTCAGTAATTCTATTAGCTCTATGAATGCTACTACCGATCCTATGAATTCTATGAAGTGTATGAAATGTTCTATCAATTTCGAGGATCAAATGAATGCAAGGTTACCCGAGGATCGAGATCTGGTCATACAGCATGCAGTTCATAAGAAGGTATTAAAAAAGCAATAACAACTCAAACACTTAAAATTCCTAAAACAAATACTCCAAAAATTAAACAAAAATAAAAACAGTATCAAATGAATTTTAAAAATTATGGAACCACCACAGGATAAAATCTACACAAAAATGCTATTCAACAAAATAATAAAAAATCTTAAAAAATTGAAAAAGTGGTCTAAACGATGGAATTTGGATAAAATAAGGGTGACCTCATTGTATTCAGTGAGCCTTTCTCAAAATAATGTTTTCCATTCGTGTACCAAAATTCAGATCAATCTGAGATGCCCGAACCAAAATTCTTGACACAAGCCCTTTATCCAAATTACGCAGAATCCCACTTGAAAAAGCTTCAAAAACAAAACAAACACATTTGTTAGAGTTAGATGGGATCTTGAAATGATCAAATAGTTGCCTTGGATCCCCGACAGCGGCGCCAGAATTTGACAAGAGGTTGTCGAGACCTATCAAATAAAATAGCAGGTTCTGAAACTAATTTGTAGTATAGAGAATGAGCAAGAATCGTCTCTCAAGGATCCAAAAACAAAAGATTTAATTAGATCAAGATAATTAGAAAAGGGGTTTTGTTGTTGATTAACAAGATTAATAAAAGTAGGAGATTCAAAGTTGTAAACAAATATAAAGAAACAACCAATCAAGGAATTTCACCAGATCTTGAGTTTAACTCATCATTGATCTGAGAATTCACTTAATTGCTAACCAAGTTCTTGGCCTTAGATCACATCAAGAAGCCTTAACATGATCCAAGAATTCTCTACTAGATAAGCATCTAGGATTTGATTAACCAAGGTTAGATAAAGTAAGCACCATCCAACATAGATTAACTTAAGATCTAGAATTTAACCAAGTTAAACAATCTATCAAAAAGCTTTAATATATTGTTTAATCTTTGTGATCCTCTTTGAATACATGATAATAAAGCTACTACCACATCAACATCTAAATCAAATTAAGCAATTTAATCTAGATAAGAATCAAAAGAGGAAGAAGAGAAACTTGAATAACAATTAAGCAATATGAACAAGCAAAACAAGATCTCCAAATTAAACAACAAGATGGCTAATCCCTTGGATTGATTATGAGAGCCTAGCCTTCCATGGATGGGAAGGAAGAACTCAGAATTTAAAGAACAAAAACGAAATTGCAAAGAGAATGAAGAAGAAGAAGAAAACTCTCACAAATACTTAAACTTTCTTGAAACTTACTTCTAAATTGAATGCCTCCTAATACAAAGAGGTTGGGTCTATTTATACTAATCCTAGAAGCCAATTTGTACATGTACATAATCTGAATACAAGCTATAAGAATCTGAAATTTGTCAAAAATGGAAGCTTGATGCATGGTTGGTGGGTTGGTGCATGGTAGGTGGGTTGGTGTATGGTTGGTGGCTTTTAGTCAACAACTCATATCCGACTTCTGGCTTCAAATTCATCACCTAGACGGTGCATTTTGGCTTGGATGTCTTCATCAAAGTTGTAGCCAGTTGTCTCCTTGAAAATCTCCAATTTGAATCATATCATTTGGACTTTTAGAACTCCAGAAATGCCAAAAACACTTCACCTACCTCAAGTTAGGTTGGAAGAACGTGTTTCCAAATTCAGACCAACTTGTAGCTTCTGAAGCATGCCCAAAACGACATCTATTGACAAAATGGTCTTCATTGAAGTTGGAGATATGGGTCTTATCTTTCAAGTGACCAAGTTTCAGCCCAAGAGGAGGCCTATAACCCACTATATAGTCAATATGTGCATACGCCGAGATGGTTCCGTGACAGCAAACCCACTCTGCATTGCAGGGATATTTTGGACCCTTAGCATTCCGATCCAGCTCTTGAGTTCTTCATGAAACTTGTAGAGCATTGTCTTAGCTTTCCAAAGACACCAAGATCACCTCAATTGGATCACCGAGTCCCAAGTTATGACCTAACCAAGGAAGAAAGGTCAAAATGCATCAAAATCCGAAAATTATTCAATATTTGCATTAAAGCCCAATGAAGCCCAACAACATTAAACTCATCTAAAGTACTAATATTGGGCACAATAAACATCTAATAATGCCTAATACAAAGCTAACATAAGTGTCTCAAATTGATTGATCAATCCTCTTTGAATACATGATAATAAAGTTATTATCACATCAACATCTAAATCAAATTAAGCAATTCAATCTAGATAAAAATCAAAAGAGGAAGAAGAGAAACTTGAATAACAATTAAGCAATATGAACAAGCGAAACAAGATCTCTAAATTAAATATCAAGATGGTTAATCCCTTGGATTGATTATAAGAGCCTAGCCTTCCATGGATGGGAAGGAAGAACTCATAAAATAAAGAACAAAAACGAAATTCTAAAATGAATGGACAAGAAGATAAAGAAAACTTTCACAAATACTCAAACTTTCTTCAAACTTACTTCAAATTGAATGATGTATAATACAAAGAGATTGACTCTATTTATATTAATCATAGAAGCCAATTTGTAATTGAAAATAATTTGAATGCAAGTTGTAAAAACATGAAAATTGTCAAATATGGAAGCTTGATGCATGGTTGGTGGGTTAGTTTATGGTTGGTGGCTTCAAGTCAGCAACTTTACTCTGACTTCCAGCCTGCTTTTCATGCCCTAAACGTTGTATTTTGGCTTGGAGGTCTTCATGACAGTTGTAAACCATTATCTCCTTGAACTTTTGGCATTAGTTTCATGCCATTTGGACTTTTACAACTCCAGATATGCCAAAAACACTGCACCTACCTCAAGTTAGGTTGGCAGAACATGTTTCCAAATTCAAATCAACTTGTAACTTCATAATCATGCCTAAATTGACTAAATAGTTTTAAGTGAAGTTGGAGATATAGGTATTATCTTTCCAATGGTCGAGTTTCAGCTCAAAAGGAGGCCTATTGCCCATGAAATGGTCCAATATGTGCACACCACTCAGATTCTAGTGACGGCAAATCCACTATGAATTGCAGGACTATTTTGGACCCTTAGAAGTCCGATCCAGCTCTTGAGTTCTTCATGAAAGTTGTAGAGCCTTGACTTAGCTTTCCAAAGATACCAATATCACCTCAAATGGATCACCGAGTCCTAAGTTATGGTATAGCCAAGGAGGAAATGTCAAAATGCATCAAAATCCAAGAATTATTTACAATTTACATTACAGCCCAATGAGGCCCAACAACATTAAACTCATCTAAAATACTAATATTGAGTACAATGAACATATAATAAAGCCTAGTACAAAACTAACATAAGTGTTTCAAATTGATTGATCAATGATTAAGGACAAAAATGTAATTTTATGACTCATTTCATCTCTTATCCCCAATTTGGAAGGGGGAATGGGAGAATGAAAAGGTATGAAGTCCCCATCATTTCATCCATTTCTATATCTTTTTTAAACATCTAAATAATGATATCCTCTACCATCTCATTCCATGCCCTAGAGGTGCAGCATATTAGGGGCAAAAAATTTTCAAATTTTTTCCATACTATATATGCAACTGTTATTAGATGTAAATATGCATATTTTTGTAATGATATTTTTAGTTTCAATTGTTAATTTTTGTTTAGCTATCCTACTTTTTTCTTCTTATTTTAATCTTAAACAATAGTTTTGGTATTTCATTGGTCATCAAGAATGAGGGATGGATTTTTGTACAGTATAACAATACTCTCATTGATTCTTTTCATTTTTTGATTGAAAAAAATGTGTCTTTTTCACAACCATTTGAGAGAATTCATAGATGATGAAACTTTAACAGAAAAACCAATTTCATTGGTCATATAACTATATCATCTTTTATTTTTATCATGACCACTATATAATTTAGGTCTATACTTCAGAAAATTAATGTCTAGGCCACAAAGGAACTATTTTGTGATAGTCTTATTGCCTTTTTTGTAACTAATGATTTAGATTATGACTAGCTAGAAGATCATAATCAAAATATCATCAAATTATATATACAAATCATAAGGGATCATGTTATAAGTGGTAGGGTTATAAGTTACCAAACCATATTATAACTTATAATGTTCTAAATTTCTAAATATTGAAACTTGTACTAAAATTGTTGCCTTTCCAAAATTTTAGGTCAAGTTTCACCACTTCTATTCCCCTTCATTCCATCTCTTACCGCGAATCAAAACGAGGTCTAAATGACATTAATTCTCTTTTCATCTTGGTCCTTGATAAATTTTGTGGGCTTTTTATGTCACTTGTTCTCTTTTTAATTCAATTATTAATGTCTCTTTTCTTTCATAGTCTTTATTTCCTTTAAATTCGTATCTTGTTTTAACTTTTTTAAGTATTAGGTAATGTGCTCTATTTGTGAGCTTTTATGTCACTTGTTCTCTTTTGAATTCAATTATCAATGTCTCTTTTCTTTCATAGTATTTATTTCCTTTAAATTCGTATCTTGTTTTAACTTTTTTAAGTATTAGGTAATGTGCTCTATTTACTGAATTTACTGCCATGTCATTTGACTTTTGCTGGTGATTTGCATCTCTAAATGCGTAAAGCAAATTTTGCTAATTTATGAATAAATAAGACGAGTAATTAAGCAATAATTTGCACTTATTGGTTTTAAGGGATCAAGTGCTCCCTGATCAAGCTTTTATTGTTACTCTATGGTACAGTGTCATGCTTAATCCCTCTTATGACTCACGTTAAAAAAATGAAATGAATTAACTCACGTTTAGAGGTCTTTAGAAGTCAAGTGCTTCTTGATCAGGTTTTTGGGGTTGCTTTATGGTCTTGTACCATATTTAATCTCTTTTAGGATATGTCTTAAATGAGTTAAAACTCGATTAGTGGTTTCGAAGGATCAAGTATCCCTAACCAAGCTTTTGATGATGCTTTCTAACCTAATGTTATGTTCAATCTTGTTTAGGATTTGCTTTTAAAAATAAAAGAATCTAACACTCGCTTAATAATCTCAAGGGGTCATGTATCCCCTGACCTAACCTTTGGGATACCTATGTGGCTTAGTGCCATGTTCCTTTTAGCTTAGGATTCATTAACAAATTTACTTGTTTTTTGTTCAAAATTAAATCAAACTTTTTTTAATCAAGTAAACTATTTTTTATTTTAATTTCTTTAAAAAATATAATTTTTTAAATTATCTAATACATAATCATTTTTTAAAAAATTACGTGGCTTTAAATTTTTTATCGCACTAGGAGATACATAGACACGAAAGACAAATCAAACTTATAAACTTTTGTAATTTAGTTTTACTTATTTTGTAATTTGTAAATATTTGCTATTGACAAAATGGGTAGAATATATGTTATTAAGGTTATTAAATTTACACAACTAATTATAAGTAGTTGTCCTAGGATGCGTGATGTGGGATTTAGTTCCTACGATTTCCTGTACACAATAGACTTCGAGTCTTTACTAGTTTTGCAAACCACTTTTTATTTTAAATCTTTTAAAATGATTTTGTCAGTTATTTTTTGTACCCAATAAAAAATTAGTAGTAACTCCAAATTTTAACATTTTTTTTACCATTTTGTTTCGGTCGTGATAATTATATTTCCTTGATTAATTTAGACTAATTCTTTATTAATTCAGACAATTCTTGATTATATATTTTTTTCTTATCTTGTCTTTTGTTTTTATTTTTACTTAACACATGACATTTTCTTCATGCTTTGAGAAAAAGCATGTGAGTATCCAAATCCTAATGAATACTAAATTGATTCTCTAATAATTGAAGATCAATCTTAAATATTCATAAATTATCATCATTAAGGGAGTATTAATTATTTTTATTAGAAAATATTTTTTATTTTTGTTTCTTAATCCTCCATGATTTTATTAAATTATATTTTTCTTACTAAATTTTGGTATATTTCCTATTGCCAAATTATCACTATTAATGGCACTAATTTCTTGATTTTATTATATTTTTTATTTTCCAACTTGTCTAACAACATAAAAATTTAAATTACACAACTTTGTCCGAAAAGCATCACTATAAATTATAAAATTAAATAATATTATTTAGTAAGTTCTTATCCAAATATGCATCTAATATCATGTATTTAACATATTTTTATATTTTAAAACATAAGCTATATATAAGATATTTTATTGATATATTTTACAATAAGTTTAATTTTGATTTAGTCAATATAAATTTGTTTACATTATTATTAAATCATGTGTTGACACTTTATTTAAAGAATTTAACTTTTTAAATAGTTATTGTCATAATGAAACACATTAATGATATGACAATATATCATTAAATGATAATATTAAATTTTTTATACAGATAATTGATTAAAATTAAATTATTTTACAATTATTTATATACCTATAAACTGAAATTATTAATATGCACATATATATTATATGTTTTGAGTCTTTGACCCGTTTGTCTACAAAAAAAACTAAAATAAAATAAATGTTGTGTGTTTTTAAACTAAGAATATTTTTGTAATTTTATTTACCCAGTACCTTGGGATAATCTTGGTCCCCTTTGTCGCTCCAATTTATTAAACTAAAATAACTTTTCCTCCATCTATGCCGCCCCACAGGAGAAAACTTGCTCTGTCATTGGAGAATTCTCATAGATATCCATTTAAACAGGAATTTTTACAATTCTTATTAGGAACATTATATATTTTTGATGTATATCAAACATATTTTTACACTTTTTAAATGTGAGATTAATTTCTTTTATTATCGAGCGAGTATGATTATTAACCTTTCTTACAATAACTTCTTATAAGATTTAAATATTTAAACTCCTCTTAAAATTATAAGTTGATAACAATATCATATGTCTTGTATAAGTAAAATAATTAAAAGCATGATTGATATAAATTATAATAATCTTTATATCTTTTATCAAATTATATTTTTTCTCTTGTAAAGAAGATTTCTTAAGTAAGATTGTCAAAAGGGCTGGCTCGACCAGTTTAGGTCTGCCCACCACAAGCTAAGCCAAAATTACTCACATTTAAACAGGTTACAAATTAATTAGTCCGACTTATCTTACATTAACTTGTGGGCCTAAACAGGCCGGCCTGTAATTTTTTTTTACTTATAAACTTTGAAATAAATTTAAATTTAATAATTTCAAATCAAATATTACATGACATAGACATAATATTTAATACTTTAATTTCATTTAAAAGATTAAGGAGAATTCAAACAAATAAATAACATAAACTTATAGAGTTTTACGAATGTGTTATATGTGAGTTGTGCCAATACTAATATGTATAATACGTATATTTTGTACTTTTATTTAAGAAAAGAGTGTTTATAACTATGTTTTTAAATTTTTTTTACAAAAAATTTAAACATTTTAGAAAAAAAAAGTTATGTAGCCAACTCACTAGTTGTCTTGTTAAATTCTTAGATTAAATAAATTGATTTAAAATTATCCTATTTTTATGAGTCACGAATTTTAAAACCTAACTCATATAATTTATATAGGTTGTTTGCCCCATTTTACGTCCCAAACTCTAATTAATCTTAAAAAACGTTTGGAGCTCCCTATTAACTGTGTAAATTGTTATCGACTTAAAAACCAAAATTTGGAATCTCCTTTCACTGTTGGTACAGATACAACACATAGAAATTCAATTGCTTTGAGAGCGAGCGAGAGAAAAGGAGGTTACAATCGCTGGGGGGATACAACCGCAGGTACAACAAAGTATTGCTGTGCTGTGTTGTTTTGCTTCCTAAAAGGCAATTGCTCGCCAGTCGCCAGCCGGGAGGGAAGGAAAAAATGATAGAAAAGGAAGAGAAGCCGAAGAAAAAGGAAGGTTGAGGCTGAGAGAAGTGTGAATGATACAACATAGTCGGTAAAAACCTCAGGGGATGATGCATTCGTTTTTCATTTCTGGTTTTCCTCCGATACTCCTCCGTTTTCAAGGGAATAGTTTTATGATTGATTTAGATTGAGAATTAAATTGGTGGTGTGTATATGCATACATATAAAATATATGATGCTTTGTGGTTCATTCTGTTTAAATTTGAGAGATCGAATACAGCCATGGATACGCGATTACGATAGGCTCCAGTCATTCGCTGTCGTCCTCATTTACCTTCAGGTACTACGCCTTTTTATGGCTATTTTTAGTCGTTAAGATGGAAAAAACATTATTTATATTTATGTCTGTCAAAATTCAAATGTTAGATTGGGTGCGCGTTAATTGGATCTCTGGGAGCATTGTACAATGGTGTGTTGCTCATAAATTTGGCAATCGCCTTGTTTGCTTTGGTTGCAATCGAGAGTAGCAGTCAGCGCCTCGGCCGTACATATGCCTTCCTTCTCTTCTGCGCGTTATTACTGGATATTTCTTGGTTCATTCTCTTCAGTCATGAAATTTGGTGCGTCCTGCAATTTTTTGATTCCTTATATATAATTTTTTGAATTTTAGCTCTTCATCTTTCGTGCTCATGTAATGACCCTTACTGCTAAAAAAGAGGAGAGGAGGGACTAGAGAAGAAGTATTGAGAGGAGGAGAGGAGAGAGAGATAGAGAGAGAGTGAATGCCTAGATATTTTTCATTTCATGCCATATATATATCAGCATTACAATTATTTAGCAATGGATACGGCATTTCCCTTTAGAGGCCTCTATTGAGTGGCGTCAGGTTATAAAGAGCAAATATGGATTACACTTGGGTGGGATGCGAATCACTAGGACCTCACTGGCTCGCTAAGGCGGAGTAATGTTTCCTGTGTCAGATTTTTGGAAGACCTTTGGGTAGGGGATATACCCTTCTCTGAGGCTGTTCTTCACTTCCATTGACTTTCTTCTCCACACCATTCCTTATCCAGCTTTTCTTTCACACACAAGGTGCCAACATTTCTTGGGACCTCCATTTCTCTCTAAATCTGGATGAAAGACAAGCAACTGAATTGGAATCTCTTATATTGTTTCTTTTTTTTTTTTTGATAAAAAAATCTCTTATATTGTTACTAGACACATTTCACTTGTCTTTTTTCCAATTTCTGACTCAGCCCCCAAACAGTGAGAGTTTCTCTCTAGAAAAGCCCCTTTGGAAAGCCAAAGTTCCCTCAAAGGTTAAGTCATTCATCTACATAGCAGTTCACAATAGGATTCATTCTAAAAATATGTTGCAGCTGTGTAGACCAAACAAGAATTTATCTCCAGAATCCAGATAGGTGTGTGACGTGTCACCTTGGTTCGGAAACAGCAACATGTTATTCCTACATTGTCTAGCTGTCAGTTACATTTGGAGTAGGCTGTTTGGTATGTGTGTAAATCCTGGGGTATGCGCTCAGGGCTTGAAGCCTTTTCTTTTAATTAAGGGCTTTGGTCAGGAAAAAAAGGGCAAAGTGTTCTGGCAATGCAGTGTATATGCTGTTCTTTGGTGCCTTTGCTGGAGTGAAATGCACGGATCTTTAAGGGCAATCTTTATCCCTAGACTTGGTTTGGGACAAAATTGTTTTGACAGCCTCTTTGCGGAGTTCAGCACATAGTTTCTTATTGGAGTCCCATTGGCGGATATACAGAGACTGGAGAGCTCTATTGTTTTGATGTCTTTTTCTTTATCTTCTGCATTTTTAACATAGGTTTCTGTTTGGAGGATATCTTATTCTCCCCTTTTTTTTTTCCTTGTACTGTTTCCTTCTCTCAAATAACCTTTTTTTTAATAAAAAAATAATAATAAAAAATCCAACCCTAGTAATTTTCTATACTATGATATCAAAATTATAGAATTTCTTGATTTATTTATTTTGATAGAGAAATTTTGTGAGAGAAAAGAAGGAAAGTACTGCTAGGGGGAGGATAAGATATGCTCCAAAGCAAAAAAGTATATAAACAACAGGGAACATGAAAAACTCAAGAATGAAGTCAGGCAGGCTGCCTAATCTCTGCATGTCAGACAGTCAGAGATAGCAACTCCCTCGAAGCAACCATGAGCAGAACACTAAAGAGAAGCCATTAACATAATCTTATGCCATATCAAGTTTAGAGGCAAAGAGACACCCTTTTAAATGCGAGCATTTTGCTCCAACCTAAGTTATTATAGAATTTATGAGTCATTGATATTGTTAATTTGATGCGGCAGCTGAACTTTCTCAGTAATCTTTCCTTCCTTCATAGAATAGATAAGTCTATAGCTTGATAGAATTTTTTGACAGGGAAAGATAAGGGAACAAATAGAAACTGGATTAGCTTAATGAATGAGGGACTCTCAATTCAATGAGCATTGTTGCCCTGCTCCATCATGTTGTTAACAAAGTTAACTGAAGCATAACATGATTATTTATATTGTCTGCATTTTCATTTGTTGACATGTATCCTAAATCCAGTATTATTTATCAATATGAAGTCACTGCTGTATGTGGTGAACAGAGTATAGTTACATATTCTTATGAATCAATTTTCTATGCTTTTATGAATCAAACAAGTGATCATGACTGTGTTTTCATTCATATCTGATGAAAAACATTATTTGTGTTTGCAGGAATATTTCTGCTGAGGATTATACAGCATTTTTCATATTTTCAGTGAAACTTACTCTGGCTATGCAAATTGTTGGTTTTATAGTGAGGCTATCTTCCTCATTGTTATGGATTCAAATTTATAGGTTGGGTGCTTCCTATGTGGACACAGCTTCTCGAGAAGCAGATTTTGACTTAAGGAATAGTTTTTTGAGTCCTGCAACACCTGCAGTAGTTAGGCAATGCTCTGGTTCCAATGAGATACTTGGAGGCTCTATCTATGATCCAGCATACTACTCATCCCTGTTTGAAGATGGTCATGAGAACAAATATTCATATGGGGTAGGCTAAATTTTGCTCAGAACCATATACTGTTTATGTTTGCTTGGATGGTTAAATTTAATCTTCAATTGATATGGGCTAGACACTTTCTTGTGCAATTTTATCTACACTGGTACTTATTCTATAGGTGAATTTTTTTATCTACAATGGTACCTCAAGTGCACCGGTACCTTAACTTGTTGACAGCTTTATTTACTGTTGGATTGAATCTTGGTGCACGATCCAATGGTCAATAAACTACCAACAGGGCAGGGAACTGGTACCCTTGAGGCACAGTAGACTTTACTACAAAGAGTATCATTCTTGATATATTTTTTCTGATGATAAGAAAATAATAGGTCCATGTGTACAAAATTATTCTTGGTCCTGGAGTAAGTGTTCATTTAACTAGCCCAGTACAGAATTCAGGTTATGAGTGATATATTTGGTAGTTTCAGAATGTGTTTGACTTATGGATATTTTCTGCTGGGAAAGTGAATAATTTGTTTGGAAATAGATTAGGTTGGTAAAGTCCTCTACACTTAGCACTTAGCACTCTACCTTATTTGGATCCCTTGTAAAGAAATATCTATTTTGTGAAATTTTCTTGGCTTTGCATTGAAGCTATGAAAAGACACAGAAGAAAGTAAGCTTTTTTGAGGACATTAGGTTTTGGTGGTGAACTTGAAGTTTCCATTTATTAGCATTGGGAAAGTGAATAATTTGTTTGGAAATAGATTAGGTTGGTAAAGTCCTCTACACTTAGCACTTAGCACTCTACCTTATTTGGATCCCTTGTAAAGAAATATCTATTTTGTGAAATTTTCTTGGCTTTGCATTGAAGCTATGAAAAGACACAGAAGAAAGTAAGCTTTTTTGAGGACATTAGGTTTTGCTGGTGAACTTGAAGTTTCCATTTATTAGCATTGAGATTTGTATTACACCTTTTCCAAAGGATACATGATCTGCCAATTTTGTCAAATCAATGCATTTTTATCTATGCCACAGCTTGGAGTCAAATACTATGCATCCAAGTGACGAAATTTCATATTTTAACTCTATTCTTCTTCCTTTGCTATTGTAAGATTTGTGGCAAGGGGAGGCTCCATTTATTGTTGCTGGTCTAGTCTCTATCATGTTTCAAAGATGCATTGTGTTCCCACCGACAGTTTTCAGTTTTCAGTTTTCGCACTGTGGAAGAGTCTGATATCTCTTGGAATTTTTGTTTTTTTTTTCAGGAGCCTTAATTATAGGGAAGGCTTTGATTTAATATTTCATTTTCATATTCTTTTTTCTATTCAATTCTCTAAGATTTGGATAAATTAAAGTGCTCTTGGTTTTGTACTTTTCATTTCCTGAAATAGGTTTTATTTTCTTAATTTCAGGACTTAGAAAATGCATTTAATTTCCCACATGAAAATAATGGTGAAAAATAAAATAGAGAATTATAGCTCCACTGTTAAATAATCTTTATGTTAAATAACCAGCATGCATGCACCTTCATTGGAGCTTGTGCAGATTTGCTAGTAATCCTTTACCCTAACTCAAGCAATTGAACTACTAGTGCTCTACTACAAATATTTAACTACTTACCAGAAAGTCACCTGAATTTTACTACCTCATTTTTATTTTTGTTTAATCTGATCCAGTTTTAAAATAATTACCAATTCTACGGCTCGATCACACACCTATGTAATGGCTCTATTGCCTTCTCCAACCTTTAGTTCCTTCTGTTTCATTTTCTAGCATCCTATATCTTAATGGTCATATTTTTTCCTATGCAATCCAAAGTTATGTATTTTCTTTCTCATTTTAGCTGATTAGCTCTATGAAACTATCTCTGAGTCAGTCGGGTCCTGAGTGCAATAAAAATATTGGATAATGAAAGCTGAGAAGGATGCTATTATGGTTCTCATTGATAGATTTACGTTTTGTCTCCACTGAAACAGAGAAATGTTTCAATGGGCTCCTTTCTTCATTGAGAATTGCAGTTCTACCTTAGAAGGGGGATAATGGGATAACATACTTGTTGAAATTATAGGTTAGAATATTAGAATTCTTAATTTCTTATTGTAATAGGAGTCTTGTGATGTTAGTAACCTTATTGGTAAATCTGCAACACATCATAGCATAGTAATATCGATTATTAAGAGTCTCTTTTATCTTTTTCCAGCTAATCCCTATAATTTCTACAAAGTATAAGAGCCTCCATGACTAAGTGGCTAGGAGTTTGATCCTTGCCACCCTCATTCTTTATAATCATAATTAAGTTTAATTTTATCACTAAAATGGGCATGTGCATTGCCCACGCTTCAAGTCCAAAGAGATTTTGCATGTTCTTGACAATACTCAATGAGGAATATAAGTTTAATGGGATAGTGGTCATATTCTTAACAGGATAGCACAACATTTTGTTTTCTGTTCTTGCTTTTTGTAGAGGAAATGAATAAAACAGATTTAAGATGTTTTCTTATTTAGCTTGAATTTTGTTTTCATTATCTAGATGATGCAGAATGATTAATGATTATTTAAGATAGTTTTGGGTTAATTATATCATTTCTTATTTTTGTTACTTTAGGGATTTTATTTATTTTAACAAGTTATTTTTTTTGGAAATAGTATTTAATTAGGATTTGACTAGGGTTTTGACTACCATTGGGTTATCAATATCCCTCTAGATGCCTTATGTTAGGGATGTTTTGATATCGATTGAATTGAAGAGATCATCGTGAGTTTTTGAATCTTGAGGATTTATTGTTCTTTGTGGAATTTCGAGGATTCCTGATTCTTGGTTGTTGTTGGTTCTCTCGTTCTACATCAATTGGTATCAGAGCAAGGTTTTGTTACCACACATTACTTAGCTTCCGCATTCCTAAATTCCTTTGTGAGAAATTACAGCCTTAATCCTTATTCCTTTTCTTTGTTTAGCTTACAAAGCCATAAACCCATCAACTTTTTTCATAAAATTCTTCTTCCCATCTGTTTTCCACCACCAAACCCATCCCTTCGCCACTTTTGTAAACTAATTTCTCATCCTAACCTGAAACCTGCGACCCTTTCACGGATCGAGTTGTTACGCACAACCAAAACCACCATCTCCAGCAAATGGGAACCAAAACGCCTACAACAATTGCGTCCTCCATTGACGCCAGATTCCCTGCGCTAGGATTGCACACATCCATTGCACTATTGGCTCCCTTGCTCGTTCCTATGCACGCCGCCAAGACTCCAAGTCCATCACCTTGCTTCAAATGCGAGACCACTATCATGGGGTTTGCAGTTCTTCATTGTCGGCCAAAGTACCGTTTATTGCATCCATTGTTCTTCAATCCCTGCTGCTGCGACGCCAACAAGACCCAGGTGTTGTGTCCCACCCTTGTTCACGTCTTCTCATTTGTGCAACATACATGAGGGAGATAAGCAATTAGAAAAAAAAAAGTAAAAAAAAGTTGACTATTGACCATTGAGTTGACCAGTTGGCTGTTGACTAGTGACTTTGACTTGTTGACCAACAAATTTCTATGCCAATTTTAGCACTTGGCAACTCCTTTCCAAGGTTTTTGAGCATGCTAAGTTCATATTTGAGGTCGATTTTGCTGTTAGGGTATGTTTGAATTGATGGGAAGGGATGGAATGGATTGAAATGGAATGGTAAAGGGTACCATTGTTTGAACGTTTAAAAAGGAGATGGAAAGGAATGGAATGGGGGCCGACTCAATCCCTTTCCATACCACTCCATTCCCTCATTTTTCTTCCCCTCAAAATTCGGGGATAAGGGATGGAATGAGTTATGAAGTGTTTTTTTAGTCCTTAATCCTTATATTTTTTTGTTTGTGATAAGAACCCAAGTGTTTGATTACAAAAAATGGGAATAATTCCCCAATTACAATGACAGAATCAACTTTCTCTCTCAAAAAACAGAAATAGAAAAGAAAAGTAGAGACACTGCAAGCACTTCGAAGGGCTTGCTTCCTCCCAACCCAAAACCACACTCAATCCTTACTTGCCTTTCTCTTCTCCCCCCTCCTCTCTTATCCTAAAAGCCTAACAAAATAACCTAACAACATTTCTCTTTTTTCCCCCTTCCACCTGCCACGTGGGCAGGTGGTTACATTCTCAACCCTCTCCCTTATTTCCTTCTCATCCCTCACATTCCTCACTTGATCCCGTCCAGCATAGGGGTGCCTAACAATACTTGCCCCCAAAAGATTCACCTTGTCCTCAAGGTGAAGGTTAGGGTAAGTGCCCTGTAACAACTGAAGGAACTTCCTCCGAGGTCCCATTGCTTGAAGCATATTGAAGCCTCTTTTGCCCTGCTAACAACAACATAAATAGGATCTTTGAGTTGATAATTATTTCAGCATCCATTTCTTCAAGTTGCCCCCTCATGCTTGAAGGACTTCAAGCTAAATAAGCATATGCCATTAACTCCCTTGGCCAACCAGTAATCTGTATAGGAAAGCACTAAGATACTAATAATCCCCTCTTCTTCAAGAGCTCTAACTTCTCCTTATAGGACCCATTGGATTCCTTGAGTGATAGTGGCAAATTCACGAAATCACTAAGATTAGCACCTTCCCTTGGAACAAATTCATAAGATAACAGAAGTTCCCCCTTAACCATTGCTTGCTCTAGATGGTTACTATCACCCACAATGTTTTCATGTGAGGAATTTCTTAAGCTTGATAGAGAAATTCTTGGGTTTCCAAAAATTCTGCCCTCTATTAGTCTATCATTCACCAACACACATTGAATTTCTCTCAGAGTTTTCTTCCTTGTAACTGCCTTCAACAGTTTCTAAATTTAAATCTCCAACACATATCCATTATGCAGTTTCAGCACCAAAAGCAACTGGAGGAGACTGAAGCCCAAGAGCTCCTTCCCCTTTGATACTTTTGAAGTCATTGACAATGGCAATGCCCACTCCAGCTATGCTGTATAGGAGTGTGAGAACAATTATGTCTGGTACAAGAGTCCCAAACAATGCCTGATCGGCCCAACATGGCAAACTAATATAACTTACTTCAAGGGCAAAATTTTCAATCCATCCATTTTGTTTTAGCTTTAAAGGAGGTGCATAATATATGTACGACAACAGGGATCCACCCACAACAATGTAAAAAACTATAAGGAAGTCATGCCCTGCCCATATGTCCAATATACTAGCCGAGGTAAGACCTCCTAGTAGCAACACCCATATTTGAGTGATTTCCTCATTCATGGATATTGCCCTTGTTAGGAATGGGCCAGACATCATCACGCACACAATTGATTTAGCAACATCCTTGAAATGCCAGTGGAAATTTCTAGAGGCAGCAGCGCCGCATTCTGCATCCCAAGCCAACGGAAGCCAAGTGACAGGCTTGTAAGTTGAAGACAAATCTTCCATTTATTCTGGACGTGCGGGCTTGAATCCGATGGCTCCAACGGTGGTGGGGGAGGGGCGACTCTGACGCTCAAGGCCTAGAATTCCTTTGTGTTGCGCATACGCTTCATAGAGCCACCCAACAGCTCATCTACTTCCCATTGTTTCCGTCCAACCCAACCCCTAACAGCATCAAGGCGCGAATCTGGTGGCTAAGGCGGTATAGGCAGTGAGGTAATTGCTGGTCCTGGATTTTGAAGGACTTCCTCCTCACCTCGTTGTTCTTCCATGGCGCTTCTGCCATTGAATTCGGGTCTGGATGTGGCCTTATGTACTATTGCACTCATTCTCCCTAATTGACCAAAACCATCTTCAGTACCTTTGTTGGGTCGTGGCCCAAAAGTGGATTTAAAGGGTTGGACCACTCTTGAGTGAGTCCCTCCTACCTAGGTTTAGTTGAACTTGGGTCTAGAGATGATTGTGAGTGCTGCTGAATCACTCCTCCTCGCTTCAGCAATTAGATTGGTCCTAATGCGTTGGGTGCTTATGGTATTAGGCCCACTTTTGCTGCCCAGACCCAAACTCATCTCACCTTCTTCTTCGCACTTGTCTTGTGCAGCACCTTCATCAGAGTGTTGCAGAGTATTCGAATCCCTTACTCCACTAGTTTCATGGAGATCACACCACTACTGGAATCACTGGATTATGGCTGTTTTAAATGCCGTTCAAGTTGCTCTAGTTGTTCGCACCTCCCACCATAGGTACTAGTTAATGGCACAACCTTCATGCACCGCTGTGACTGCTTGAAGCTTCTCATTGTCATCCATGGTGTGCCCTTGAAAATGTCACTCCACTTTGTTCATCTAGCCGATCACTTCTTCACCTTAAAACCTTGGAATTTGCACCCTCTGCCATCGCTCATCTACTGGAGCATTCTGATTCGCACCAAGTGGTGTTTCGCAGCTACCTTCTTGCTCCAAACTTTGTTCCTTCTGTCCTTGCGCAGATTCAAAAGCCCTACCCTTAAGGTGTCTTAGGATCTCTGCTTGGATCTCTTCGATGCGTTTGAAGCGGATCTCCCGAATTTTTTGATACTCTTGGTTCTCCACCTCGCGAGCCTTTCTCTAAACTGACCCATATCTCTTTTCATTGCTTCCATTCTTTGAATTCAGTATCCACAACTCCCAGATCGGGAGCTCTGATACCAATTGATAGGAACTCAAGTGTTTGATTACAGAAAATGGGAATAATTCCCTAATTATAATGACAGAATCAACTCTCTCACTCACAAATCAGAAATAGGAAAGAAAAGTAGAGACACTACAAGCATTTTGAGGGGCTTGCTTCCTCCCAGTCCAAAACCACACTCAATCCTTACATGCCTTTCTCTTCTCCCCCTTCCTCTCTTATACTTACAGCCTAATAGAATAGCCTAACAACGCTTCTATCTTTTTCCCCTTCCACTTGCCACGTGGGCAGGTGGTTACATTCTCAACCCTCTCCCATATTTTCCTTCTCATCCTTCACATTCCGCACGTGATCCCATCCAGCATAGGGGTGCCTAACAGTTTGAGATAAGAGTAATATGAGAATAATAAAATTATAATTCTTGTCATTCCATTCACTTCCACTAGAACTTCCAAATAATGGAATGAAAACTTTCTTTTGCCCTGCCATTAAACATTCAAACAATGGTATGTAAACTTTATTCCATACTATCCATTTCCATTCCATTATATATCATTCTATTCCACCCACCATAAAACTTCCAAACATAGCCTTAGAGGCCTTAAACAACAAGTTTTGGTCATTTTTTTTCTGTTAAGGTGCACATCACTCATTGAAAACTTGTTTAATTTTCAAATTAATATGATTGTTAGTAAATGTGTTTAAGATTGAGGATTATTACATTTCTTTTCTGTTTACCTAGTTTGCTTCATTATTATTTTCTCGTTATCCAAGAAAAATAAATTATTGCCATTTATTTCTTCTTTATTTTTGCTAGTTCCTTTGCACCCATTGTTAGTTACTTTTGCACCCTACCATCATATAGTTATTCATTTTAAAATTTTGGTTTTTAATTGTGCATTTAGGGTAATTTATAATTCTTACTACTTTCCATCTAGTCCGTCGTCATTACTCATTTCTTCCCTTTTTGTGCCTGATATGCCCATCATAAAAAGCCAATTATACCTATCATCCCTTTACCTGAAAACATGAACAATGTTAGGCCTAGCTTGGGTACTAAAATTGAATTTAGAGTTCTTATTAAGATATTAGGGATGACTTGAAGGAAGTCTTTAGGACCTTGAATCAACAAAATGATCATGTTCACATAAGCGATGATTTTTAGGAAAAATTTGTTCACCCTCCTAGGCATAATCATAGGCACCAAAATAGGAACCTTCTTGAGGAGTTGATAGAGAATCCTAATCACATCAATATCATGAGATGCACTCTTAAAACTCCTATTAATTCTGATGCATGGAAAACATATATTAAATGTGGAGGTAAAAAATTATAAATTAGTCATAGATAGCATGGTTGTCAAATAATGAATTGAATCAGGAACCGGAAGGCCTACTTTCGAATTGTGAATCGAAACGTAAACATAGAATAAAAAGTCAAATTATTAAACATAACATCAATATTAGCATTTTAAAGTCAAATAATGAAATCTAAGCTTCAAAGTAAATCAAGATTCAAGTCATATAAATTCAAAAAGACCAAAAGATCAATATTTTGAATCTAATGTAGTGACTGCAGAGGTTTTTATATTACCTATTGTACACAGCACAACAACAACAACAAACAGAGAAGAGAACAAATAAAAAAAATTACCAAATGGTGGGGGAAAAGGGAATCTTGAACCAGCAGGGAGTGGGAGACCACCCAAACCCAAAAGCCAAAAGGGGACAAGGGAATCTCGAACCATCAAAGAATGGAAGACCACCTAAACCCAGCCAAAAGCCAACAGTTGCATGTGAAGCAAAATCTCGACCAGCAAACCACCCAAGGCCAAGAAGCACATGGAGTTGGGGAGAAAGGCCGATGATGGGGACCAAGAATAGGGGTTTGCTTCTTAGTTTTAAGAATGAAGGGAAGCTTTCGACACTTTCCCTCTATTTTCATTAAAAATTTTGGCAAAAAAAAGGTTTTCCAAATCGGGTCATGTAGGATTAGACCCAGTTTTTTCGCATTACCCGGTTGTTGCAGAATCGTGCACGATGCCATAGACTCGCGATTCCGGCAATTCAGGTGCGATTCCAGTGAGAAACCGATTCTCACTTGCTATCTATATCGGTTGCCACTTGACTCGTATCGAATCGCATGAATCAAATCGAGATTTATGCGATTCTAAGTACACTGATAGATAGTAGTAGCTCATTAAATGTAATTTTTGCTATTGGAGTGTGTAAATGTGGTTTAAAATTGTAACCCCACCCTCTTCCTTTTAAAGTAGCTTGGGTAGATAAGACTTATCTAGAAGTTACCCAAAGGTGCAAGGTGCCACTTGAATTGGGAATTTATAAAGAAGATATCTTTTGTGATGTCTTGTTACTTATGGATGTAGTACACGCCCTTGGTTGTGTGATAAGGATGTAATTTACCAAGGTAGGGAAAACACATATTGCTTTAAATTGATGGATATAAAAATTATTTTGTGACCTGTTAATCCTAATAAAGAATATCAGAAACCTAATAATAGGGATTTCAAAGATAGAATCATTGTCCATGATCATGAGGAAAATAAAAGCCTTCACTTGTTGACACATAGGGAGAAAGAAAACACTGAGCCTGATGTTGTGTTACCTGTTGTCCCTAAGGATAAGGTTGACTTCCTCATTTCCCCTACAAATGAAACTCCTAAGGTTAATATCCTTTTAGAGCCCATAGATAAAAGTCATATTGAGATTGTTCATGGGTTGTCTCCATCATGGTTGTCAAACTCGCGAGTTTACGTAAACTCGTGAAGGCTCCGCAAACTCGACTCATAAACTCGTAAGAGTTTACTTATTTCAATAATAATATTAGAAAAAATATCATAGACATAAACATAATGAAATAACATATCTATAATAAACATTCAACATTCCAATTCCATAATAAAACAAACAAAAGTATTTGCAAGTAAAATTAAAACCTAAACATAGTAATGTATAATAGTACAAATTAAAACCATACATAAATAAGCAAATCATATGTTCTAAATATAGTGCTAAAACTTAAACAAATCAAGTCAACAATCCAAGAATAATAAGACTAGAAAAAATAAGAAAAAAAAATAAGACAAGAAAAAAAAAATCCCAATCAACCCGAAGGCACGTACACAAACAGAGGCAATAATTAAAGTAAAATGTAAATCACAGTAGATGCCTTAGTGCCTATGGCTAAGGAGCACGCACTAAACAGAGGAAGACGTGCACTGGACAGAAAATAAGACAAGAAAAAAAAAATTCCCAATCAACCCGAAGGCACGTACACAAACAGAGGCAATAATAAGAGTAAAATGTAAATCACAGCAGATGCCTTAGTGCCTATGGCTAAGGAGCACGCACTAAATAGAGGAAGACGTGCACTGGACAAAGGAGCTATGGTTGAACCAAACGCATGAGAAGCAACAATGGACGAACGGCAAAGATTGACTGCGCAAGAGGAACAGGAAGCTCGAATGAAGGTTTTAGCCATGCTCAATTGCGCAGATGGAGCTCCAAACTGAGAAGAAGCTCCAAGTTTCGAACCCTAAAAGAAGCTCCAAAGCTGCTCTGCATTTTGAGTCAAGCAAAAATGGTGAGTTTTTGCCTTTTTCAGTAGAAAATCTGAACTCGCCTAACTCGGTGTTGAACTCTCGATTTCACTGAGTTCATTCCGATTTCAATTGAGTTTACATAGGTCCGAGTTTTCAAGCGTTTTGGCTCGATTTGGGAGGTGAGGAGTTTACGAGTTAAAACTCGATTTTGATTACCATGGTCTCAATACAAGCCCACTGATGTTATGCCTAAACCACCTAACTTTAAATCTTCTGATAATGAATTGTCTCCTTTCAAGCCCATTCATCTTGTGCCTAAACCACCTGGTTTTAAATTTTCTAATTCAGCTAAGAATTTTTCTATCGTATTCTTGCTTTGTGTGCTGACCTTAGACGCAAGTTTGCATTGATTAGTGAAAATTATAAACTTGCTTTTGATGTGCATTGTAGGGATCATGATTTAATGTGGATGATTATGTTTTGCTTCATATTAACCCTAAACGATACCCTACAAATTTCTTTGAAAAGTTGCATGCTGAACCTATAGGCCCATATTGTATCTTGCGTAAGCTTGGGAGTTGGGACTAATGCCTTTTTACGTGACTTGCCTAATGATATAAATATTAGCCTAGTTTTCAATGTTGAGGATATGTTTCCTTCTAAAAATACTTTTGAGCCTTCTTTGTTGTCTTCAACTATTTGTAGAGGTCTTGTTATTGCCTATATGTCTAAAGTTTTGTCAGCTTGGCCTCAATTTTCGGACTAGCTTGATACTCTGCTTGCTGATGACTATGATGGATATTCAACCACTTCTTTTTGTCATTTGTGAAGAAGACCCAACCTAATTCTAATACTACATGGATTGTCGATCATGTTTCCTACCATATTGATCCTGGATGAGTACAAGATGTTTAACTCTCCGGAGGCGAATTCTTCCGGAGGGGGAGAATGATGAAGAATGGTTAAGGATTATTTAAGATATTGTTAGAGATATAACAGCTTAAGCTTTTGGGAGAGTTGGTCATTGACATGATATCAGAGTCTCTATGACCAAATGGTTAGAAGTTTGATCCTTATCGCCCCTATTCTTCTAAATAAAGTTGAATTTAAGCACAAGGTAGGGTCGGCCTGTGCATTGTCCATGCTTTGAGCCCAAAGGGCTCTTGCGTGAGGGGCATGTTAGAGATATAAAACAAATCTTAGGCCTTCACCTAACAACTTAAGCTTTTGGGAGAGTTGATCATTGATAGATATTTTAGGGTTAATTATGTCATTTCTTATTTTTGGTAATTTAGGGATTTTATCTTATTTCAATAAGTTATTTGTTTTGAAAAAACCTAGTATTTGATTAGGATTTGACTAGGGTTTTGACTACCTTTGGGTTATAAATACCCTTTTTGACATTTTGATATTGATTAAATTAAAGAGATTATCATGAGTTTTTGAATTTTGAGGATTCATTATTCTTGTTGGAATCCCAAGGATTCTTGATTCTTGGTTCTTGGTTCTTGAAGGTTCTCTCGTTCTTCATCCCTAGATATTTCTAATGAACTCAAATAAACAAGTTTTCATATTTGTTTTTGGTTTTCATTGCAAATTGAAACAAAAAACAAGTGAAGCAAATGCACCTTTCAAGTAAGATTAAATTTTCCTAGTGCTAATTTTTCATGGAAACTTAAAGTTTGCTCTAAAAGTTAAGTTTTTTTGTTTGGTGCAGCAAGAAGGGTATGGTTTTGAAGTTTAAAACTGCTGCTCATATGGTTAAAACAGCTGCTTAGAGAGTTGAACATTTGTGTATCACGACCAATGAAGCTCATATGTGATAATCAAGCAGCTCTACTTAAGTACATATAGCTTCAAATCCCATCTTCCATGAAAGGACAAAGCACATTGAATGACCAATAGCTTGTTGCATATGATATATACATGCTATCTTGAAGGGGAGTGTTAGAAATATCTTGATAATTAATGTACATGTGTAAAGTCAATTAGTAGTCTAATTAAGGAGCAATTTTAGGAGATAATTAGTCATGTAATTAATACTCACTAGTATAAATATACCTTTTTGTGTTTTGAT
Organism: Styphnolobium japonicum; assembly: GCA_023212625.1. Classification (NCBI taxonomy): domain Eukaryota; kingdom Viridiplantae; phylum Streptophyta; class Magnoliopsida; order Fabales; family Fabaceae; genus Styphnolobium; species Styphnolobium japonicum. Next base: position 90,881 of record JALBWW010000004.1, read on the forward strand.
TTAGACACACAATTCCAGCATACTCTTTAATTTTCAAGTAATACAAACCAAAAGAGTCTAGAGTCAACTTTTCTATCATAATTTGTAAAGAAGTGAGTAGACTCAAGTAAAAGGAAAATGGATTGAAACTAACCTCTGTAGGATGTTAATTGAACCCTAAATTATATGCCTTGAAAAGTTAATTGCCTGCTTACTTCGAGTAGTCCATCTTTTTAATTCCTTATCATCAACTGATGTCCATCTTGTATTCTTTGTTTTTCATTTAGAAAAGTGATCCTTGAAATTCAAAATTAGGAAGCAGTTCTCTTTTAAGAGGCATTTCCTTGCCTCTATCATTTCTAGTGTGTTTGGATCTACTTATATTGTATTCAAAAAGCTTATAATCAAAATGTTGCAGAGAGAGCTTTTGGATGAAAAGATGTTTGTGTAAAAATTAAGCAAAACCCAACATGTGCCTCGACTCTACATAATTCACCCATTAAATTTTTTTCTTCTATGAGGGTCCAAATTTTTCCTGGAACTTTCATTTTTGTAAAAACCTAAGGGATGGAAAAGCTAGGTAATTATAGTCCTTTCTTTTCCTTGGTTCAATTCATTTCTTTGCCAACCCAAATAGAAAAGTTTGGGCTTCAGGTTCTTCTGGTGGTTGTCCTTGTAATTCATTCTTTCAATTTTTAACTTACTCTCCCAATCATCAAAAGTTCTTTCTTGACATGCCCATTTTGAAGTCCGAAGTGCCCTCTATTTGTTTGGCCAATGGTACTTAGTGGGATTAATACAAATAACTTGCTACATATTCGTAGATCTCAACACTTTTTCTCTAGATACGTGTGTTATGTACATATGTAGTTTAGAAATAGTAGGCTTCTTATATTTGCATTTATGAGGCGGCTATTTTCTTATAAAACAATCCTTTTGGGGGTTCTTGTTGAACATTGGGTGTGTCCTTTTATTTGGAGCAGTTTCAATTTTGAAATGGTTAGTTATAAAGGTTTTGGTAAAAACAAGGAGACTGAAATTTTGTGGCAGTGTGCGGTTTATGCAGTTCTTTGATGTATTTGGTTGAAGCATAATGCTTCCATCTTTATGGGTATCTTTTTTATCCCTAAACTTGTTATGGATAGGATTGTGTTTTTGGCTTTTCTTTCATGTTCTGCCCTTGGTTGTTTTAAGGGAGTTTCCATTTCTAATATGCATAGAGACTGGGAAGCCTTGCTTCTTTGTTTATTTGTTCATGTTCTTTGTATCTTGTCTTTTCTGTTTTGGTGGATATAATTTCTTGCCCTAGTTGTAATTTTTCCACTTTTTGCTTTAAAATGTTCTTTTTATATCAAAACATTTAAGAAGTTTTGTGGCTTATAAGGTTGCTTCTACGACGTTTAAGAAGTGTGGTGCTTGTTCAGAATTGGTTCCTCATCTGTTCTTGCATTGTTCTGTTGCTGTTTCTTTATGGAATTCTTTGTTTGGCCTTTTTAGTGAATGTTGGGTGTGTCCTAGGTCATTGGACCAATTTTGTTGATTAGCTTTAATGGTTTTGGTGGAAGTAAAGAGGCTAATTTTTTGTGGGGGCAATGTGCAATTTATGCCACACTTTGGTGCATTTTGTTAGAGCGTAACTCTCGTATCCTTAAGGAGCTTTCTTTGGCACAGCAGCTGATTTTGGATAAGTTTTTCTTTGTTGTTTGTATTTTCCTTTTTCGTTAAGGAGGATCCCTTATCCTCCAATTTCTTTGTAATTATCTTCTCTTCTTCTTAATGAATTTATTCTTTTATAAGAAAAAAAATTGTGATTGTTGTAGGAGCTGCCTTTGGCAGTCTTTAGTTGATAGATACTTTCAAATTGTTGCTTGTGTTTTCAGAGTTTAATATGCTGTTTCTGGAACATCCAGCAGGAAGTTTGTCTCACAAGTAATTTTGGTTGGTTGTTTGTAGATGCACAATCATGACATTACTGAGAATGAGTCAACTTCAGCCGCTGAAGTTTCGCAGAAGTCATCCATGGGCAGATCTTTCCAGGCTGTGGATGTAAATATCTGACTATTATTTGCCTTTTTGTAGTCTATTAACATTTTGCAACATCGTCAATCTGTTTTACTTTGTCTAAACCTTTTTTACTCTGATATTATATTTGAAAGGAATCAGATTTACTACAGACAGTTTACCAAATATTTCAGTCAAATAACCATTATACTGAATGATGCAGATTGGGTCTTTTGTAATCTTTTATTGATTTTTATCGGTTTTTAAATAATTTTGTAGTGATTATTTTAGAGATTTTAGTTAGTTATTTTAGGTAATTTTATGGTAATTATAGTAAGATTAGGGTCCTATTAGGATACTATATGGATTTGGAAAATTCTGGAAGAATGTTTACCTGTCAATCAAGTTTTATTATGCCTATAAAAGATCCTGCTAAGTATAAAATGTGGAACAACTTATATTTTCAGTTATGAATTTTATTCCAAGGATTTTGCTTGTGTTCTGGACTTCTGGTATATTCTTGAGTTTCTACGTGGTGGATTCTAGGTCGTGGAGAGGGGGGGGGGAGAGAGAGAGAGGCCTTCTTGATGGTGCACCTCAATGTCCCGGAACATTCTGGATTGCGTGCTTCTGCTCTGCTGCTTGTTTTTGCTGTTTTCCCTGGAATGAGGGTCTGCTCAGCGGTTTTGAGTCTTCTTCATCCACATCTTCCAAAGGATCCTTCACCTTGTCCACAATGAGTATTCCATCCATCACAACCAAGAGGTTGGCTGGGTCATCCACCAACCAGTCTTGAGCAACTTTTGTGAAGATCTGGTTTGTTGGACGGACAAGAAGAACACCTTACCAAGAAGATTGAAGATATTCCCACAGCTGATCTACCTAATTGGAAGAAGGTTGATATACAACTTCTCAGTATCCTTTGGTAGTCCATTGATTCGGAGATAGTGGATCTCTTTCCTCGCTTCGAGACATGCTATGAGGTGTCGCATGATAAAGATTGTTATACCAATGACACACAATGTCTCTACACCATTGTTTCTAGTATGATGTGCCTATGACATGATACTTGTATGGAAACCTTCCTCGGAACAGTCTACTCTTCTGCAAAAGTTTGCTACCACAATGCCCTACTCAAAAGATCAGCTTGAGCACAAGAAGTAACAAGAATGATTCTTCATGGTTCTTACTTTCTCTGCTCTCTTGACCAAGGTTTTGAAAACCAAACCGGTGATTGAACCGGTCAGGGGACTGATTCAAGGTTCAATGGTTCAACCGTGGTTGAACCGTAGTCGGATCGGAGTATAATTAAATAATTTAAATATATTTATATATATATATAAATATATATATTATATACTAATTAAACAAATTAAAAATCATAAAAAACAACACAAATGATAAAAAATAGTTTACAACTTATTTTTTGAGAGTCCAAAGCATTCAGTAACAATATTATAGTCTATTTTTGTTAAAAAAAATTCTAATTTCAGTTTAAAGATATATACAATCAATTATACATTCAGTTTCCAAGCTTCTATACAATCTAAGTTTAAGTATTTCATATAAGATTCTTTTTAGATTGACTTACATTAAGTTTTTAGATCAAAATGCATTTGAATTAGTAAAAATTTAAAAAAAAAGGACCGATTGAACCTAATTGGACTGGTCCGGGTCGATCGGTTCATTAGTTTTTGACCAGTTCATTGGTTCTTGACTGGTTTATCGGTTCTTGATCGGTTTTCAGGCTGGGCAGTTTTTTAGGGTGGGGTGACCGGCTCCTGGTCCAACCGATCAGACTGGCTGGTCCGGACTGATTTTCTTAACAGTGCTCTTGACAGAAATTGAGCTTGTTCCCCAACAAATCAGCCGGTCCGACCGATTTTCTTAACACTGCTCTTGACAGAAATTGAGCTTGTTCCCCAACAAATCTTGACTAGTGCTAATAATCCCATGTTGACTTAGACTTTTCGACGATTACTGAATTTCTCCAATGCGGCATCATCATCAGCTTTGTTAGCCATACCGGTTCCAAAATCTTTTGCCTTGGTTTCACAGGCTTGTAACTCGGGTGGTCGTGGTCGTGGCCGTGGTGGTAATAGATCGCGGTGCACTTTCTGCAACAAGTTTGGACACATGGAGGATTTTTGCTGGCTGAAACATAAGAAGCCAAAATCGCCTACCAACATTGTTCAAACTAACATTGTTCAAACTAGACTAGCAGACCTACAACATTTGTTGTGACGATTCCTATTGCAAATTATGAAGTATTTGGTCGCTTCAAGGCAACCCCACATCCATTGTCCACCGTTACGGGTGCACAAACTAGTAATTCCATTGCTTGTTTTTTCTTAGTCATCTCTTGGGCTATGGATACTTGACTTTGGTGCTTCTGATCGTTTTTGCAGTAATAAGGATCTTCTCACTTCTATTACCCACTCTGATTCCCTACCTATCATTACCCTTGCTAATGGAACTAAAATAGTTGTTTGAGGTATTGGCCCAGCCATATTCTCTCTCACCTTTATTCTCTTTGTGTCGGATTGTCCTCTCCTTTTTAATTTAACCTCTGTGAGGCAATTAATTTGATCCCTTCATTGTTCCATTACCTTTACTGAAGACTATGTTCTTGAGGAAGATCAAGGTATGGGTAGGATGATTAGAGTTGGTTATGAGTCACGACGACTTTAACATCTTGCCATGCCAAGTTCTCATGTGGCATGCAACATGACAGATTCCCCTATCTTATTCTGACATCTCCGTCTCTCCAAACTTTAGAAATAGTTCCTCAGCTATCTACTTTATTGTTCCTCGTCGTCTCATTAATAGAATTGACTAATTGTCTCATTTAGGATTTCAATATTTTTAACCTTTATTTTTCAATTATTCTCATTGCACTTGGATAATTTTCATCAAGAATCATTATAAATTATTTTCCATATTTCAAAAAAATTTGTGCTGAAATTAGTAATTAATTTGGCACAACATTTTGTATTTTGCTTAGTGACAACACACAAGAATCTCTTTCTATTTTTTTTTTCAAGAATTCATGACCAAACAAGGAATCTTACACTAGACAACTTGTCTACGTACTCCACTACACAATAGAGTGGGTCAACATAAAAATCGTCATTTAATTGAAACAACTTGGACTTTACTCTTGCATATGAATGTTCCATTTCATTTTTGGATTTATGTTGTCATTAAATCTTGTTATTTCATTAACCGTGTGCCTTCTTCTGTGTTATAAGATTAAATTCCCCACTCTATTTTGTTTCCTGGTACTCTGATCTATTCTATGTCTCGTTATATTTTTGGTTATACTAGTTTTGTTCATAATCTTAGTATCTCACTCCACGTAAAGACAAGCTCATTGCCAAGGCTTTCAAATGTTTTTTTCCCGGGGTGCTCTCATCTTCAGAATAGGTACCACTGCGCAACTATTCTCCTGAATTAGGTCGCTATCTAGTGTCTTCTGATGCCATCTTTTTTGAACAACCACCTTTTTATGCTCTTCTACACCACCCGATGTTTCCCGGGTATATATTATTATTCACGTTCCTTGTTGTCAGAGACCAACTCTCCCAAAAGTTTAAGCTATTAGGTGAAGGCTCATGAATAACTTTATATAGAACATGCCTTCTCACGCAAGAGCTCTTTCAACTTGATGCGTGGACAATGCATAGGCCTACTCTACCTTGTGCTGAAATTCAAGTTTTTTTTGTTTAGAAGAATGGGGGCAACAAGTCTCGAACTCCTGACCACTAAGTCATAGAGGCTCTGGTACCATGTCAAGGACCAACTTTCCTAAAAGCCTAAGCTATTAGGTTAAGGCTCATGAATGACTTCTCTAACACTTGTGATGGTTCCTTTATTGATTTTAGCACTCCTAGGCCTATCATTATCTTTCTCCTCCATCTTTTATTACTTTTCAACGATGACCATGACTTCCGACCATTGCTAGCTTAGTCTCCAAGGGTGTTCCAATTGTCTCACCTCTTTCCCATGTATTTCCAATTGCTAAGATTGTGTCTGTCCATCACTTTCTCACCATAGTTTCCATCCAACACTAGCATTTTCATCAACTCGACATAAAAAAATATCTTCTTACATGGTGATTTATAGGAGGAAGTTTATATGGAGCAACCACCTGGTTTTGTTACTTGAGGGGAGTTGGATTGGTGTGAAATTTCTGTAAAGCTTAAAGCAACTGCCCCGAGCTTGGTTTGTCCGCTTTAGCACTATTGTTCAAGCCTTTGATATGCTTGTAGTGAAGCCGCTCATTATGTCTTTTATTAGCGTCAATCTCCAAATCATTGCATCTACCTTGTTTATGTGGATGACATTATCATAATAGGGAATGACCAAGTCAGCATTGAACAATTAAAGCAACATTTATTCAAGCATTTTCAGTATTGCATATATATTTTTTTAAAACACAGTTACAGTTTTTCTCATTTGCATCATGTCATTGCCCGAAATATTTCTCACCTTTGTTTCATACTGCATTGGAAGGAGTTGAAGCTTAAATTTGCCTCTTTGTTTGCTCTAGTTTGATTTTATGCTTCACATTTTGAAGTCTACTGGCATCTTGGACCCGGCAAAGTCACAGCTATCTAGTTGATATTGAAATTCCTTATTGATCTATGAATATGATCTTATTATCTTCCAAATCCTAATGTTTTTTTATTTTTATGTTTTGTTTTCCTGTTGCGTGCATGTCTGTTTCCTTTGTCACTTCTAATCTGTTTTGATCCTTGCAGGAAGAGAATGCATCAATCAAGATGGAACTTGTTTAAAATTGAGCCTGTAAAGCATTTTTCTCTCTCCCATTGTATCGGTCTGGGTGTCTTTTTCATTATTCTGCAGCCTGTTTGTGTATGGGAGTGGGTCTTGTACTAAACCCATTTGTTGGCAACTTTCTCCCATTGTAAATGTTGCTGGAAAGGAGAGGCACACGACTGGTAGATTCTATGACAAGAATGATATCCGAAGTTTTTCCTTGAAGCAGTTACTGAATTTTTGTGAAATTGAGCTAAGGAAGCCATTCTGGTTACGTGTGTCAAAAGATTTGGGCTGCGCATTACTGACAGATCTGCATATGGGCAAGCAGTTTGGCACGATGCACTATAGCTGTGCACGCTGCATCTAGGTTGATTTGCTTGTGCTTCGTGGAAAAGATTCCTGGGATATAATATTTTGTTCCGGGATTTAAGTTTTATCTCACTTTCATTTGTTTCAGTGATTGATTAGAAAGCCAATTAGTTAGTGAATCTAGAGTTACGAAGGGAATACACAGGCGTAATAATTTCTTTTTTTAATTCTTTTTTGAAGCTAGACCATGAGGATATATACGGTATTGAAGATGCTTTGAAATCAATAGCAAGTATGCGACTGTCGATTCTCCAACACTTGCTGGACAAGTCTAACACATCAATATAAAGGGAATATAAAAAATAAATAAAGGATTGTCCCTCCTGCGTTTGCTTCTCAAGGCAGCATTTGTATTAACTTTTGTTTTAGGTGTTTTTTTTTCTTTTCATTTTTAAAGAATTTGGATTCCTTAAAGAGCAAGGTGCACTTTAAAAACTAAAGTCAATTAGTACCTATTAATAAGAAAATCGAACAAGTAGATTTTAACGAGTTAATGATTGATAATTCACATGTTTTTATTTTATTAAATTTTAAATTGTCAATTTTTTAATAAACAGTAACAACTTATTTTATTCTTTGAATACATGATCTTGATCCCATTTTCAAGTAATACACGTGATGCTAAACCAATACACTTTTGGCATCGCGGTTTGAGCTTTGGAGTTTGTCAGTTTGGCTTGTGTGATTCTTTCATATTTAGGTGTATTAATCTTAATGGTTCAAATAAGTTCTTAAATTTAATCAAGCCATTCATATTTAATGGTTGTTATGTGTCACAGTTTGTTTAACATGGGTATAATGCTCTTGGAGTATATTAGTTTTTTTTGTGTAGTTTGACCTGGTAGATTAGTAGCATTTGGCACATGTAGAAAAAGAAGGATACTAGACAAAACTCTTTGTGGGAATGCTTAAGTGAATATATATATATAAGACATATTTAGTGAGATGAGTGATTTATTATGAGAGTGAGAGGAGCAAATCTTGACCATTGGATCATCCATGTATGATCAGAATTAAAATTTATAGTCATGTGATTTTTTTAAGTAGTCATGTAACCTTTAAGACACATATAATCTTGATTATACATGGATGATCCAATGGTCAAGATTTGCTCATCTCACTCTCACAATAAACCACTCCTCTCACTAGATATGTCCTGATGAGTGGTTTATTGTGAGAGATGAGAGAAATAAATTATAACCATTATATCTCACATTAATTGCACAATAATTATTTTTACACTTTTCCTCAAGTTGGAACATATAAATCATACACACCATTGTATAAAAAAATAATACACACTAAACTTATAGCAAAATCTTCTTTAAGATAAAATAACAGTTTACTTCGTTGTGTTTGATCCTCTCATGAGAGACTGAGTTGAAGGCTATGTGCAAGATTATTTGATTGTCACAAATTAGTTACATTTATTTTACTTCTCCAAATTTCAATTCTAGAAGCATTTGTTTTAGGCATGAGTTCACAAGTTACTAATGCAAAGGCTCAATATTCTATTTTGGCACTTGACCTACTAACATCTGGCTTCTTACCCTTCCAAGATACTAAAAGTGCCTTTTCATTGACATTTTTTAAAAATAAATACTACAAATTTTTTAGTTTACTTGGATACAACTTTTTTTTTTAAAAAAGCTCCATTATCACCTTATTTTTAGAAGCTAATGACCTCGGTTTCTGGAAAAAAAAAAAAAACAAAGAGAAATGGATTTTAGTATAATTTTCTAACAAAAATATCTTCTTCCTTTATTAAAAATTATATATCATGTCATCTATTTTTTCCCTTGCAAACTCTACTCACGATTGCATATCTCATTTTGATTTATGAACGTTTGCTTTGTGATTCACGAACGCCTCCCTTAATGGCTACTTCATCTCATCTCATAGCTTCACCTTATCTCAAGTAATAATGTTAGATTTTGCTTTTGTGTTGTTTGTTCTTTGTTTGAGATTTCATATAAGATTACTCTCACATTCTTGTAAGAGATTTCGTATGGAATTTTGTGTGATAGATCTCTATACAAAAGCAGAGGACTAGGGTATAGATATTCCTTAGTTTTTAGAAAACTCAAGTACAATTTGAAACAAGAAAAGTAAATAATATTCAACATACAGAACTGATTTTGCAGACATAGCTCAAAGTATAAAAGTAAATACAATACATAATAATTATTTCGTATTCACCAAGTGGAGCAAGTATATTAAGTGAAAAATGAAACTTGGAATGTTATTTTTCCATGATAACTAGTACATAAAGTGTGATGTGAATTTCTCTGTCATGATATAAAAAAGTCATCTTGCTTGTAACTGTTCCTCATAAAAATACAAAGAGAGAACTTAGGGAAATTAAAATAGAATATTCACCTAATGCAACAAGAGATTCAATTATATAATAAACATAAACCAAGACAGTATTAATGAAAAAAGCTTTTGGATGTCTCCTTTTCAGTAATTTTATTATAAAAAGTCATTTTATTTTTTTATTCAAATAAAGTTAAAAATTCTTTTTTTACTTAAAAGTACTTCTCAAGTATTGTATCGAAATGTAAAATAATTTTTTTTAAAAAAAGAAAAGCTCTATTAAAAAGATATCTATAAAAAAAAATCCATTTTTCAGAAGCTTATCAAAAAGAACCTTAAGTTGCCTCCATTAAGAACATAGTATGCAGAAGTAGATCATCTATTTGAAGGAGATCCATTGTAATCTGCACCTTTATTTTTACATTGCTTATAATTGAAGATTTTAATTTTAGTGCTTCATTATAAAGAGAATGAAGTGAACTACCTAGGTATTTTTGTCTATCTATGCATGAGATAAATTAAGATTTATGATTATGGACATATGTGTCATTAAATTTTTTTACTAAAGGCATAATGGTCATTACGTATTAAATTAGAGGCAAAATGATCATTATGTATTAAAATAGGGGCATACTGGTCATTTAGCTGGGTTAGATAAAATTTAACTATGGTTAGAATGTAACTACACTTTGGTTAAAATTTAACCATGGTTAAAATTTAACTATAGTTAAAATTAATTATGGTTCAAATGTAACTATGGTTAATAATAATAATAATAATAATAATAATAATAAAACAATAAGATAAACCTTATCTTTAAGGCTTATCATGAAACCTTTAGAAGAAAAAAAAATAGAAGTAAGGAGAATAAGAAGAGCGAAATCAAGTAAAAATTAGGAAAAAGATAAAGAAAAAATTAGGAAAAACTTAGATCTTGAATCCTAGAAGCTAGAATCAAGTAACAAACAAGAAGGAAAATCATTTCTAAGCTTCAAAGTGTTCAAAGAAGCCATCCAAGAGGTAGGAGTTCAAGTTTTTTAAACTTTGGGCTTTCAAATTTATTATCATGCTTATATCTCCATGATTTAGAAATTCTTTTAAGTTTAAAGTTAATATGATCATGAGATCTTGATTGATCAGTAGAGACCTTGATAATGATAGAAGTTGGTGTTTATGTGAATTATGTTAGAATATTTGTTATTAGCTTAAGTTAGATGAAAAACTCAAAGTATTTTACCATATTCATGTTCGTATACTGGTGTAGCTATAGCTTTGTATGCCATATTTGACCCTTTTAAACATTTGACCTGGTCTTAGATGTCTTCTGCAAAATTATAGAATTTTGTCTTAGCTTTCCACAGGCTTTTGAATCACTTCATTTATTGATCTGTAGCTCAAATTATGGCCATTTTATCATAGGAAGGTTTTTGCCTAGTCAGCGCCTAAGCGCCCAAAACCAGCGCCTCATGTCTTGTTTTTTGTCCTGCGAGCGCTTGAGCGCCTAGTAACCAGAATATGATGATTTTCTTATCATGTTAAGTGAGTAATAATTCAAGGACATTAAATGAGAAGATTATGATCCATGATAAGTAACATATTAAGTAAAGCTAGGGTTTAAGGTTAGTAAGAATGAAGAAAAGAGTCATGTAAAGATTAACTACCCTAGAAGATATACAATTATATGCTCATTTAATGATATGAAAGAAATGTTAGAAATGATTCTTGGTAAGGGAGGTGATCATTAGAAAAGGTAAGATATTTAAAATGATCCTCAGTAAAGGAGGTGATCTCAAGGAAAGATAATGTCTTGGATATGATCCTTGGTAAGAGATATAATCTACGAAAGTCTTACATGTATCTTTTCATGCGAAGACCAGATGAAATTCACTTCAGCTAGGTGGAATGACCATTTGGAGTAGGGGACACCCTAAGCAGAGGAAGAGCTCTTGTTGCTATTTTTATAGTAATTTTTTATGACCATGTAAGCAGAGGATAATGGGCTTTGTCCCAAGACAGAAATATGGTAGGTTTGTCCCATGAGAAAGAATGATTATGTATTTTACTGTTAAATGTTCTAAACAATAGAAAGAAAGTACATAATTAAGGAAATAATTTTCCTTGACATTGCTTGATTGTATATAAAATTGTTATGTATATTCTACTTCATGGGAATATTATGTAATATAAAATGTTTCCTATAGATTTATGCTGCTGGAAATAACATGGTTTTACTATTATTTCATTATGCTTGAATTTCTATTGAGAATTCAATTCTCACTCCTATATGTGTTATTTCTAGAGAAATAGAAACTAGAGGTTCCAGGTGGAAGTACTCTTTAATCTTGATGTTAATCTAGTTTATGATCTAATAGATGATACCATAGCTTTACACTACACTGGCAGCAAGCTTAGATATTTTATTTCTATAATGAAAAAGTTGTACTGTTATAATATTATGTAATATAATGCAAAACTATGCAATAACCTAACTTAGTTTTGTTATACGTATATTAGTATTCTTTTGATTGTAAATATATAAACAACCAAGTGTTACTTCTTCATTACTACAAACTCTTAACATATTTAGAATGTTTTTTACGCAAAATAGTTGATACCAACAATTACACATTAAAACAAAAAATTAATACAGATAATTAAATAATTTCAATCTTAATTTAAAGGGATATAGTAACGTAATTATTCAATTAATAATAAGAAGTTTCACATAGCACTTTACTAATAAGAGAAATGTTAGTAAGGTGTTACATGAACAGTGCAATGCACACCACCCCGTGCCACTCATTTGCAACTAGGAGACATGGTAGAAGGCTTTGATATCAATTGATACAAACCTTCTAATAACCACATCCCAAAAATTAGTTATTATGGTAGAAGAGTCCAAATTCATATAAACCCCACATCTCAATCTCATACTTTCAATATAAAACTCAAGTCTCATATCTTACAATTGGGACTTAATATAACACTATTATGTTTTTGAAGAAAAGGAAAAAATCTAAATCTCAAGGTAACATGTATAAAAAAATAAAATAAAAATTATTCTCATCCACAATCAAAACATGCACCAATATGTCAGGTCAGGCCTAGATGATAAACATAGATCAGATCGCCAACCATACACTTCTCAATCAAAACATATATTATAGAGTACTCCAACAACTTTGGACAGTCAAAAATTCAAAATTCAGAAGTCGGCCAGTTTTTGGGTTTACCAAAAGCCTTACATAACATCTTAACAAATGAAAAGAGGTCGCCAAAATAAAAAAGGCAAATCACAATGCAGCAGTAGTGTGTGGATAGGTGGAAAACAGGGGACCCACCCTAATTCATGCTTCTAATTGAAGTTTTTCATCCAAAGGAGATTCGAGAGGACATGTTTCGACGCACGATGAGACCTCTTCCTCACCATCTTAAAAAATTTCCAAAAGCCGGGGGTGGGATGGAACCATGACAACTAAAGAACTCCTTTTAATGGGCGATCATTTCACAGTCAAGATTTTGAAGACAGATGCAGTGCCCACACGGTGCAGAGCCACGACAGAATCCCCGTTATTGCAGAGCGCCTTTGCCTTGGCATGTTGAATGGCGAATTCTAGTGCTTCTTCTGTTGTTTCTGCATGAGAAGCTCGAGCAGATGCTGCGCTTAATATTGGAACCAACCCACGGAATATTAGGCTATGCCTTGCAGGGGCCTCATCACTGCATGACCAGTCAAAGGTATCAGTCTTAATCTCAGGGACAACTACAGAAAGAATTGGCATGCCTGGCCTATATTTAGCCACTAGTTTTGCAGTACTTCCTCCTCTAGTTAGAACCAATATAAGAGCTGCTTTAGCTGAGTTGGCTGTTCTAACAGCAGAAGAAGCTAGACTCTCCAATGGGCTCATGGGCACTGGTGAGTGCTCCATAATCCTTTTAAATACATCTCCATAGTCCAGGGTGCTCTCAGCTTCAACACATATTTTAGCCATGGTTCGAACAGCAAGTTCTGGATAAGCACCAGCAGCCGTTTCACCACTAAGCATCACACAGTCTGTGCCATCAAGAACAGCATTGGCAACATCAGTAGCTTCAGCTCTTGTTGGCCTGGGAGATTTGATCATTGACTCCAGCATCTGGGTCGCAGTCACAACCGGTTTTCCTTGGATATTGCACTTATAAATCATCACTTTCTGTGCGAGAAATATCTTCTCTATTGGAATTTCCATTCCAAGGTCACCACGTGCCACCATAAATGCATCTGAATTTGCAAGGATGTCATCAAAATTTGCAACCCCTTCTTGGTTCTCAACCTGCCATATACATTTTGAAGTAACGAACAGGAGAAGCGCCATAAACAAGTAATTAAATATAACATGTAATAGAGATAGCAAATATTAGTAGAAACTCATAAGATAGTTCCTTTAAAGAACATTCCAAATTGATTAGATGATATTCAATAACACATTAACGTGGATACAAAAGGCATCTCTAAACTCCAGGAAACCAACAAGCTCCAAACTGATGTGTTAAAGAGCATACAGTGGAGGCTGGGGAAGGGGAATATGATATCATAACTGATACAGAGCAGATCCAGAATCATTTATCTTTTCCATCGAAAAAGAGCATACCTTTGACATGAGAAGAATGTTCTTAGCATGCTTTCCCAGCAGTTTCCGAACTTCCACCAGGTCTGAACCTTTTCGAACAAAAGAAAGAGCAATCATGTCAATTTTATTGGGAACTCCCCAGGCCAAGATATCTTCTTTGTCTTTGTCTGTCAATGTTGGGAGATCCACTATCACTCCAGGCAGATTAACATTCTTTCTCTCTCCAAGAACAGCAGAGTTCTCACAGCGGCATCGAACTAAACCCAATTTTATGTCACATGATAAAACTGTAAATGATATTGTGCCATCTGAACAGAGTATGACACTCCCAGGCTTCACATCCTCAGCCAACTTTCTGTAGCTCATACAGATCATATCCTCATCTCCCTTTATGCTATAGTCAGTTGAAATGGTTATTTCCTGACCTTGTTTCAGTTGGATAGGTTTGCCGTCCTTCAGAAATCCCGTTCGAATCTCAGGCCCCTATAACAACGGAGATACATAATCATTAAATTATTGAAAGATAAGGAACTTGAATATTAGATAAATGATTGAATCAGCATTCATCAATCATCATGCAAGATAGATAGGAAACACAAGTTGCCAAATCATCAGGTTCTTTCTTTCACAATTAAATCGCACTGACAAACATTAAAATTAAATAAAATCGTGATGAGAATATAAACAAGTAAAGTACCTTAGTGTCGAGCATGACGGCGCATAGAATACCCGTATTTTCCATGGCGGCCCTAAGGTTGTCGAGGGTTTCCAGATGATATTCATGGGATCCATGAGAGAAGTTAAAGCGAGCGACGTTCATGCCTGCTCGCAGAAGCTTCTCGATCATGGGCACAGACCTAGATGCCGGTCCAAGAGTACAAACGATCTTTGTCTTAGGCTTCTTCTCTCTCACCACCTCTCCGTTTTCGTAGAGCGCCATCTTAGATGAGATCGTACAAGGAACCTACAAATTTGATTGTCAAAACAGATTACACTAGTAGAGACAAATAAACAAAACCAGGTAACCTGAGTAAGAGATGAGGTTTTGATGTGACTGAGGGAAAGGCATCTATCATATCATATAACAAGTTTTAATTAACAAATATGATATGATTGATACCATGTATACGGAGTTAGTCTCTTTTCTTTCTAGGGAAGGGATACCTGCTTTAAAATAATTAAAAAAAAATGGAAGTTTTAATTAACATTTGTTCAATTTGCATTTATTATTTTTTTCGGTTAACTACCATATTCATTAAACGGCCTCTAATTACGACAGTATCATATAACAAATTTCATCAAGTATCTAGAGCTTCCAATTCTAGAGTAAGGGCAATTGGGATTAAGTCTAAAACTTAGTGTTAACAAAGTAAATCTTATTGTCTCACGCATCAAGACGTTTAGTCTTACACTAAACCGCTGATTATGCAAACTTCAAAATCATTTTGAAATTGAACATAGGCCATCAGCTTAAAGGCAGGCTGACCGTAAACATGAAGTAAAATTTATGATTACCTTTTTATGATCCATTAAGGGCCCCTACAAGCTTGATCTGACCTAGGTTGACTTGTAAACATCGGATTTTTTTCTTTTATTTCCGTGAGCTTGATTTGACATGTTTAGTCTTTATGAGAGTTCTTCACCTCATAACCTCAAGGATAATATCTTGCCGACATACTTTTTAGAATAACCTGCTTCTATTCGATCAAAACTTAAAAACGTATACAGGAAATCTTTAAAACAAAGCTGATTGAAAGGGAGTAAAAACTGTATTGCAAAACATAAGAGATTAGCAGAGTTCTCGGTACCTTTATGCAGGTTGTTTATAACAGATGGAACGAAAGTAAAAAAATGTTGATGATTATAATGATGCCTGGTACAACTAAAATAAGGGAAGGCCAAATGCTAGAATATTTGCTTTTGTATTTTTAATAACACAGATGGAATCATAAAAAAAATTGTACTATAATAATGGATTAAGACCCCTAATTGGCACTGACATTTCAATTTATACAACCACCAGTAGCACAAATTTTTTTAAGAAACCCTCCACAAGAGAGAGAGAGTATAAACAGTCAATTAGAAATAGTATAATTATAACTGCTGACCTTATATTAATTGTTTACAATAAGTTATTCTCCACTAGATCAAACTTGTCTAACAACTCCTCCAATTCTTTTAAAGCAATCACATAATGCTCCTGTGACTGTGCCCCTACTTCTAACACTGGAAGAGCATCGTTAAACAGATGAGTAGACCAGTACACAGGGTTGTACATATCAATATTACCAGAGACATGGTATTGATTAAACCTTTGATTGAAATCCCTCTTCCAACGTTGCAGGATGTACCGAGATGGGATCTCCTCGACACCATTATAATTGAGAACATTCAATGCATGCCTACATAGATACCCTTTGTAATTGAACAAACTGCAAATGCAACGAATATCCAATTCTGTAGTCTCGTACAAAACTTCAAAAATTTTAACTCTCTTCTCATTTCCCCCTACTTCAACTCGTTCTTTCACAATGTATGTTACTATAGATCCATTAACATTTACCTGTCTTGTGTTGAAGCAAGAGTACATGCCCTCAACCTCAGATTGAAACTTATTAAAGATTTCTTTTGTATACACCTTTGAAAGCTGCACCTCAAAATTACATCTTGTATTCAATTCAAAGCTCAACTTTCGTGACTCCAAATCTGCCGTGGCTTCTTTCAAGTGCTTCCTGTGCAGAGCTAGGTCATACTTGTCAACAAATTCCTTAAAGGATGTATGTTTATGTACATATCCATCAAAAAATGCAGTAAGGCCCTCGTTTTCTTTAGTTGGGACCAGTCCTATAAAAAAAGTGTCTTTTAGGTAAACCGGAACCCACAGGTGCCTATCTTTATACAATGTCTGAAGCCATTTGTTATCTCCCAGTCCATGGCATTTGATCATATCAGCCCAAGAAGTTTCAAACTCAACTATCTTTAATGACTCATAGACAGCTTTATTCAGCTGTCTTCTGATTGTTTCATATCCTTTCAACCCTCCCAACTTTTCTGGAACTCTTTGCATGATATACTGCAAAGAATAACAATGACGAGCATGAGGGAAAACCTGAGCAACTGCAATTTGCAAGGGCTTGCACTGGTCAGTAATAACAACATGTGGAGGACGACCAAGCATACACTTAAGCCATGCCTTGAATATCCAAACAAAAAAATCCACCGATTCATGTCCAAGGAAGCCACAGCCTAATAGTACGGAATGTCCATGGTGGTTTGCACCAACAAATGATATCAAAGGGATCTCATATTTGTTTGCCAAACAAGTTGTGTCTATAGTAACAGTATCATTAAAGTAACCATAAGCAACCCTTGACCTGGCATCAGCCCAGAACACATTTCTTAGGTGCCCATCATCATCAATATCAAACAAGTAAAAGAAATTTGGATTTGTCAACTTCATCCGGCAAAAATAATTATACAAAGCATTGGCATCCCCTTCTCTAAGTTCCAAATATTTAAAACTATCAAAATTGGTGTCCTGACTTTCTTCAAAATTTGAGTAACCATTGTAACCCACATCCGTGACAGCTGTTCGATACAATTTGATGGTATGTACTTCTGTAATAGGCTCTGGAGGTGGTTGTGATTTTCTTGCTGCAAGGATCATTTTCTTATGTGACTTGTAGAACCGTTTGATCTGTGGACTCACTTGATGGTTGTGTTGAAGCTCAACTTCCACTATCCTCCATCTTTTGGAGTCCACCATCCTAATGACTATCATTGCAGGACAACCAGTTCTTGTCTCTGGTCTTGGATTATTGGCTTCACTCTTTTTCTTGAAACCAGCACTGCTGCAGCTAAGTTTTGCTCTATAGCGCTCTTTTCTCTTTGATCTAAACCATGAGTTGCTCACTCTGATGCCAAAGCCTTGTTCTTTTGCATAGATATTGTAAAAGTTGTAAACTTCATCGAAGGAATCAAACTCCAGACCGACAGTTGGAAGTGGAGAGTTCTTTGGTTGTGAGTCTAAAGATTCAAGATCATGTTCCGCTACAGAAGAGTTCCCCTCAACATCAAACTCATCGCTTTCATCAAAAAGTGGCTCACTATTTAGACAAACTTCTTCCATCTAAAAGAAAAACCTAAAGAATACAGCACAACAAAAATAAGGCTTACCATTATACCATATACAGCATTTCGTAATAAATGCATAACAAATATTTTGTATTGAAAAAGAAAATTTGTTGAGAAAAAAAGAGGAAAAGTACAAATAGGGAGCGGTTAAGATATCCTCCTAAAAAGTAAAAAACTAGAATAAGGAATAAGAAGAAAATTGAGTGCAAGTGCAACAAGGCTGCCCAATATCTCCGCATATCTGAAATAACAACTCCCACGAAATGAGCAAAACTCCAAAAAGAGGGCAAAAACATAAACATATCCCCTAACAACTTAAAGGGAAAAAAGACACCCTTAAAGATGCAACCATTCAGCTACAACCAAATGCACAAAAGGACTGTTTAAACTACATACTGCCACAAAATTTTAGCCTAATTGATTCTACCAAAACCTTTAAATGAACCATCAGAAACTGCTCCACAGTAGAAGGACACACCCAATGCAAACCAAAAACCTCAAAAAGGTTGTTCCAAAGGAAAATAGGCACCTTACAAGGCAAGAATAAGTGGCCTACTGCTTCTGAACTAGATCTACACACAACACACATATCTGTAGAGAGGGCAGTGTGAGGACTATGAATATGCAACAAGTCATTTGAATTAATCCTGTTAAGTACTGCTGTCCAAACAAAAGACTTGATCTTAGAAAGAGCCTTGGGACTTCCAAATGGGCTTGTCGAAAACAAAATAATCATGGTTAGGAGAGTGTGTTAGAAATTGAAAGAAAGATTTACAAGAAAAGACACCATAAGAATTCAAAGTACAAACTACTTTCTTATCTGAGTTGGCAAAGTCATGATTATATTCAAGTAAAAGAAAAAGGGATTGTAGTTCACTAGCTTGCCCACCTTTTAAGTTTGCACAAAAGTGAAAATCCCGAGTTAAAATAGGACCCTAGAAAGAAAATTTATGATGGGTGAATTATGCAAAGTAGAGGGATGATAGAGGCTCAAGGAAAAGCCTTGGAGAAAGGAACATTCCCCACCTCAAGGTCCTTCCAAAACTTGATACAAGTACCATCACCCAATCCAAACGAAAGAAATGGTCTAAAAGAAACATATCCCTATCACCCAATCCAAAAGAAAGAAATGGTCTAAAAGAAACATATCCCTTAGAAATAGACTTCTGGGGACTAGCATGAGTTGCATTGATTGCTAGGTTGGCATCCCACCCGTTCTGATATAAGCACTCATCAATTTTCACATTCAACAACGAGCTATGAAGCATGGGTATGATATAATACAGATATGGGGATACAGTGAATTCTCTAAAATATAGGATATGATAGAGCTTGTATACATTAGCACACCACAAATTCAATTAAAAAAAATAGAAGTATTTGTTAGTGTGCGTATATGCATACTCACAGATTACAATTATGAACACCACTTGTATTTCCTAATCACTAATATTCGCTGATATATATATTACTTTTGACTTTTGAGCATAAAGACTTAAATAGGATCTAAAGTATGCATCACAATTCCAATTCGTGAAAAAGAATATTGTATGATCAGGACCATGTTGAGTCAACTATTGGTTCAAAATTCAAACATGTGGCCTCCTACAATTTAATCACTTAAAGACACAGGATCAGATAAGCTCACACTAGTGTATGTATAAAACACGCATAAAGATCCCTGAGATCTCCAAAAATGCTTCCAAAGCAAGCAGAAGGGCTAAAAGCCCTATTCCACTGAGAATAAAATATGAAGGGTCTATAAACTAGTGCGTGTTTGGATTAGCTTATTTCGTGTAAGCTTACAATCTAAATGCTACAGAGAATTTTTGGTTGAAAAGCTGTATTTGTTTAAAATTTAAGCAAAACCAAACATGTGCTAAGTCTTAGATCAATGGTAGCAAGGTTTTGGTTCTGTACAGAGTCCAATGACAGCACTCTCATCAAATTAAAAATTCCCACAGACTCTATAACAATAACATATTTGGCCACTAAAATTTCAATTATTGGATAATACAAATCGTAAGAAAATAATGTAAGCACATGATTATATAGCAGTCTAGGGAGATGAGATGGACTGAAAAATAATTTTAAATGAGTAGTAAACCTGTTGCAACTTGCAACAACTATGGTTTGCCCCTATTTTTCCGTTTGTAACATCTAGAACCTTTTCAGTATTCCAAATCCATATTCTGTTATTTCATATCATGTATCTGTTTCCATGCTTCAGAGACAAGACAGAAACAAAATTCTTCAGAATATATGTTACTGGGTCATTTGACAAGTATAAAGAGCAATTCTTTTACATAAATATATTCATCCAATATTTTTTTTTTAAAAAAACAGCTAAAATTACAGTGCTCTAATTTACCAACAACAGATTTACTTGCAAGCATACAATATAAGCTTAGCACTAGACTATGAGAGAAGCAGAAAGGTCAGCATAATTTTGAACAAAAAAATAGATCATTATAAAAACAAAGTTGGAAACAAGAAGCAGGAAAGGACAGGAAAGGAAAGGAAAGATAAAGCCAATATCAATATTGCAAGTCTTAACAATAGGGAAACAGTAGGAAATGAAGGCTTTTATTTTTGATAAAAGAAATAAAGGGAATAATACCACCACTTAAAGGAGACTCATTAACTCAACAAATATTTGAGTACTTGATGGAAACGACAGGAGAGGTTTGAAAGGCTATGGGGGTAAGGCTATGTACATCTCACTCTCTCTAGACCCCACAATGGTGGGAGCCTCGTGCACTGGGATGCACTTTAAAGAAACCCCAAAAAAAATTATTCAGTTTTACACCAAAGGACCAAAATGTGGTCATTTGGTTGCTAAGAATAATTATGGCTCTGTTTGTTTTAAGAAAAAAACACTTACTTTATGATATTTGGAGTAGAAAATGTCGGATTTGGATTTTCTAAAATGCAAGGTGTACATTAGAGAGTATAGTCAAAAGTGCAAGTGATATGTTTGTTATGCATATGCTTGTATTTATCAAAATCTAAACCGTTTGACTTTTAATCAATGATTATTAACCTCGCATTTTATTCTCTAATGATCCTAATTTTCCTGTGTTTCGTACAGCCATCAGAAAAAAATATTTGCTGGTGAATGAGAAACAACCCTTTAAAAAAAGAATAATGGCTTCCCCTTTCCAAGTCGTTATCCAGAATAAGTAACAGTGGAGAAATATAAGAGGATGCGCCAAAAAGTTTCTGAGAAACTATTTTATACCAAAAATAATTTTAACAATTATACTAGCATACATCTAAATGTATTTATCTGATCCATTAATGTAAATAAAATAATTTAGATAGTCTTAAATAGAAATTTTGGCTTAATGTTTCGACAAAACTCCTATTTTGTAATTCCCAATATAACAGACAGCATCTCCAACTACAAATTCATCCTTACTCCTCCTAATCTTTATCTTTCCGTCATTTCTCTAATGATACAAATTCACAATTCTTTAAGAGTTTGACGACAAGCTAGAACCGAGATATGTATCATGACATCTCACACTTGGACAAATAGACAATGCCTATTGCTTCGGTTCAAGACAGCTATAGCACATCATACTAGAGAAAAAATCCACATTTTTGCAGAAATGATGCAAAACGTACATACCCACTTTACATGTTGTAGATTATTCGATTGTATATGAGGAGTTTACAACGTCGGAGAAGGCTGAAATGACGCGCATAAACTTGAAAATATTTTCGGAACAGTTATTATTGATGCAAAGAATAAATGAAGGAAATTTGCGAAAGTTGTCAGCAACAAACATAGTAAGAACTTGAATTGGTCTTTCTTACCTTGGTTGCTTCTCCGATTGTGCTCAATCTTGGTCGTTTTGCACACACAAACAACTGGGTTTTACGCGTTTCACTCTCCTTAACATCTCACCGCTACCGGTGGCCGCCTCAGTTTTAGTGCGCGTCCTCTTAGTCCTTACAACCCTCTGCTCCCCTCGGCCTCGGCGGATTTATCCTATAATATCAAAACAATTTTACTGTTTCTTCTCCCTCACATCAACTGTTAGGAATGGCTTCGATTGCTCGTGCCCGTCCATACATATAGTTCATCTATAAGTATTAAGAAGGAGTCAATTTCGTCATGAGTTTAATTTTCAGGAACTTTACACGGTCACTTAATTATAGGTTATCAAATCAATAAAATTAGTTTATACAACAACCATCTAAAAAGTCTAATTCTTTTAATGATATGTCGGTATATAATTAAATAACAGTGTAAAGAAATTTTACATTGATAATAGATTAAAATTAAATTCTTTCGTCATTTAAAATATACTTCACATCAATTTACTACTTTAATTATTTTTTACATTAAATTAAATTTTTTAAGACTAATTTGATAACAAAAAATAACTGTAAAAGATCAATTTGATGTAAAAAAGTTAACATTTAAAGACTATTTTTATATCAAAAATTATTAAAAAACTAAATTGACATTCGAAGAGTAGTTCAAGTGGTAGAGCTCAAGACATTCAGCGGAGAGTCGGGAGGTTTGATCCCTCCCAATGCTCTCTCACTCTTTCTCTTAGGAGTAGAAATAAGTTAGGCTAGGCTTTATCCTAAATAGGCATGACCTGCTTTTAAAAAACATTGGCATAGCCTGGCCTGTTACATTTCATAGGCTTTTTTTTTTTTTTTTAGCCTAGCCTGATCTTTTTATGAAAACTTAAAAGTTTGACCTGCCCTGAAAGCCTATTTAAATGCCTATATTGCATAAAGGCTTTCGAATAAGCCAATAGACTTAAATTTTATAAGTTTCAAATATACTTAACCTTTAACAAAATTATTGTATTGTGTATAAAATAAATTAACTATATTAATATATAACTATTAAATCATATAAGTATTATAAAATTTTAATTATATGTTATTATAATAAATAAATAAGTCAGCTTGTTAGGCCTAATAGACTTTTTTTAAGGCCTAGACCTAGACTTATTTAGCTAAATAGGCTTTTAAAAAAACATAAGCTTGACTTGTTTGATAAATAGGTTAGGTCGAAAGTAGACTAGGCTGTAGGCCCCTATTAGGCAACCTGACCTATTTTCACCCCGACCTTCCCCTATCCCTTTTCCCATGGGCCCCCTATAGGGGCTCTCCTAGGGCCCTACCCCAGTGATGGAGTCCTCCTTAGAACCAAAAAATAAAGAAAAATTGATGTCACGTGTATTTTTTGAAGGAAGACCAATTTAAGTGTTTACTCTATTATTAAACCTTCCCTCACTCCTAAATAATAATATCAATAGTTAAAGTAGTTCTTATTTATAAATGGCCAAAGTTTATATATATATATATAAAGATTTTTATACTATCATCTAATATTGTATTAGTATATCATTAAAAGAATTATACTTCTAAAATAATTATTATTATTATAAAAGTCAAACTCATGCAGGTTGTGTTTAGAATCAATTAAAAATTAAATTGATCTGATTTGATATGATTTAAAAATCAAATTTTATATTTGAAACTCGTTATAAAAAATTAAATTTGAATTAATTTAGAAATTAATTTTTATGTTTGTAAACTCATTAAAAAATGAATTGATTCTATTTAATTTTATTATTTTACTTTTTAACCTTATATCATTGTGAATGATATTGTTAGATTAGTGAAGTAAAATTAAAAAATTAATTAAGGATAAAATAATCAATCTAAATAATTAAATTTAAAATCAAATACATTCAAATTTGAGTGAGTTTCTAAGCACACACAACTTAAATCAAAAGGATTTTAAAATCAAATCTATTTTTATTTTTTAATATTTCAAACACAATATTTGATTTGCAAATCAAATTGAAACCCATTTTTTTAACATTTCAAACACACTCATAGTGATTTGGCAATACATTATTAAATGATAGTGTTAAAAAATACATAATGAATTAAAATTAAATAATTTTTTGTCCCTCACAAATACATACTTTTATCAATGTTGTTCCTCATAAATTAACTGTACTAGTAAACTCATTCCAAGAGACTAACCTATTAGGATGGAGAGCTTCATAACTTAAAGTATCACATTAATCCCTCATCTAAAAAAATTAACATATAAGAAAAAGAATTTCATAATTTAAATATTACATTGAGTTTTTATATTTGCTCAATATGGGACATAACAGTGTGCTCACATTTCAAGTTCCCAAAGATTTGTTCCTTTCCCAGCAAGAGCTCTGGTTATGGGGGTTCTGGGCTCTTCCTCTTCGTTAGATATTATGCTAATTGAGGTTGTAAGAGGAGGCTTTGAAATTGAAAACTAATAATTTATTTCCTGTGTTACGTTACTCTGGATTGGGGTAAAATTTGAAGAGTTGGATTTTGATAATACAAAATTATAATCGTTATAAAAGAAATGAATTGTCAAATACCCAAGATCTGTTATACAATTATTTATATTTTATAAAATTCTAAATCTTTAATTTTTTCATCAACGATTCCACTTTATTTTTTAAAATGCACCCTTCACTTTAAAATATCCATATCCAATATTTAACCCGCAAACGGAGGAAATTATTACTCCACTAAATTTTACTACTCTATTTTCCTGAAATCCCAAACACACTTAAATTTATAAAATGTTATCCACTTAATACTTCAATCAATGTTGCCCCAAACCAAACATACCTTCAAAAAAATCCTTATCAGGTCTCCTCGAGATCACGCAAACAAAATATGCAAATTCTATATCTCATATCAGTATGGTATGAAGTTCCGTCCTTTGGGAATGGAATAGACAATTTTATGTAATACTAAGCTTCAAGGAGAGCCATAGAGCGCAGGTAGTAAATGTGAGATCAATAAAACAGGTGCGATAAGATTAGTCATATTAAGAATGTTGCCAACCCGGAGCTGCCACAAGGATTACCAACCCCAAGCCAACCCGGAGCTGCCACAAGGATTACCAACCCTAAGCCAAACCCGTTTCCCTAGCCCCTCCCCAACCAAAATCATATTTGGGTGAGCCATACAAAACTTTAAGGGCGCCACTTCTTCGTTGCTTGAAGATCTTCAGACTACCTGTTCAAAATACAACTTGATCATCTCACGACTCAAGTCTCAAAAGAAAAGAAATCACACTGACCAGTAAACTTACCCGGTTAAATCCATCCCGATTGTTCACAGCTCATCATGGTTTTCTGGTTGTTCCAAATTCATTAAGTCTAGCTTGTGTTGTAACTCCTGTTACATTCCACCGTTAAATCAATAATTCCATATCGAGGTAAGGACATTTGTTATCATGCAATTAAAGGAGTACCTTCAGCTTCTCCTCCTGACAAAGGGCCGGGGTAGATAATAAAGCTACATATCTGCCATGAGACCCATGACAAGCCAACAATGAGAAAAAGACAAAGCATCACATAGAAAAATGTGACATAAAGGAAGAGGGGTGGTAGGAGGCGCAGGAAGTAAAAAAAAGGAGCGTTCCCTACTCGCAACGGCTTGGTTCATCTACATCAGTAATCTCATTTTTCAACCCGCATTTTAGCTTGACCTGTTAAAAACACAAAGCCATTAATCACAAAGGGGTTCACAAATCAGAACCTTTTAAGTTCTTATTTCCATGGGGGCAACCCCACTCTCTAGTTAGTTTTCTTCTCTTTTCTTTTTCTGGGAATGTACGGAAACTGAAATTGGATTGCCCACCGTTGCAAACTTCCTGAAAGCACGTCTCAAACCCATGAGGCACCGCTTGATCTATAACTATACTCTTATGAAAAATTAAATTTTATATTATACTTTGCCAAACACTTTTACATCTACTTTAACCCATTGAATTTAATCATTTGAGAAAGAAAAGAGACAAAATAGTGCCTTGTCAAAATTGTAAGAAACAACTGCACATTATTTTTATAATCCGAAAACGTATACCTTCAAACTCCTATCAGGACCATTCCAGCATTTATCACCATTAGAAAACACCATTACTTTGTATGAGTCCTCAAATTTGTCCCAGCGCCTGTAAAAAGAAGGAAAGTGAATTATATTTGTCTTTTTTTAGATAAGAAAAACTACATTTGTTTTCACCAATTAATGTTTGCATTCTTTTGAATTGGAGAAAAGCAGTCTAGCAAAAATGATCAACTAATTTCCATCGTGATGATAAACTAGTTGTCTTCATACTCAGAATTCAAAGGGAAGCTATATAAAATTAAAAATACCCTCTCTACAATCTAACTATTTTGACAGCTGGTGGTTCAACGAAGAAAGAACCTACAAGGCTATAAATTAAGGAACAGGGTGTAACCAAAACCTACCCCAAACGGGTGGTGGTATGGCCCTCTTCCTGAGAAGCCTGTTTATAGGTGCAGACTTTGTATGTATACCTGATCCAAAATTTCCATCACCAGAAAATGAGATGAACTGGAACTATCAAAATTGCAGATTCACAACAACGCCAAATACAACAGAAAATAAACTGGTAGAGGAGAGAAAATGTAACTTGTTCTGCTTGCCCTCAAAGCAACGATCATAGAATGAATAAAACTCCTTCTCTGGACCTGTATTATTAAAGTTTTACTTCAGTTTATTCAAGCCATAACTTACACCTCTATAATTCAAATGCTATGATAGTGACAAATGTTAGCAGCATCATACTAACCAAAATCATGTTTTAGCTTTTGCGTCAGACTCGATATTCTAGACTGTATTTTAGACAACTTGATACTTGACTGATCATATTCCTTGCGTACACGAGTAGCATCTAAAGAAGCCAAAGTGAAAGGCATAAGTTATATCTATCTGGCTATATAATATGGGGTAATAAAAACATTAATGTGTACCTGACTGGTTCACTGGAGTCTGGAATAAATTAACAGCCTGAAAAATGTTCCGTACAGTTTTCTGTATTTTCTCTAACCAAGAAGGATTATCTCTTGTGGTGTCATCTGGAGCTCATTTGAATTATCTCATCAAAAGTCCAGCTACATACCAAAACTTAGATAACAAATTTGCATTAACAGCTATAACAAACCTGACAAGTCTGGTTCAGTATCAGTGTCAGATTTATAGGAGGAACTAAGGTCGTCATGCTCCTCCTCTTGAAAGTCTTCATCAATTTCATCTTCTTCATCATATCTGTGGCTGTCATCATCAGTTTCAGACGCATAGCCTTCATATTCCTCATTATTTGTCTCCTTTGGTTCTTCCTGAACTTCATTGTCATTACCCTTATCTAATACAGTATCAGCTTCAACACTTTGCTTACCAATATTTTCTCCTGTCCAACGAGAAGCAACAAGCCGGCCCAAATCCTCCCTTGACAAACCCTCAGTATTTTCAGATACATCATTTCCCTACAGATATACCACCAAGAGAAAAGAACAAGCAGATAAGACAAGTGGAGGAAAACTACAAAGTTTAAGATATTTCTGAACTAAAATTTCACCCAAAAAAAGAATATGGAACTTCAAGCAATCTATCGATTCATATAAGACCAAAAAAGAATCTCTAGAGAGGCGGAGATATTGTAAGCACTGAAGATACGAGTTCAAATGGGTACGAAATATGCAGTAGGTTATTAGAAATAAGACTACATCACTGATAGGAACCCAAGTGTTTGATTACAGAAAATGGGAATAATCCCCAATTACAGTGACAGAATCACAACACTGAAACTCTCTCACTCACTAAACAGAACTAAAAGAACTAAACAGAAGCTAGAACTTGAAGAAAATAGAAAAACAGATACTGATAGTGCAGAACTTCTGAGGGTCTGCTCCTCCCTTGCCAAAAGGCCCTAAATCCTCACTCAATTTCTGCCTACCTCATTCTTCCCACCCTCCTCCCTTAATACTCTCTCTCGCCTAACAGCCTCCCCATTCTAGAATATTCTCTCCCTCTCCCACTTGCCAAGTCAGCAAGAGGTTAGTTACAATTCAGGAGGTAGTTACTCCCCTCACTTCTCACGCTCCTCTCTACTTTATTCTCCAAATTATCCTTCTTAGGCCTCTCTTAGTGTAGACCATGTAACCTTGGGCCTAACAATCACACATGATACTCTCCTTAATCCTAGCTTTATGTTCAAGACTGATGGCTTGATTATATTGAATGCCAATGACAATGACTACAAATAACTATGACATCAACAACTAGGATTTTAAATACAAAGACAAGCCATGAACTCTAGCTATCACTTTTGTCTTTATGCAAAATCACTCCTGTAACATAGTTTATGAGCTCTAATAGCGAATAGGTGATTGAAGATGTTAGAAGAAGATGAAAATGCGGTTCATTTTTTAACTTGGATTTTGAGACAGCTTAGGATTGGGTCAGTCGGGGTTTTCTTAGATGAAATTCTCAATAGAAACTAGAAAGGATTTTGGTGCTTGTTAGGATCCTAACAATTAAAAGGACTAGAATGCAGATTTATTGAATCAGAAATGAAGAGCCTAAGCTCCTACAATTAGGTCCAGAGCGTATGCTCCTCAGAGAAAAATACTTTTCTCTTTCTACAACAGCCAAAACATAACTAACTCTCCTCCTTCCCCCCATTCCACTATAACCCCATCCTAACAACCTGCCAACTCAGCACCCCCCTACTCCTTGCCTCTCCTCTTACGGACATAAACCTTCCAAACCTTGGGCCTCTCAGAGTCCAGGCCCACATAATGATCAAATGCTCTATCATTGCCTGCCTCTGGAAGTACAGACTTGTCCGCAAGGCTGAACTGAGGAAATTGACTGGTCAAGGTGAGTTCATCCTCGCAAGTAGCATCCTCCACAGACAACCCTTTCCACTGCACCAAAAACTGCTTGATTTGGCAGCCGTTCTGCATAACATCCCTACTGGCCAGCACCTGCACAGGTTCCACACTAGAAGTGGATTCCATCTCTAATTCAGCGGGCAGATTTGCTTCTGCAGTATACTCCCCAATGGCTCTTTTAAGCAGCGATACGTGAAATACCGGGTGGACCTTAGAAGAGGGAGGTAACTGTAGCTTGTAAGTCACCTCTCCTATTTTCTCCAACACCTGAAAGGGTCCATAGAATCTTGGTGCAAGTTTCGGGTTGATCCGACGCACCACAGACTGCTGTCTATGTGGCCGCAGTTTAAGAAAAACCCAGTCCCCAATGTTAAAACTCTGCACCCTCCACCCCTTGTCAGCATATCTCTTCATTTGCTCTTGGGCCTTAGTTAGATTGTACTTCAATTGCAACAAAACCTCATCTCTGTCTTGCAACTCCCTTGCCACTGCCTCCACTTTCGTTTCCCCCTGTAAGAACCGTATCACTGGTGGGGGTTTCCTGCCATATACAGCCTCAAATGGGGTCATGCCAGTGGAAATATGGAATGTGGAGTTATACCAAAATTCTGCCCATGGAAGCCAATCCACCCAACCTTTAGGCTGTTCAGAGATAAAACATCGTAAGTATGTTTCCAAACATCGATTAATCACCTCAGTTTGTCCATCAGTTTCTGGGTGATAGGAGGAGGATAATTTCAGTACAGTCCCTTGTAGTTTGAATAGCTCACGCCAGAAAACACTAACAAACAATGGATCCCGGTCACTTAGAATTGAGTTTGGAACCCCATGTAACCTCACTACTTCTTTAGCAAACACAGCAGCTACACTCTTGGCTGTATAAGGGTGTTTGAGTGAAATAAAGTGGGCATACTTTGACAAACGATCAACCACCACAAGGATAACATCAAAACCTCGAGATTTAGGCAGCCCAGTAATGAAATCAAGAGAGATATCCTCCCAAACTTGAACCCGAATTGGTAAAGGCTGCAGTAGCCCATAGGGTGAAGCAGCAGAATATTTCTGACGCTGGCAAATATCACAAGCCTGCACAAACTCTCGAATTCTCTTCTTCATACCAATCCAATAAAGACTCCCCGCGATTCTCCGATAAGTACGCAAGAACCCTGAATGTCCCCCCATAGGAGTGGAGTGAAATTCCTCTAAAAGCAAGGGAATAAAATTCGAGGATGAAGGGATAACCAATCTGCCCTTATGTTGTAAAATACCTTGCTGTAAGCTGAATCCAGGTCTAGCACTAGGATCAGATTGCAATTCTTTAATAATTCGCTGCAACTCAGGATCAGCCAATACCTCACGTCGGATCTCATCTTCTTGTGCCCAAATAGGTGTAGATAGCAGCACTCTACATTCATTTTCATCTTCTTGTGCCCAAATAGGTGTAGATAGCAGCACTCTACATTCATTTTCTTCATGAACACGTGACAGGGCATCTGCTGCCTTATTCTCTGGGCCCGGCTTATACACAACCTCAAACTGATAGCCCAGTAATTTAGAAATCCAACATTGTTGATCACAACTAGCCACCCTTTGTTGGAGTAAACTTTTGAGGCTCCTTTGATCAGTGAAAACTACAAAACTCTGGCCAATAAGGTAGTGCCTCCAATGCTGTACGGACAAAACTAAGGCCATAAGCTCCTTCTCATAAACTGATTTCGCCAAATTGTGATCAGCTAACGCCTTACTAAAATATGCCAGTGGTTTGCCCCCTTGCATTAGCACAGCTCCAATTCCCCTTCCGGAGGCATCACATTCAATCTGAAAGGGCTGAGAAAAATCTGGAAGTGCCAAAACTGGTGCCGAGGTAAGGGCCTCCTTTAATTCCCCAAAAGCCTTAAATGCTTCAGGCCCCCAATGGAATCCTTCCTTCTTGGTGAGCTCGGTTAGTGGTTTAGCTATCTTTCCATACCCCTTAATAAATTTTCGATAATAGCCAGTAAGTCCCAAGAAACCCCTCACCCCTTTGACATTATGGGGGGTTGGCCAATTCAACACACTCTTCACCTTTTCCGGATCCACTGTAACCCCCAACCCTGAAATTACATGTCCTAAATACTCCACTTGCTGCTTCCCAAAAGAACATTTATTTTTATTGGCCACAAAATGATTATCCTTCAGCACTTGCAAAACCTGTGTCAACTGCAGTAGGTGGGTCTGCCATTCCTTGCTGTACACAAGGATATCATCAAAAAATACTAACATGAACTTCCTCAAATAGGGTTTAAAAATCAGGTTCATTATAGATTGGAAAGTGGCTGGGGCATTCATCAATCCGAACGGCATGACGAGGTACTCATAGTGTCCTTCATGCGTCCGGAATGCTGTTTTATAGGTGTCTTCCGCCCTCACCCGGATTTGGTGGTACCCGGATTTGGTGGTACCCGGATTTCAAATCCAACTTCGAAAAGTAACAAGCTCCATTCAACTCATCGAGGAGTTCATCAACCATGGGGATAGGATATTTATCCGGAATAGTAACCTTATTCAAGGCCCGGTAATCCACACACATCCGCCAAGAGGAGTTTTTCTTTTTGACTAATATCACTGGGCTGGAAAATGAACTCGAACTGTACCGAATTACTCCTTGTTGTAACAGCGCCCCAACCTGTCTTTCGATCTCACTCTTATGCAGGTGCGGATAACGCTAAGGCCTCACACTCACAGACCCTGCCCCTAGATGCAATTCGATGACATGCTCAATGCCCCTGCTAGGGGGTAACCCCATCACCTCCCGGAACACCTCAGGAAAATCTTCAAGAACATGCTTAAGTTCTCTCTGCTGATCAGAGGTTAAACAAGAATCTGTACCGGTCCCTGTTGCTTGGCCCTTATTACCCGGACCCTCATCATTGACCTCCTTCAATAGACTATGAAATGATGTCGGGTCTTTACATTGCTTCTCCATATTAGCAGCTAGGCCCTTGAGCTGAATCGGTTTCCCCTGATGCTTGAAACCCATAGTCATATTTCCCCAATCCATTTCCACCTTCCCCAGATCCTTCAACCATGCCACTCCTAAAACGACATCCAGGCCCCCCAAATCCAACACATAAGCATCTATAGTGATGCTGATTCCATCCAATTGAATCCCAAGGTTTGAACATTTACCTCGGGTTGTCACTCTGTGACCATCACCTAGCCGAATGCCCATTTTACGGGTTGCAGTCACTGGTAGATCTAACGCCGTAGCGACTTGGGCTGAAACGAAATTGTGGGAAGCCCCACTATCTATCAACACCAACACTGGAACCCCTTTTACTCGACCTGTTAATCGCATGGTCTTGACTCCCTCCAAAACTTCATTGAGCACCCCACAGAACTCCATCGCATGACACTCCAGCACCTCATCTTCCTCAGGGTCATCGACCTCAAGTGCGAGGACTTCCCCTGTTTCCGTCGTGGTCTCGTCATCGCCTAAGATCATGAGCCGCAATTGTCGCTCGGGGCACTGGTGCAGTGGGTGGTATTTGTCTCCACATCGGAAACACAAGCCACGTGCCTTCCGATCCATGAGCTCCGGGTACGTCAGATGTTTCAAGCCTCGACTCCGTCCATTGCCTCCTCTGTTTTCCTCATGCTTAGGCTGAGCCCCTCCTATTGGACCAAACCCAGTGTTGATCCGAACTGGGCCGCTTGGGTGTGGTGCTGAAACACTAATGGGCCGAATAATCTATGGCCCATTTTCGGCCTCCCTTCCTCCCAAAGAGCCCCTGAAGACACGTGATGATCCCCCACCCCCAGCACCGCCTGCTAAAACCCGAGTGACTGTGGTTCCTCGCATCTCCCTCTCCACATCTCGGGCCAGCTTCATCGCCTGGGACCGGGTCCGCGGGTTGAAGGTGCGCACCCGTAACCGCAGTTCAGGGCGAAGTCCCCCCATGAAGTAGCCGAGGTATTGCTCTTCCGGAAGTCGACCCACCTGTGACGATATGTATTCGAAATCCGCTATGTACTCGTTGACATTACCATGTTGTCGGAGATCCGTCAATTCTTCGAACGGGTTATCATTTTGACGTCCTCCGTACCTCTCAATCATGGCCTGTTTCAGCTTGAGCCATGTCAAGTGGTCCTCAGTCTCACTCAACAGGTTAAACCAGTGGATGGTGGAGCCCTCCATGCTGAGCTTAGTCAGCTTGACCTTCAGTTCCTCCGACATACCCTGTACCTCAAAGTACGTTTCTGCCCAAGTGATCCAGCCCACTGGGTCGATACCATCAAACAGAGGTAGCTCCACTTTTCTCGCTGCCATCCAATAATCAACCAATGAATCTTCGCTGGAAGACGTTCCGCCACTATGCCCCTCCTCAGAAGAACGACGATCGAGAATCTTGGCCATCTCCAGAAGCAGAGATTGGCGAAACTCCACCATCGACTGTTTCATGGAATCCTCCAACTTAGTGAACCTTGCTTCCAACGCTTCGACTCTCTCCCCCATCTTCGGCGGCATAAAGGAGCGGCCAATCGTATCCGGCAGGTCGGACCAATTGTTAGGATCCTAACAATTAAAAGGACTAGAATGCAGATTTATTGAATCAGAAATGAAGAGCCTAAGCTCCTACAATTAGGTCCAGAGCGTATGCTCCTCAGAGAAAAATACTTTTCTCTTTCTACAACAGCCAAAACATAACTCTCCTCCTTCCCCCCATTCCACTATAACCCCATCCTAACAACCTGCCAACTCAGCACCCCCCTACTCCTTGCCTCTCCTCTTACGGACATATACCTTCCAAACATTGGGCCTCTCAGAGTCCAGGCCCACATAATGATCAAATGCTCTATCAGTGCTACATAGAGGTGGATTTCTGACTGTCTCTCAAATGCAACTTGTTATGTGATTGTAAATGGTGAGCCAAACTCTTGGTTTCATGAGAAGTGGAAAGTTATGCAAGGGGACCCTTTATTCCCATTGTTGTTTACTTTAGTGGTTGACGTTCTACGTCAAATGATTTCAAGCGCTGTTGATAGGGATCTCATTAAGGGTATTAGAATAGGTTCAGATGAGGCTATGGTTTTCCACATCCACTTTACTGATGATAATATTCTTTCATTGGAGGAGGATAGAGATATTTTTGTGATATGTTCTTTCTATTCTCGAGTTATTTGAGGATATCTCTGGTCTGAAGCTTCATTTGGCCAAGAGTGGTTTGGTTGGTTTGAAATTGGATACCCAAATTCATTCTTCCCATGCTTATTTGGGTGGTAATCCCAGGGCTAATTCTTTTTGTGATCCCATGATTCAAAGGTCTCTAAGCACTTGGATAATTGGAAGGGATTGTTACTCCTTGGGTGGTCAGATTACTCTTATTCAGGCTTGTTTGTCTAGTATTCCCCTTTACTATATCTCATTATTTCAGATTCTGGTGGGAGTGGATCACAGGATAGAGAACATAATAAGGGACTTTCTTAGGTTTGATGTGGGAGATCAAAGGAAAATATATTGTTAGTTGAGAGGTTTGTTGCAGGCCTAAGAATGAACGGATATTGGTTCTTGGGAATTTGGTGCCTAAAAATATTGATTTTGTGGCTAAACCGCTATGGCGCTTTCTTTAGAGACTACTTCATTATGACAACAGGTAATCAAAAGTAAGTATGATTTAGATCAAAATGAGTGCCAACCCAACAATCATTTCGACTCGTGATATAAGTTTATTTCTTAGGGATATATTTCCTTTAGATCACTGTATTTTTTGGGTTTGGGTGACAGTGCCTGAATCAAGTTTTGGGAGGACATTTGGGTGGAGAATGTTCCTTTCGTAGAGGCTTTTCCTCACCTCTATCATCTTTTTTCTATGCATAATTCACCCATTAAGAATTTTTATTTAATTCAAGGTCCAAATCTCACTTGAAACTTTCACCCATTGAGAAGAATTTGGACTTTGGATTCTTCTGATGTGTTTTCTTGTAAGCCCTTTTTCAGTTTCCAACTCATTCTCTTAATCATCCAGGTTCCTTCTTGATAAACCCATTTGGAAGTCCAAACTCCCCTCTAATGTCAAGCACATGGGAGGATATGATTTTGGACCTTGAGCAGGACACTCTGCCACAACTAGTTGCGGATCACTTTCCGATTATTTTAGAGTCTTGTACGGTTAAGTGGGGTCCCACCCCTTTTCATTTTGAGAACATGTGGCGCAATCATAATTTCTTTTCCCCTTTGGTTAAAGGAGTGTGGGAAGATTCTAGAGTGGAGGGCTAGGAAAGTCTTAAGTTTATGACGAAGCTGAAGCTACTTAAGAAAAAGGTTAAAAAGAATGGTATTGGAATAGTTTTGGGTATAATAGTTACAAAAAAGAGATCTTGAAAGAAAATGATTCCTTGAATGTTATAAATGGAGGGGACATTTTCTTTGGAACAAAAGACTAGAAGATCAAATTTAAGCGCAGCAGGAAATGAGTTGGCAGCAGAAATCTAGGCTACAATGACTAAAGATGGGGATGAATTCTAAGTTGTTTCATAGAGTGGCTTCTGGTAGGAGGATAAAGAGTATCATTTAAGGAGTGGGAGCTTGAGGGTCAGAGTCAAGTTCAAGATATTGACGTAATTGCTAATGAAATCACTTGGTTTTATACAGTTTGTGAGGAAAATTGTTGTAGAATGTTTATTGAAGGGTTGGATTGGTGTGCTATCTCTCAGGAAAAAGCTCATTGGTTGGAAAGGCCTTTTGAAGAAGAGGAAGTTCGAAGAGCTGTTTGGAGCATGGATAAGAAAAAAGCTCTAGGTCCCGATGGTTTCACTGTTGTGTTTTTTTCCCTCAAAATTTATTGGGATATTATCAAGGAGGATCTTGTGAAGGAGTTAGTAGAATTTTATTATAATGACAAGATTAGTTAAATATGAACTCTACCTCCATCACTCTTGTGCCTAAGAAGCACAAATCTATCAAGTTTGAGGACTATCAACCCATAAGTTGGGTTACTACTGTTTACAAGCTTATCACCAAGGTTCTGTTAGATTGAGCAAAGTCTTATTAGAAACCATCTCAGCTAGTCACAGTAATTTTATTGCAAGTACACAAAATTTTTCTGACGCTCCTATTACAAGGGAAAGCTTTATCCCCTTTCTTGTTTACTTTAGTGGTTGATGTTTTAAGTTAGTTAATCACAAACAAAGGTAGTGGATAGGGATCTCATTAAATCCCTCGAACTAGCCTTGAGTAGAACACCAAAGAGAATCATTAAGCACAATTCTACCCCATAGCAAGTTTGCCAACATTCTGCTTCATCCAAATACAACAAAGAACTGCATCAACTGCACATTGCCACAAAATTTTAGCCTCTTTCTTTTTACAAAATCTTTAAAACAAACCATCAGAAACTGCTCCAAAGTAGGACACACCCAATGTTCACCAAGAAACCCAAAAAAACTGTTCCATACGAAAGTAGCCACCTTACAATGCAAATACAGGTGGCCTACTGTTTCTAGGCTTGACCTGCACATAACACAGTGGGAGAAAGAGCTCCAAGGCCTATGAATCTATAACAAGTCATTTGTATTAATCCTATTGTTGAAAATATTATGTTTCCCGTGCTTTATTAGTATGTACAGTTGTCCATTAGTTGTCAATTAGTATCATGTCATTATTGTAATTAGGGAAATTAATATCCCTGTAATTATTACTTTATGTCTATATATCCAGACATCCATTGTGTATTGAAACACACATTTTCAGCATCTCATGCCTCTATTTTCTCTCTTTCAACATGGTATCTAGAGCCTGACAGAGGTAACCCTATAACCATGCTTACTCGGTGGACCCATTGTCTTTCGGTGAGCAACTTTTTTTTTGGCAACCATGTTTCCTTTTCGATTCACCAGATCTACACTGTCATGAGCTCTTTCCTGCTCCGACAATCTGCCCGCATCACCGCCGCTATCTACCGCCGTTTTTCAAGTGACTTTTCCGGCCTAAACCGTTCTCGAGGAGTGCCTCCTCCTGTGCGACCTATCCCTAAAAGCCCAAGCCCAGTAACCCTCACACGCGTTCCCACGCTTGCCAAACAACCTCTGCCACCAACACTCTTCACCAGCGTGTGGCTGACTCTTTTTGGCCACCATGACCACCATTGTGCTCGCCATCCCAAGGCCGTCCAGATCCAAGCCCTCTCAGCCCCAATTGCGACCATCTGGTTGAGACGCACTGTTTGCGCGCCGTTTCAAGTATCCTGTGGTTGTCATTTTGTCTTTTTGTGAACTGATCATAGATACTCTAAAGACTGAGACCCCTATTTTCACTAACTACGTCACTTCTCCTTTGTTTACTAAGAAGTTAGACCGCAACAATTATGATACCTGGGCCTCTAACATCAAGTTATGGCTTACCGAGCAAGGGTACAATGACTAGTTCACCACAAATGCTGATTCTGTGCCCCCAACCGACGGTGCAAAATGGGACAAGATTGACGCCCTATTGTGCAGTGTCATCAAATCTACTATTCATCCCTCCCTTAAGCAGATCTTCCGCCCTCATGTCACGTGCGAATCTATTTGGGATCAGGCTAAAGTTCTCTATACTAATGATACATAACGCCTTTATGGAGTTTTTTATGATTTGATGACTGTGATTGCCCTAAGAAAGTTTGATGGCCCTATGTCTGCCTTCCTTGGTAAAGTTCATACTGCCTTTCATGATTTCAATGAACTCCTACCTCCAGCCACAACCACGAAAGCTGAACTTGCAAAGGAGCTTAAGCAACGCAATAACTTCTTTATGCTCCTTGCCCATTATGGTTTGCCTCCAGAATACTCAGCCAACTGTGATCAGATCTTGGGATCCACTACTATCCTAACTATTTCCACTGTCGGTTCTGCCCTCCTCCGGCTTCCGACTAAGCAGACTTTTGATTTCTCTGTTGCTCCTGCTCTTGGTGACACAGCTGCCCTTGTCTCTCAGAACAACAATCAGGGAGTTCTCCCAGGGAGGGGGGTTATGTCTGGTTCCAAGCCTCGTCCCAAGTATGATCACTGCCACCAATTGGGACATACTATTGATCGCTGTTGGAAATTAAATGGCCGCCTTCCTCGCCCTATAAATGCGGCCTAGGATGTTACATCTGACCCACTTGAATCCTCGGATCCTCCTATGGCATCTTCGGCTGATTATGTAAATTTTCTACAGTGGTTTGAGCATTGCCAGTCCTCAGGTTCTATTGTTTTAGTTGCATACACTGGTAATTCATTTACTTGCATCTCTTAATCACCCTTCCTTGGTCCTTGGGTTCTTGATTCTGATGCGTCCGATCATATATCTGGTAATAAGGCCCTTTATTCCACTCTCTATACATCTGGTTATTTACCTATTGTCACATTAACTAATGATTCCCAAACCCAATCCCAAGGGATTGGCACTACCCATCCCCTCCCTTCCTTATCAGTTGATTTTGTCTTGTATGTCCCTAGGTGTCCTTTTAATTTACTCTTTATTAATGGTTTGACTCATTCTCTTGATTGTTTGATTACCTTCACTAAAGACTCTGCTATTCTACAGGACCGGAATTCGGGACGAATGATTGGCGTCGAATGTGAGTCTTATAGCCTTTACCAGCTCTCCACCCCTTCTTGTGTTTGCTCTGCCACGGATTCCCCTCTCGCCATTCATGTTTAGTTGGGTCATCCTAGTCTTCCCAAACTCCAGAAGTTGATGCCGAGCCTCTCCAAGTTATCCAATCTTCCTTATGAGTAGTGTCAACTAGGAAAACACACACGTAATCTATTTCCCGATTGAGTCAATAATCGGGCTTCGACCCTTTTGCTTTAGTTCACTCCGATGTTTGGAGTCCTAGTCGTACTATTTCTACTTTTGGGTCAAAATACTTTGCTAGCTTCATTGATGATTTTCCCTGTTGTACTTGGTTATTTTTAAAGCAAAACAAGTTTGAGTTATTCTCATTCTCACTTTACGTAGTGATAATACCCGTAAATACTTATCCCAATAATTTCAAATATTTATGGCTTCTAATGGCATTCTTCACCAAACGTCATGTGCTCATACCCCTCAACAAAATAGGGTTGC
Source organism: Styphnolobium japonicum (assembly GCA_023212625.1). Lineage (NCBI taxonomy): Eukaryota > Viridiplantae > Streptophyta > Magnoliopsida > Fabales > Fabaceae > Styphnolobium > Styphnolobium japonicum. The sequence continues at coordinate 129,889 of JALBWW010000004.1, forward strand.
CAAAATCATTCGAACCCTTCTCCTTTATGGTAATGTTCATTTCGTTTTTGGGGGGATGTTGTCCTTATGGCTTGCTATCTTATAAACTGCATGCCCTCCTCTGTCCTGGATAACCAAGTCCCTCACTCACTCCTCTTTCCCCATCTACCTCGTGTTTTCGGATCCACTTGTTTTGTCCACAATCTTTCTACTAGTCTTGACAAGCTCTCGGCTAAGTTCCTTAAGTGCGTATTTTTTGGTTATACTCGATCCCAAAAAGGTTATCAATATTTTTCTCCTACTCTCTAACGCTACCTTGTGTCGGTCAATGTTACCTTTTTTGAGTTTGTCCCCTTCTTTGAGTTGACCCCTTTGCCTCATAAGCCTCTCTCTACGATATTACCTGTTTCCTCCACTCTTGTCCCTCTCAAGTCTGTCCCACCTGAGACCCCACCTGTGGACCCCCCAATTGCTCGGCCACTCCAAACCTACCACCAACGGCCCCAATCTCCCTTGGTGTCTGTCCCAGATACTACTCCTGCTACTGAGGTTATGATGGAATCTTCCTCGGAGCCACCTCTTTTACCAGCTCCAGCACTGTCACCTGAACCCAACCTTCTCATTGCTCTCCGCAAAGGTATACGTTCTACTTGTAACCCTTCTCCTCATTATATTGCTTTGAGTTATTACCATCTTTCTTCTTCGCATTATGCTTGTCTTGCTTCTTTGTCGTCTGTTTCTCTTCCTAAGTCTCTAGTGACGATTTATCCCACCCTGGGTGGAGGCAAGCAATAATTGATGAAATGTGTGCTCTTCAAAGCAGTGGTACTTGGGAACTGGTCCCTCTACCTCCTGGGAAGTCTCTTGTTGGTTGTAGATGGCTTTATACAGTCAAAGTTGGACCTTATGGTAAAATTGATCGACTTAAGGCTTGTTTGGTGGCTAAGGGATATACTCAGATATTTGGGCTTGATTATGGTGATACTTTCTCTCCCGTAGCCAAAATGGCCTCTGTTCGGCTCCTTCTCTCTATTGTTGCTATTCGTCATTGGCCTCTTCATCAGCTTGACATTAAAAATGCCTTCTTGCATGGTGAACTTGAAGAGGAAGTGAACATTGAGCAACCACCTAGGTTTGTTGCTCAAGGGGAGTTTTCTAACATGGTATGTTGCCTTCACAGGTCCCTTTATGGTCTCATACAATCTCCTCGGACTTGGTTCAGCAAATTCAACACCATAGTGCAACAATTTGGTATGATTTAGAGCGAAGCAGACCACTCTGTGTTCAATCGCCATTGGGCCCAAGGATGCATTTATCTGATTGTTTATGTGGACGACATTGTTATCACTGGTAGTGATCATCATGGCATACTCCAAGTGAAACAACATCTCTCTCACCATTTTCAGACTACAGATCTTGGAAAACTCTGATATTTCTTGGGTATTGAGGTAGCCCAGTCCAAGGATGGTCTAGTGATTTCACAAAGAAAATATGTTATGGATACACTTCAATAGACAAGCTTATTGAATGTCAAACTCGTTGATGCTCCTATATATCCTAACGTCAAACTTCTATCAGATTAGGGGAGCCACTGTCAGATCCAAGGAGATACAGGAGACTGGTTGGGAAATTAAACTACTTTAGAGTTACCCGTCCAGACATTTCTTTTGCAGTCAATGTGGTGAGTCAATTCTTAAATTCTCCATGTCAAGGTCATTGGGACACAGTGATCTGGATCCTGAAATACATTAAAGGAGCTCCAGGAAAATGTCTCATTTATGAAGACAAAGGACATACTCAGATTGTTGATTACTCAGATGCCGATTAGGCAGGCTCACCTATGGACAGACGATCCACTTCTGAGTATTGTATACTCATTGGGGGAAACTTGATATCCTAGAAAAGTAAGAAACAAAATGTAGTTGCAAGATCCAGTGCAGAAGCAGAATACCGGGTTATGGCCTTAATGACTTGTGAACTCATTTGGTTGAAACAGTTACTCAAAGAACTTCGATTTGGGGAGATTATGCAAATGACACTAATATGTGATAATCAACTCGCATTGATATCGCCACCAATCCAATTTTCCAGGCGAGGACTACCAAGAGATAGATTGAGATAGATTGTCATTTTATTTGGGAAAAGATCCTTCCAGGACATCACCACTAGCTTTGTCAACTCCCATGATCAACTGGCGGATGCCTTCACTAAATCCCTAAGAGATCCTCGGGTTAGTTACCTATGTAACAAGCTTGGAGCATAAGATCTATATGCTCCAGCTTGAGGGGAAGTGTTAAAAATATTATGTTTCACGTGCTTTATTAGTATCTACAGTTGTTCATAAGTTGTCAATTAGTATCATATAATTATTGTAATTAGGGAAATTAGGAGCTCTATAATTATTACTTTTAAGTCTATATATTTAGATGTCCATAGTGTATTGTGACACAGTTTCAGCATCTTATGCCTCTGTTTTCTCTCTTTCAACACCTATTAAGTGCTACAATCCAAAGTCCAAAGAAAGACTTGACTTAAGAGGGACCTCCGAACTTCCAAATGGGATGATTTCGAGAGGTAGAAACCGAAAAAAGGACTTACAAGAAAACACACCAAAAAATTCAAAAGTCCAAACTCTTCTATTTGGATTGGCAAAGAGATGAGTAGATTCAAGTAAAAGCAGGAGGGACTCTAATTCACTAGCTTCTCTATCACAAAGTAATGAGGCATTGTTCAAGGCATAATTGCCAAATTGCCGTCATCTCTTTATGCTCTGGTCTTAAAGATAGAAGATACATTTGTTCAACAAGGGCAGAGAATTTTATTGCAAGTGTAATGTGGCATCCGTTGGAGCTAAACACACTAGAATACACATACAGACAAAGTAAAGAAGAATTAAATGGAGCTTAATACACTAAAATAAATACGCATTATGGTAGTGTCATGCCTCAGAAAATACTATTTGGCCAAAAGATGCAGAATACAAATATTTAAAAGAGTTCAGAGCCAATAACCAAAATGTTAAATGCACAAAATACTCAAAATAAGTTAAGCAAAAATAATAATATTTTTTAACAAGAAAAAGCTTGACAGTATCCAATATGAGAAATCAGGATTAGAATCACAACATGAGGAGTGCTGTTTCAGATCTCAATGTTAGATATAAAATCATCCATGGGCTTCCATCTAAAAGCTTAAGCTTTTAGGAGAGTTGATCTTTGACATAGTATCATAGCCTCAATAACCAAGTGGTCAAGAGTTTGATCCTTGCCACCCTCATTCTTCTAAATAAAGTTGAATTTCAGCACGAGGTAAAAATGGGCATGTGCATTGTCCACATTTCAAGCCCAAAAGGATCTTGTGTGAGGGACATGTTAGAAATATAAAACCATTCATGGCTTCCATCTAAAAGTGCTTTTAGGAGAGTTGGTCTTTGACACTCAACTATTCATTTTCATCTTTAAATTTGTGATATGTTTACCCTAGTGTTCTCTTGCATCTGAAACTGTGAAAACAAAGGCAGTGAAACCATTTGCCACCAGAAATATTCTGCAATCCTTGATGCAGTATCCTAGATATCCGAACTATTGGTTAAACAATGACTACATAAATAATCAAGTGCAACTGTTTTGGCATTAACATGACTTTGTTACAAGACAATTCACTGTGTCTCACTTCAATTTCTTTTATATCTTCGGTAACAGGTGCCATATATTGTCATAAAACAAATGATTTTTTTTTTAAAAAAAACATTACGAAACAATAACCTATAAGAATGGAAGAGCCTAGAAATGCCAGTTTATGAGCTAAGCATATCAAGAAAGTGAAACAAGCAGTATAAATCAGTTGAAATCTGTAACTATGAGAGGAATACAAAATATGAGTAAAGTCCAACGATACTTTGCGAGTATGGAAATACCGTATTGATGATTTCAACAGAAGACTCTTTATTTCCAACCTTAACATCAGTTTCAGTTTTAACAGTAGGTTCTCCCTCAGCTTCCTTTGCATTCTACATTGAGGGAAAACAAATTAAAATGTTCAGCAAGTTTCATATCTAAAGTGCATACTAGGAAATGCCACTTCAATTAATAAAATTTCAGAAGAAAAGAAAAATTGCAATCCATAAAATTTTATTTCACCTCTTCCACTTCATTAAGCGAAGATCCTTCACTTCCAGCACTATCAGTGGCTCCATCATAATTATCAAGTACATCTGCTAACGTGTCCCCTGCTTCATCCTATAAGAAAGCTTTGAATGTTAAAATAGAAGAATTAAAACATTTACCACATAATGGGATAGTGCAGCATGATCAGACACTCACACAAAAGTGAAGGAGCAATGTGTAGGAGAGAAGAAGCAATCCGCCACACCATAGGATGGGTGGAAATGATCATTATTAAAAAAAAATTCTATCATTGTTTGCAAGTACAGGTAAATAGATAAATAAACAACAAATATTACACTTCCTTGTAATAATAAATATTTTAATGTTATTTAGTGGTAGGGACAGTTCATTACATCAAGAAACTGTTAGTAATAGACCCCGAGTTAGTCAAACGTATCAAAGGAGGACCCACGGCAAGCATAAGACAGTTGTTAGTAGTATAAATAATAGATAGGAGGGAAAAGGGGAGGGTTTGATTTTGTTAGTTGGTGGTTGGTTAGGAGAGACTAGGCTCTCGAACTCCCCAGAGGTTTCCTTCTCTATCACATTCTCTCTCTCTGTACACATTGTTTCTGTGCATTCTTCTCTGTTTTGGGAACATTTCCCCAGAGAAACATCAATAAACAAGGAATATTCAGAGGAATTCTAGTGTTATTTTAGCCAGTTCTATCAACTGGTATCAAAGCACTCGATTCTGGGAGTACCCATGGTGCAAACGCGAGGAATGGAGGCAAGGGTCGAATCGTTGGAGCGTGGGTTCGAGAATTTCATGAAATCCCACGAGGAGGATCGCGCGGAATTTAGACGACTCTTCGAAGAAGATCGAGTCGAAAACCGAAGGAGGTACGAAGAAGAGCGGAATGAAAATCGCAAACTAATTCGCGATTTGATATCAAATTTCAATCGCCGATCGAAGAAGAAAGGGGGATTAGGGCAGGAAGAGTGTGGAAGTGATTCAGATACACATGATAATGGCAGTCGTAGGAGTGAGGGGGACGAAACAATGTCCAGCGAAGGAAGCGTATCGGGTCGCAAGAACGATAAATGGAGGAAATTAGAATTACCTCTGTTCTCAGGAGATGATGCGTATGGCTGGGTGAGCAAGATCGAGCGATATTTCGATCTGAAGGGGATCAATGATGCAGAGAGACTCCAGGTGGCCATGGTTGCAATGGAAGGAAGGGCGTTAAGCTGGTATCAATGGTGGGAATTTTGTGCAGTAGAAGCCACCTGGGAAGAATTCAAGAACGCCCTAATGGACAGATTTCAGCCATCAGTATCTCAAAGTCCCTATGAATTGTTGATGAGTCTTAATCAGACCGGATCGGTGGAAGAATATAGAGAAAAATTCGAACTCTATGCGGGCCCATTGAAGGGGGTAGACCCATCGTACCTTAAAGGTATTTTCTTGAATGGCTTAAATGACTTAGTAAAGGCTGAATTGAAATTACACCCTACAAAATCCTTACCCGAATTAATGTCCTATGCACAAAGAATTGATGAAAGGAATACCCTACTAAATAAGGGAACTTCTTGGGGGAATAAGGGGGGAGGAGTTAATAAAAATTACTCAAGTAATAGAATCGTGACATGGGAGACAGGAAATAAGAATCAAACCTTCACAAGAAATAAGATTGCACACTCCAGTAGTGGTTCAAACAATTTGAAAAATAACCCGACGTTCAGAGGAAGGGAGTTTAAACAATTGACAAATGCAGAGGTACAAGAGAAGAGAGATAAAGGTCTATGTTTTAGATGTGATGGCAAATTTCGACCGAGACACATATGTGCTAATAAACAGTTGCAAATTATAATTTTGAGTGAAGAAGATATGAAGGAGGAAGGAAATTATGAAATAGAAACTTGAGAAGAGCACGAAGAGGAATTAAAAACCTTGCAGCTCTCTATGTACAGTATCACTGGTTTGACTTCCAAGAGATCCATCAAGATGTGGGGCAGTGTAGCCGGGAGGAGAGTGGTAGTGTTGGTTGACTGTGGGGCCTCACATAACTTCATTTCTTCAATTTTAGTGAAGGAAAGAGGGCTCCAAGTCACTAAAACAGCCCCTTACACAGTAGAAGTAGGAGATGGGAGGAAGGTTAGATGTGAAGGAGTCTATTCCAGCCTAACTTTACAAATTCAAGAATTAGAAATACGTCAGAATTTCTACATTTTTGAATTGGGTGGAGTTGATTTGGTGTTGGGAATGGAATGGCTAGCAGGATTGGGAGAGATTCGAGCTAACTTTAAGGAACTTACACTAAAAGTTCCCACTGCTACGGGAACTAAGATCCTTAAAGGAGAACCAGCATTGTCTAGGACAGTTGCATCATTAAAATCACTGATGAAGGATCTGCAAGGAGGTAGCCAGGGTTTTCTCCTGGAATATCAGTTGCGGGACAGCAAGGAAACACAAACTGAAAGTACACCGGGCTGGATTTCAGAAATATTGGTAGGGTTTTCAGAAGTCTTTCAAGATCCTCAGGGCCTGCCACCTTCAAGGAGACAAGATCATGCCATTGTGTTGAAAGAAGGAACAGACATCCCAAACATAAGGCCATACAGGTATCCTCACTATCAAAAGACTGAAATTGAAAAACTAATCAATGATATGTTGAAATATGGGGTTATCAGACCTAGTGTGAGCCCCTACTCAAGCCCTATTATTTTGGTGAAAAAGAAGGACGGTGGGTGGCAGTTTTGTGTAGACTATAGGGCCTTAAATAAAATCACAATTCCAGACAAATTCCCGATACCAGTGATAGATGAGTTACTTGATGAGTTAGGAGGTGCCACTGTTTTTTCTAAACTGGACCTTAAATCAGGTTATCATCAAATCAGAATGAAGAGTGAAGATATTCCCAAGACTGCCTTTAGAACACATGAGGGGCACTATGAATTTGTAGTGATGCCCTTCGGGTTGACTAACGCCCCATCTACATTTCAAGCCTTGATGAACGAGATATTGAGGCCTTTTTTGAGGAAATTTGCCTTAGTCTTCTTTGACGATATACTTGTCTACAGTAAGAGTGTGGAGGAACATAAAAGGCACTTGCACACTATCCTTCAAGTTTTGAAGGAACAGCAGCTCTATGCTAATAAAAAGAAGTGCACCTTTGGCCAAGAACAAATAGAATATCTTGGACATATCATTTCTGGGCAGGGTGTGGCAGCAGACCACAGAAAACTAGATGTGATGACGCAATGGCCCATTCCTAGGGATATAAAGGCGCTGAGGGGATTCCTTGGCCTTACAGGTTACTATAGAAGGTTTGTTCGGGATTATGGAAAAATCGCCAAACCCCTGACTCAGTTATTAAAAAGGGACAGTTTTGTGTGGCAGGAGGAGGCACAAACTTCCTTTGATGAGCTAAAAAAGGCTATGGCAGCACTCCCTGTGTTGACAGTCCCAGACTTTACAAAGACTTTTATTATTGAAACGGATGCTTCCAACAAGGGGCTAGGAGCTGTGTTACTACAAGAAGGGAGGCCAGTTTCATTCCTCAGCCAGAGCTTGTCAGAAAGGGCCCAATAGAAGTCAGTTTATGAGAGGGAGCTGATGGCTATTGTGATGGCAGTACAGAAATGGAGGCATTATTTGCTGGGCAGGCACTTTGTTATTCATACAGACCAAAGGAGCTTAAAATTCCTCACTGAACAGCATGTGTTGGGGGACGAACAATTCAAATGGGCATCCAAATTGATAGGGCTGGATTTTGAAATCAGATATAAGCCCGGTTCAGACAATAGGGCTGCAGATGCGTTGTCAAGAAGAATGACTTATGGAGCCATCTCGGCTGTGCAGTTTTCAGAGCTAGAAGAATGGGAAGAAGAGGCTCACACAGATGACAAACTGAGGGGTATTATACAAGATCTAATCAAGGACCCTACATCCCACCCAGGGTTCTCTTTCCAAAACAGAAAATTGATGTATAAAGGCAAGCTGGTTTTGCCTAGGAATTCTCAGAAGATTCAAAAGTTGCTAGAGGAATTCCATTGTTCAGCGGTTGGGGGACATTCAGGTTTTTTCAGAACTTATAAGAGGATTTCAGCCTTAGCTTACTGGGAAGGAATGCGACAGCAGATTCAACAATTCGTGGCAACTTGTTATGTATGCCAGCAGAATAAGTATCAGACTTTATCTCCCGCAGGTCTATTACAACCTTTGCCAATTCCCACTCAAGTATGGGCAGATATCTCCATGGATTTTGTGGAGGGACTTCCAAAGGTGCAAGGTAAGGATTCAATCATGGTGATAGTAGACAGATTCTCCAAATATGCACACTTTATCCCTTTGAGCCATCCCTATACAGCCAAGGACATTGCAGAAATATTCCTCAAAGAAGTGGTCAAGTTGCATGGGTTTCCAACTTCTATTGTGTCTGACAGAGATAAGATTTTCCTCAGCAAATTCTGGACTGAATTGTTCAAGGCAGCAGGTACCAAACTGAAGTTTAGCTCTGCTTACCATCCTCAATCCGATGGCCAAACTGAGGTGGTAAATAGATGCCTAGAGACTTATTTGAGGTGCCTAACAGGCACTAAGCCCAAGCAGTGGCTCAAATGGCTGAGTTGGGCTGAATTTTGGTTTAATACCAATTATAACAGCTCAACCAAAACCACTCCTTTTAAGGTTTTGTATGGCCGAGACCCACCACAACTCCTACGGGGCACTACCATTCCTTCATCAGTGGAAGAGGTTAATCGAATGACCGTGGACAGAGACCTGATCTTGCTTGATTTGCAACAGAATTTAGTTACTGCCCAGAACAAGATGAAGTGTTATGCTGACAAGCATAGGAGGGAGGTGGTTTTTGCAGTAGATGATTGGGTATACCTGAAATTACAACCATACAGGCTGAAATCTTTAGCCAAGAAGAGGAATGAGAAACTTAGCCCCAAGTTTTATAGCCCTTATCAGGTTGTGAAGACTATAGGCAAGGTGGCATACCAACTGGCTCTACCTCCGGAGAGTAAGATTCATCCTGTATTTCATGTGTCCTTATTAAAAAAGGCCTTAGCTCCTACAGCAATTCCACAACCCTTGCCTACAATGCTCACTGAAGACATGGAACTCCGAGTCCAACCAACTGCAGTGACAGATACCCGCAACAGCCCTGCTGGTTTAGAGGTGTTGATTGAATGGGCAGAACTCCCTCCTTTTGAGGCCACTTGGGAATCTGCTGAGGTGATACAGGAACAGTTTCCAGAATTTCACCTTGAGGACAAGGTGAATCTGTTGGGGGGGAGTATTGTTAGTAATAGACCCCGAGTTAGCCAAACGTATCAAAGGAGGACCCACGGCAAGCATAAGACAGCTGTTGGTAGTATAAATAATAGATAGGAGGAAAAGGGGAGGGTTCGGTTTTGTTAGTTGGTGGTTGGTTAGGAGACTAGGCTCTCGAACTCCCTAGAGATTTCCTTCTCTATCACATTCTCTCTCTCTGTACACATTGTTTCTGTGCATTCTTCTCTGTTTTGGGAACATTTCCCCAGAGAAACATCAATAAACAAGGAATATTCAGAGGAATTCTAGTGTTATTTTAGCCAGTTCTATCAGAAACATGACAAGGTATTACGTTTTTTTTAATATAACATAGCTAACCTCAGGATATTTAGGGGTTCATGAAAGATCAGGAAAACAATATACACATAGGGCCACCTCATATACACAAATTAATGTGTTCAAAAGTAAAATAAAATTCTTCAGTATATCACATTCTGATTGTACAGTCAAGTTCTGCAACCTAAATAGCAAACACAATCAAACCTGATCTGCGGGAGAATCATCTAGAATTCCAATTTTATCATGGTTACTTGCCACAGCATTGTCTTCAACATCAGAATGCTTTCCAGCTTCATTTCTATGCCCCATATATTCTTCATCAGCTTTAAAATCTTCTCCATTATCCTTCTCCACAGTTTCCTTTTTCTGCTTCTCTTCTTTTTCCTTCTGTAAACGCTCCTTCTCCTCTGCCTTCTCTATTTGTTCTTTATGCTCTGCAATGGAGGTGAAGTAAAGAGCAACTTATTTTATTTATATTACCAAAGAACCATCTTAAGCATACACATTAAAGTCACCCTTCACCACTTTGTCACTAGTGAGAGGACTGACACTACCAGGTTATTATGCCTTAAATCTGTCTGCTTGTTATGTAGTACTGATGAGAACTTACCGATATTCTAAGTCTCGTAGTTCACTAGTTAATGTTTAGTGTCATGCTATAAGAATGTTTAATTAGTCGATGTAAACAACTCTTCCAACAAAAGTTGCAAAGCTAAACGTTTCTTGCAAAATCTCTCACACCCAATATCTAAAAGCCCTGCAAACAGAGAATACCTCCACAAGGCCTTGTATTCCTTTCTTCTCCCAAACCCTCATAAATGAATATATAGGAATTGCTTTAAAGAACCTGGCAAGTCTCACTCTCAATATGTATGGATAGATGACTATTAGTCTCAGCGTAAGATGCAGAAGTTTGGAGACAAGGCTTCATGGGGCTTTCTCACCTGTGACAAATCATGGGTATCAAGCCTTTCCCTTAAAGGGAGACTCAATCCTTGCAAAAGGAATTTGTCAAAGAAAGAATTTCATTGATAGGATAGAACATTGTTATACGAATCTTCAAAAAAATTGCATATTCCTTATTTTTTTCCCTGATCACAATTCCATATCCTTTACAACATAGCATGAAATCTCTAAACTTAACAGTACAAGTTTTATCATGTCTATTTTTCAAAACATGGAAAATGCCGTCCCCTCCTCAGCTATAGAGTTTGAAAAATGCCCAAAAGCAGAACCCTCAACTTCCCACATGTTAAATAGACTTAATGATGACTTGAATTCGTCATTTGTGGCTCATCAATTGAAAGTAGCTGGGTGCGGTCATATGTGTAATTAAACAGTTGGTTCAGACCGGCTGAGCATAGCTCAACTAGTATCTCCCCTAATCTTTACCAAGGGGCTGTGGTTATGTGGCGGAGGTTTGTCCCCCACATCCCTATTTCTCATTCCCCCTTAGGTCCAATAGGGCTTCCCTAGAACCAAAAAAAAAAAAGTTGGTTCAGAATATCTCACACACTTGCTCATAGAAGAAATTATAATCCATTTATACATTTAATAGGTTTTTCGCTAAAAAATTAAAGGCATCAAACACTTCGAACTGAACATAACTATAACTACAATCCTGCATCCCTAAACAGATTTCTCCATACATTCACTTGCTCCTGCCAACGCAAAATAAACCTATTACAGCATATAGCATTATTAAATGAGTAGCAAGTACATTTCACATATTGTCTTCCCCTTTCGTCTGTGCATGGGTGATCATTATTTTTACAATCAAATTCCTTTAAAAAAAAAATGCATGCAGTTCATATATCTTAAGTAAAGCATTCACAAGAACAGGGTAGAACAAAAAAGTGATACCCTTTAGCTGTTGCACAATCCCTTTCAGTGTATTTTCTTCTTTTTTCAATTTTGAAAGTTCTGCCTCAGCCTTTGCCAGAGCTAATTTAGCTTGTTCAACTTCTTGCTTTCGCAATTTGACGCCCTCTTGATATGTGACAATCCTTTTTTTCAGCTTATCTCGAGCAACTTTCCCAGCCTCCCAGCAGGTATTTGGGCACTTTACTTTATCATCATACTCATCAGTTCCATCACAGCAATCTACACATTATTGCAGGAAAGTAAATCGAATTACTTCAGAGCTAACAAAACACAAGAGTCCAGAAATAATCCAAACTACAAGCTAGTAATTTATTGGATAACAATGATTAATTGTTTTAACTTTATGAAACAGACATTTATTAAGTCATTATAAAAGAAACGAAAAAGAATCTTAGATAATGTGCATCTACAAATAATCAGACTAAAAATTATTTTTAGAGGTGCTGTACCAAGGCACAATGTTAGTGAGGGATCAAAACATAAGGTGCTAAAATGATCTTGAACATATAAACCATTAACAATATAAATGGTATAAGTGTAAAGGTAATGTTTGAAAGAATTTGCATCTAGATTAAGTTCCATCTTTCGTCCATCAGCATCTCTATGTTATAGACTTCTTGAATATTGCCAGTGAGAATAACAACAATAAAATGAAAGTATTCCCATAAGTATAAAATATCTACACCAGATCCTAAAAAGTTTAGTCATACATCAAAAGGAAGGCTAAAAAGTAATTAATAAATGCATAATCAGTGTTTAGACGTCCTTCTAAATCTGTATGAATAGGATCAGTTCATGTATATTTATCCATTTTGGATATTTTTCTTCTTTCATCTTTTTACCTTTTCTTTATTTTCTGGAGGGGGAGTGTTCATGCATGATATTTTGGCTTAATCAGTTCACTAACCACACCATTGGAATATACACTTATTCAGAAGCTACAGAGCCTAGTTGAAATAGATAAGTAACCATTTCTATTAAAAAAAAAATACTATTAGTGAAAAGTCCACATGTTCATGATCTTGATCCCTTAGAGACAAGAACCCATTCCTAATGAAAGGATAAAGCTTTCAGGTCTAGTGAGTAGTGGTCATTAGCATAGTACTAAAATAAAACCTTTTTTCAGTCCAAGTAGTCCAAAATCTGAAATCCATGCACTACCCTTCATATAGTTATAAAATTCAACACTCCTATAGACCCAAATAGTATAAGAGGTGAACCGGCTCCATACCCAGTAAGCTTGCACATGAAGGAGAGTGTTGAAACTTAAAACTCATCCTTTGACTTAAACATCTAAGTTACACGAATATTCAACATGATTAATGCAGGCACGATGTTATATATTTCTATAAGCATATTAAATAAATAATTAAAAAGAAGTATGATTATTCATATTAAAAAGTGATTATTTCCATTTTCCCACTAAGAACGTTTTGAAGGCAAGTGTTTTATGCTAATAAATACTTTAGTAAAAAGTATGAACAAGCTTGTGTAGACATTCTCTCTATTCATACAAAGCCAAGGGTTAAAAGAATCACAAAAGGGTATTGTAGGAAAGGCTAATGAGCATCAGTTTAAAAAAACTGCATTGCAGGGTACTTGTACTCACCACATATTCCATCGTTTACTCTAGATGAAAACAGGTAAAAAGGGATATGTCCTGCATTCCGACAAAAAAAATGTCCACCCGGGCATGCTGACGTACCTGGAAAAACATAAGCAGATGAAAGTTGCAATGAATTTCCGAAGATCCAATATGAAACAAATAAAATGAATCAGAGAATAATAATAATAATAATAATAATAATAATAATAATAATAATAATAACAATAACAATAATAAGGGGAATAGTTGAGACCAGGCTCATCGGTGCCATCAGGGCAGTCGCAGAAGTCGTCGTTGAGCTGCTCTTTGGTGAATTTTCTGGATCCATCTCTACATCTTATTACATCGGACGACTTGTAATACTTGTCATCTGTGTACTCATCTCAACCATGACAAAGAGACACGCAATTATTTAGACAACATATACATAATAATGTAAAATAAATAAATAAGTAAACAAAATCATATTAATATATGGAATATGGCCTGTCAAGCTGGACCTTCAGGAGCAATTCCGAGGAATGGGTCTTTGGGTTTTGAAGAAGAAGCTGATCTAACTATTAATGGGACGCACAACACCAACATCACAGCAATGTGGGTAATTCCTATTCCCAGCTTCATCTTCTGCCAAACAACGGAAATTAATTTAAAAATAAGAAGAAGAAGAAGAAGTTAGAGGAACCTCGGTTTGTTAAGTGTTAATACTCTCTTCTCTAGGACTTGTCTTCTCTGAACTATAATCGTAATCGGTAAAAGACTACAAGTACAACAAATGACAGACAGTGCGAGCGGAGCGACCTACTTGTCCCTGGCTCCCCCTTCCCGTTTCAGACGCTAGCCACTAGCGACTACAGACTAGTGAAATGAGAATGGGAAAATGACCTTTTATTGCACGTGAATTTGGTTGATTTTGAAAATTAGTTAAATATTTAATTATCTTAATTTATAATTTATATATGATTAATTAATATTTTATTTTTATTTTTATTTTTATTTTAATATTTCATGTGTGATTAATTATATATAAATTATTATTTAATGTAATTAAATATTTAATTAATTCTTAAAAAAAATTAAATTAACATTATCTTTATTAAAATAACTTAAAATGTCCTTTTCTCAATGAGAATTTAATGAAAAAATGATTATTTGTTTGGGGAAAATAATTATTTTGTGTTGGTTTTGAAAATTATTTAAATATTTAATTAAATTAATTAATAATTTATATATAATTAATTACATATTAAATATTAAAATAAAAATAAATTAATAATCAATTATATATAAATTATTAATTAATATAATTAAATACTTAATTAATTTTAAAATAAATCAATAAAAAATTACTTTCTTCAAATCAAACTAAATAATCATTTTTTCATTTTTAATTCAAGACGGCCATCCCCAACCACATTGTTTTATCAATAAATTCAATAATTTTTGCACATTTATTTTTACGAAAGAGACTAAATTCATTAATTAAGTAAATTGTAATTTTTTATTCAATTTATATCTTAATTAATCATGTCTTTATTGTTTTATTCACTTTTTTTTACATTGAATGTGTAAGCATGGGAGTAAAAAAAGTTAATTTAACTTTTGATATTAACATCACATCCAAGATTATTTTATTTACATTTAATATTTAATAAATTTAAATATAAATAATTAATAATATATAAATAAATAATTAAAAATGTTAATAATCCTACTTCTTTTACGTGCATCCCCAGTTTAGATGAACTTTAAAAAAAAATTATTTTTATAACTATCTCTTATACAAAGTAAAATTTATTTTATGTTTAGATAAAATATTTTAGAAGATTTTCGTTTATCTTTAAACAGTTTTTTAAGTTATAAAAAAATCAGAAGTACTAAAATTTATCTAAAAAATTTTTTTTAAAAAAGTTCACCTAAACACATTAAAATAAAATAAATATATTTTTATAAAAAAATATAAGGAAAAATTACATCCAAACAAGACCTATATAAATCTTGCATAGAAATTGAGTCTTCTTCCACAATCAAAATTGTAATATTCACATACATATATATATATATATATTATAAAAAAATTTATTAAAGAAAATAAATGTAGAAATATAAAAGATATAAGTATTGAAAACTTAAAAAAGTTTATTTACAGAGAAATATTCTTACAAGTTACAAACAGTAGTCTTGAAGTACAAAGGTTGGTAAAATATTACAAAAGCTTTAAAATATAAGGATTTAAGCACTGAAAGTAAATAAAGGAGAATTCACGATGGGGAAATTGGGCAAGGTTTTTCCGAATGCCAAACTATCCCTTTTATAAAGCTAAGATCTAGAATTTAATTGAGAGCATGTTTTAAAAAGATTATTTCTTTTTTAAAATAGTTTTTTTAATTAAAAGTTATTTTATCTAAAATTTAATATGTGTTTGGATTAGCTGTGAAAAAAAGAATATGTTATAAATCGATTATATGTATAATCGATTTTTAATAAAATCAATTATGAGAAAATTAATTTATGTTTGAATATGTTAGTTTATAATTGATTTTAAGATAAAAAATTGTGTTTTCTATATATAAAAAGAATCATTTTTATGTATTAAATTATTAAAAGAGATATTGAATAATTAAAAAAGTTATTTAGTTGAGGGCAAAATAATATTTCTTTCTCATAACTGTGAAAATTATACAATAGATTATAAGCAAAATGTTCAAATTATAGATTTTAGGAAAAAGTTTTTTGTAGTGTAAAAAAAATAATCAACAGTTTTTAATGTAATACCCCAAACATGTTGTTAAAAAGTGAAAATATCATTTATGAAGAAAAAATTTGTTTTTGCAAATAAATAAGCTAAATCAAACATGTTTTTATCTTGTTTGTTTAAAGTGTGTAAAATTGATTATAAGAAAGATTATTTTTTTATTAACTAAAAATAAGAAAATCTTTTATTTTGAGCTTTTGATTAAGTGATTTTAGCTTATTTCAAAAGTTTTTGTACATATATATTCTTTTGCACTCGATTAAATATTTTTTTTCAATCATTTCATATAATTTAATACATAAAAACAATTCTTTTATATGATTCAAACAAAAAAATTTGTCTTAAAATTGTGAACTAGCATATCTAAACATAAATTATTTTTTTTATAATTGATTTTCTTAAAATTCGATTATATACATAATCGATTATTAACATAATATTTTTTTCACAGCTAATCCAAATACACTCTCAATTGAAATCCAAAATGTTTATCCTGATTATAAGCTTAAACCTTTGTTTTCTTTCTTGCCAGTGAATCTTTCTCTTTTACTTTTCAAAAAATCTGCTTTTTGCTTGTTAGGAGTCTACTTTATTTATGTTTTGTCCATTGTTATCGACACTTCTTTGCTTTGTTTATATGATAATACTTCTTTGTTTTGCTTATCATATAATTCTCGAATGTTTATACCAAAAACAATCATCTTCGTTCTGAGGAGTATATCCTAATTAAGCCTTATTTTTATGATCTACCTCTTTTGAAGAGTTGAGTTCATAGAATGCCATAAATTTTTGAGTGAAATCTTCTTCTAAATTTGTTGTAGCTAAATCAACCATGATTTGTTATTTTATGCTTAAGAAATGAGATGGGTTTTGAACATAATCTTGAACAAATTAATGATTTTGTTTGCACCACAGTAAAATGTTCTTCTTGCTTATCAATTCTAGATTATATGTTAGTCACCATTTAATGTTAAATTCTCGTTGAAGCCAGAATGATGTTAGAATAGGTAATTTTTTAGCAATGCTGCAATCTCATATCACTATCCAGACTATTCCAAAACTTACAAAAAATTGTAATAGCCTACTTCCTACTTGGAATATGGTCTTCGCTTGAAATAGCTAGTATGAGTCTTTGGCAAAAGAATAAGGATATCTAGAGTTGGTCCAATATAGAAAATTCATTCTATGAACCAACTTGAGAAATGGCTTAGTCCCTTTTTGAACCATATAAACTATACATGTGAATAAGGTCTAATGAAAAGAAAGTTGAATCGTGCCTATTGATAATCTAAATAAGTAAAGGTCTATGAATCATACTTTATTGAAAAAGTTTTGGGAGTATATATTGATTGATCCTAGTTGAATATTGAAAGAACTTACAGAATTCTTATTTTGAAAAATCAAGTTTTTGTTTGTCTTGAAGGTTGAATTCATGAACTAGTTCTATTGATCCAATATCAACTAGGATTAGTTCATAAAAGATTCTCTTTCTCTTAATCAGATAATTTAGTGGGACAAAGTGTCATTCTCGAGGAATAGTTATTTTGTCAGGTCTTTAGGTGTTATATTTGCCTTTTGAAATTTAGGTTCTTTTAGGTAGATCCATTGTGGAACATCTTCTTTAGATACTTTTGGAGTAGGAATTTCTTTAGTTAGACTTTCCCTGTAAAAGTTCTCTAGTAAGGAAATCATGAAGGGAATTTTTACATCCTTCAATATGCTCAATATTGAAATAAAAGCAAGATTATATAACTTGCCATCTTGCAAAAATATGTTTGGAAACTAAATTGTGTACATTCTTTTATAAAACATCATTTATTGCTTTGGAATTCATTTAAGAAGAAATCTTTTACTAAATAAATCATCTTGGAATTTTGTGATACATAGTACTATAAATAAAATTTCCTATTTTATAGTAGAGTACTTAACATGTGACTTTTTTTAGATTCCCAAATAATATCTAATCTGTCATGACCCGATCTTAGGCCATGACCGGCGCACAGGCTAAATCAACTCAACACTTACCTAGCGTAGTTAAAAAAGCTAAAAAAACCACTTTAAAAACTTAGAAATGGGCTCCCAAAAATTTGGCTAAGTCTCCCCTAAAAAGTGAATAAACCAAATTTAAATTCAACCTGAAGACAGTACAAATTTAAATCTCATAAATTTTAACAAGCATGAGTCTCTCTCATGCATCATCTATACATATATGTATACTGTCAGAGTTAGTTATACAGAAAGTTTCCTAACAAGACTAACTATACTATATACAAATCAACAGAATTTAATACGCTATTCCCTATAGCTGCAAAATACTGGAGTGAAAATAAAACACTACCCAGCAACAATGACAGAGGTATACCAAAAGATTATAAGCTTTGTTGGAACCAAAGAACCTTATGAAATTAAGTTTGGAATCATACTGATTAAATAATCATTACCCCATAAAGTTTTAAAGATAACAAAAGTTTCAATTTAGATTGAATAAGTAAAAGACTCATGTAACTTGGTTCGTAACTATTTCAAGGAGAAAAGTGTTAACAAATATTTACTTATTTGTGCGTCAATTCTCTTCTGAGCTAAAGGAAACAAAGTATGCGTCCAATACCTTTTGAACTATTTCACAAAGTTTTATTATATTTGGATCGTCCAATATTTTTCTTACTAAGCTCAGGCTTCAAAGTATTCGTCCATTGCCAAATTTCAAATATGAAGAAACTGTTCTTCATTAATTGCTGAGAATGACTTTGACAGCGCACACTTCAAAAAGAAGTCAACTGAGCCGCTTAAGCTAACATCGCTAACAACTACAAAGACCTGCGAATAAGGAACTTTCTGCGCGCTCAGACAAGTCAGGTGTAAGCTATCATATTCTTGGACATTCCTGATAATCAAAGTGTCTTTTCAGAAGAAGCTCTACACGTTTTCATCTTAGGCATTTAATACCACTCAAAACGGTAATAAATGTTTCCGTTGGACGAAGAAACTTATGAAGTCTGCTCAAATTGCTCTCACCTATAAATACAATTGTCTTCGAAGAAGAGCATGAGAGACAATTTTATGAGAAAACCAAAAGTAAAAAGAATTAAAGCTTTCATTCTTCTTTGTATTAAAACACTTGTAAAGAGATTAAGTCTTGAGATTCTTTTTCAATCCTCACCTGCAGTGAGTTAAAAACTCAAGCACTTCTATAACCTTTTTATTCACATTGGTGTTTAAGCCTGAAGAGGCTGTGTATAAAAGAATACTTGAATAGTAGAACCTGAAGAGGTTTAGAATACTTGTATACCTGAAGAGGTGGACAATACTTGTAATCTTTGTACAAGATTAGTAGAAAATCCTTCTGATTGAAGGGACTGGACGTAGCTCTCAGTTTGTGGGAGTGAACTAGGATAAACATCTAGTGTAAGCTTTTCTTTCCTCATATTGTGTTTTACTTATTCACTAACTTCTGAGGATTGCCATTGTTTTCATAACTAAAGAGTTGAGTTAAACCTTAGAACTTTTTCACTTTGTTTAAAGTTGTTTATCTCAAATTTGCATTAGCGTCCAATTGGACTCAGAAGCTTTCTGCGTCCATTGCTTTTTACTTCCCGTGCAAAAGTTTTTCAAAAAAGTTAAGAAACACAATTCAACCCCCCTTCTTGTGTTTCACTTGTTTACTTCAAGCTTGAGGAGAATAGCAAATCTCAGGAACCAGCTACTTAGTTGTCTGCGAATCTGAATTAAAAATGAATGGAATGGAGTGAGTCACACGGACTCAATGAGAGAATAATAAACTAACTAAGAGACCGTTTGTTTAAGCTTATTTAAAAAGTTATTTGTTTTAAAAAATTATTTTTATGGTTAAAATGAAAGCTAATGAAGCTTTTATTAGCTTTTGAAAAAAATCTCTTGCGACAGAAGAGAAAGAAGCTACTCTCATTAAAAAAATATTTTTTATAATTGTAAACAAATACAAAATAGCTTCTGCTTTTCTTAAAAATCTCTAAAAAATAATCTCTAAATTATTGAAGGTCAAAATTATTTTTTTTAATCTATAACAAACGGGCCCTAAATTGGAAGGGAAACAAATAATCGCCAGAATATTTAAGCATTCCAATAATCTCTAAATATACTAACTGATGAAAATAAAATTTATAAATAAAGTTATTATATCAAATACTCTCTTTTCTCCAAACTATACATAAGCATAAATTTTTTCAAAAATTCTAATCATCAATAATGTAATCCATATGGGTAACATCGAAAGAACTATCATATAAGTTGGGGAATTAACTCTACCCAATATACTAATTCTCATGCTCATCTCAAACCAGGGGTCTTGCTTCACACAACACAAATCTTGTGGTTAAGGTCCGCTCACCCTACAACCACCTAAAGGGCTAAGGGTCCTCTCACCCAATAGCCAAGCTGAATCAACTAGCCTCACTAAGTCTTTTTATATATATGTATGTACTATGTGCACATAGACCATTATATCTCTTTGCTAACGGCAAGCGATATTCTAACACGTAACCCATAATGGATGTTGAAAATATAATATATAAATATTATCCAACTAAACTAACGATTCTCAATAATAAAATCTAAAATCATTTCTAAATATCCAACTGAACTTTCACTTTAATAATTATAAATGACAACTAAAATAGCTCATATAATCGATAAAGCTATAACTAAAATATAACATTCATAACATTTAATAGTTCCAACACACAAAGTGGAAATAAATATAATTTAATCGTCCCTTTTATAACAAAAATTTATTTGAATAAAATTCAAATATTCTTGGAAGGTTTTTCTCCCCAAATAAAATAGTAAAGATGTCACTAAGTAAATTTTCACACACAGAAATGAAGAACTAATTCAACTGTCTCCATCAGCTCTTGTGAAGTAAGTGTAGTAGTATCATGTGAATCTGCTCACAAATAAAAATACTTTAATAAATCTAAATAGGTCATCAAGGACCTACAGCAAGTCAAAATAAAAAAGATAACCTTTTCCTAATATAACTTAAGCAGAGACTCTAAGATTTCTAAGTTCTTTTAAGAAACATGAAATTTTTACTCTAATCTAACTCCAAAGTCTCTAACCACCCCTTCGAAATTATTCTCAACTCTTATTTTGTTATCATTTCCACAAAATAGAGCTACTCACGATATTTTAGAGTTCTTATGGCTAAAAGATATAAAAAAAACATAGGCCTTGAAGGATTAAGAACTCACCTCAAACTCTAAAATCAAGTGGGTGCAAGCTGGTTTGGTGATTTAGAGTTCTCTCTCTCTCTCTCATGCACAGAAGAGGAAATTGAGAAAATTTCTTCTTCTGCTCGTCACCATCATTTTAATATTCATATTTTTTTTAACTTAAAGGTAAAATGTCCAAAATACCTTTAAAAATAAATTTCCTCCTCTTTATATCCCTTCTCTTGTTTTTCTAGCACTGTCACATTCTTTCCCCCTTAAAAAGAAATTTGTCATTGAATTTAAATTACTTACTAACCTTGTACATTAAATAGGTATGGGTAATTCTCATGCATAACCCCTTCAAGTTCCCAAGTCATTTCTTCACCGGACGTTCCTCGCCAAACAACTTTCACAGAAACAACATCCTTTAAGTGCAGTTGTTTCACTAGTCTATCAACTATAGTTGCTGGTTGTTTGACATAGCTGAGATGTTCATCAAGCTTAACCTTTTGATGTTGAATGATATGAGAAGGGTCATGAACATATTTCTGAAGCATAGAAGTATGAAAAATTGGATGAACTCCTGAAAGATTAGGTGGGGGGGCCAAGCGATATGCCACTTACCCTACTCTATCCAGAATCTCAAATGGTCCAATAAACCTCGGGCTCAATGTAACACCCTCCTTTGGATGTCACATTTAATGGAATCTCAAGTTAAATTCAAAAACATTTTGTATTATCTTTATGAAAATATAAGTTCTAAAATTTCTTTCCGCGGATATAACATAAAATAACTAGAAAATAAATAACTTAATATCAAAAGATTTCCAAGAATATACATAATAAGTATTTATATCTAATTCTATTGTTTAACAAAATACATAAAAGATACTCAGTAGAATGTCTACAAACTCTATATATCATCATATTGACCAAAGTCCTAATTATTCATTTACTTAATATCCAAGTGGACAACCTATACATTTGAATCATCGTGGAACTATCTTCTAACAAAGCAAATAGGTCATTCCTTGAAGTCTTTGTCGTCTTCACAAAACAGAAAGAAAACAGTTACCTCGTCGTCTTCATAAGACAAAAGAAAAACAACACGAAACATACAAAACAATACAACAAAGAGGTGAGATCCTCGTCATCTATCAATACCAATAAAGCGGTTTAGAAAGTATAATAATTTATATAGTTCCATAGTAAATCAATAGATACAATCATACTATCAAACAATGGTTAAATCAATAACAATTAGTACAGTTAACATAACAAATAGTACAGTTCCATATTGAATCAACATATATAATCATGTTATCAAACAGTGGGTAAATCAAAATCAATATGCACCACAATGATGTAACAGTATGACCACTGACTATGCAATCATCCAATGATTGACCCTTACTCCATTGAGCTAAAACACTAGTCGAAGAGAGTGATTGGGAGTACATGTTCCGTATCTCATTAGCCTCAAATATGCTTAAAAGTGCTATAGAATATCATTTAGCAATACGGCTTACGAGAACATTCTCCACCAATCGTGAATAGGATAATGTCTAGTCGGGATCGTTCGGTGTGTTGCAATCACATCACCACGGCACATTCCAACTGGCCTCCTATGAAGTTTCCGCACCCCGACATCCCTAAGATCATTCATATATCTTCACTACACAATTCGCACCCGCACTAAGGTGTAAGCTTAAACTCCTAGGTTCAAAGCCTTAACAACAACAAGTCTCATACAAATTATCACAATGTCATGGTCAACTAACCCATGCAAAGTGCAATCACTCATAATTGATATAATAATTCATGGTCAACTAACCCATAATTATTAAATTAATCATGATCAACCCAATAATTCATTGTCAACGAACTCATAATTATTGGTTTATCAAAACACAATCCCT
This sequence comes from Styphnolobium japonicum, assembly GCA_023212625.1. NCBI lineage: Eukaryota > Viridiplantae > Streptophyta > Magnoliopsida > Fabales > Fabaceae > Styphnolobium > Styphnolobium japonicum. The sequence continues at coordinate 152,950 of JALBWW010000004.1, forward strand.
TCGGAATACAAGCCACCAATTTTAGAATAACGTCAACTGTCCTATCAAGGATCCAGTCTACGTCGGCCTGATAGTAGTACCGTTGTTTCTTAACCTATGGTGCTTTTAAAACATTTTCCAAATCACGTAATACTACGGTTACGGTTTTCAAATCGCGTAACACATCTGTAACGTTTTATAAATCTCATAAAATCATTTTTTTGCTTTAAAATCGCATAACTCAAAAACTAATATTTTTAAATCGCATAACAGTTTTAAGTCACTTTTTAAACGCGTAAAGCATTTTCTGTAAAATTTAAATCGCGTAAAACATTCTTCACAAAAACTAAGTTATTTTATACTAAATAAAATATTTCCAAGTCTATTCTCATTATGTGAGCTAAAAATAATTTTCAAATACAAATAGAGACTTTTCAATAAATATTTCAAAAATCACTTCTATTTAAAAATATTTATTTCTACCTCAAACCATCATCAAAATATTTTTCTCAAACTTTCTGAAAAATAAAAGTCTTTAATAAAAATAAGCATTAATTCAAAATAGTTTGATACTAGTAAATACTTCAAGGTCCAAACTAATCTTTAGAAAACATTTCAAGATCCAAACAAATTTTTAAAATGTTTCTACTTAAAAAATATTTGTTTTCATCTTTAAATCATAACTAAATATTTTCTCTCATATTTTCGAAAATCCTTTAAACCATATACTAATTTTCGAAAATAATAACAAAATCTTTAATAAAGTAAATATCATTCCTACATAGTTTCTTTTCAAAACTTTTCCATTTCCATCATGATTCATTTGTTTCTAACCAAACATATGCATGTTCATAACCATGTTTTTCATCCACACATACATCATCATCTTATTCACATATAAGTATATCATACTTTCATCATAACAAGTTCATGCCATATATCTCAAAGCATAACAACACATTGGATAATCAAAACATAAAACACAAACCACAAGACATCAATCATAAAACATGAAAATATAAAATATAAATCATAAAATTTATTCCTCACCATTATATTGGTTAATGAGAGAAATCTCTCCCTTACCTTGGTTCAAAAATCCTCTCCATTGAACTTGTGAAAGTTCCTTGTCTTTCCACCAACGAAATCCCTTAAAAAACCAAGTTCATAACTTTTAAACTCTAAAACATGGAATAAGATGATCATGGACCAATCCAATGATCTAAAACTTTGAAATAGAAATTTAAAAGTGAAGAGAAAGAATTTTCACTTTAGATTCCTTCAAATTTCGGCAAGCTTGAAAGTAGTGAAAGGAGTTTGTATTTCAAGAAACTCACAATATCAAAGTTTCTCAAAACACTACTAGGATACTAGAAACTAACTTAGAATAATGGTAAGAGTTTGGGAAGGTGAAGAAGAGCTCTAGGCCGTGAGCTTTCTAGAGAGAAAGTGAAGGTTTTTGCTGTGTTTCAAATGAATGGCGAAGTTGGCTATTTATAGAAGAAAAGTAAGGGTCGAGAAGTAATTAAATAAAAAGAAAAAATCTAGATATTTAGCTTACCTTGGCCGGCCATTCCTTGGCTTGATGGAAGGTGATGGTGTTCAATTTGGACACCATTTCTTCACCATTAAGATTAGGTGACTCACCTTAGGTGAATCATCCATGCCATTTAATACATTCATGACTCACCAAAATGACTCACTCATCCACATAAATGCCATATATTTTTTCCTCAAGATATTTTTCAGTAGCTATTATCCAATGGACAAAAATCAGTATCTATTGTCCAATGGACAATAGGATGTACCCAAAATGACCCAAAGTTTTTATTTGATCATTAAATCCCTAAAAATGGAAAACTTCTAAATCTGTTACCGGAATTGAGTTTCGTAAACTTTCCTGTTCATAATAAATAGTCAAAGTATTTTCGGGTCAAAATTTTAAAATTATTATTTTATTATCCGAAATAGCCATAGTTTAACACATAAAGTCAACAAAAACTAAAAATTCCCAAAATTGAAAAACTTAAGAATCTGGTCTTAGATTCGAGTTCCGTGACTTTACCCGGTCCTAATAAATATTAAGGGTATTTACGGGCCGAAAATAAAATTTATTTATTTTTATTTTCTAGAACTGCCTCGAATCGGCACATAGCGTTTATGAAAAATAACATATTTTAAATGAAGCTCATAAAAATTCCCAAAAATCATCATAAATCACAAAAATTGATAAAATCAATATTTCTATTAAAAACAGAAATTTCGGGGTGTTACACTCAGCTTATCCTTCCTACCAAACCTTAAAATACCTTTCATAGGTGAAACACGTAGAAAAATATGTTTTCCTACACTAAACTCCATATAATATACTTTATTTCATTTCACGCCTATAGAAGAAATAGAAAAAAAAGTAGAGGATGATGATTTTTGGGGAGATTTACAGAAGAATTGAAATTCTTATTTATTTGAGAAGGAAGGATCCCGAGCGTAAAACAAGAAGAGTAAAGTAAGAAATAAGAGTTCTATTGGCACGTACTGGAAAAAATCTATCTTTGCTTGGTCAGTGGTCTACATCTCTGACTGCATAAGACTTCTGCCTACTCTGGGCAGTCACTAAGAGATCACGAATCAACTAGACATTCTCAATGGCTTTTTGAATTAAGTCTAGCCCTACAAGTTTAGACTCTCTAACCTCAAACCAACCAATAGGTGACCTACAACGCCTCCCATATAAAGCCTCAAATGGTGTCATCTGGATACTAGATTGGTAACTATTATTATAAGCGAACTCCATCAAGGGTAGATATTGATCCCAACTCCCTCCAAAGTCCAATATGCAAGCCCGAAGCATATCCTCCAAAATCTGAATAATCCTTTCAGATTGACTATCAATTTGAGGATGAAAAACAGTGCTCAAATCCAATCGAGTCCTCAAAGCCATCTGAAAAGATCTCCAAAACTGAGCAATAAAGTAAGGTCCTCGATCAAATATGATAGACAATGGCACACCATGAAGAGATACTATCTCATCTAAATAAAGCTTGGCACGCTAAGCTGCTGTATAAGTAGTCTTCACCACCAAGAAGTGTGCAAACTTAGTCAACATATCTACAATAATTTACTTTTGAAATAATGCTGAAATTTTATCTTTTAGAAAAAAAGTTTGTTTAGTATAAAAAAATAATCAACAACTTTTCATAACAAAACCCAAACATGTTATTTTTTTTCTTTTCTTCTAAAAACAACTTTATAGATATAAAAAATGATTATTCCAAATAATTAATCAAATCCAAACATACTTGACAAGAGGTTGTCGAGACCTATCAAATAATAAAAATAACCAGTTCACAAATTAATTTGTAGTATAGAGAATGAACTGAATCGTCTTTCAAGAATCCAAAAAACAAAGATTTAATTAGCTCAAGATAATTAGAAATGGGGTTTTGTTGTTGATTAACAAGATTAATAAAAGTACGAGACTTAAAGTTGTAAACAAATCTAAAGAAACAACCAATCTAAGGAAATTTACCGATCTTGAGTTTAACTCATCATTGATCACAAGGAATTCACTTAATTGCTAACCATATTCTTGGCCTTAGATCACATTAAGAAGCTTTAACATGATCCAATAATTCTCTACTAGATAAGCATCTAGGATTTGATTAACCAATGTTAGATAAAGTAAGCACCATCCAACATAGATTAACTTAAGATCCAGAATTTAACCAAGCTAAACAATCCATCAAAAAGCTTTAATATATTGTTTAGTCTTTGTGGTCCTCTTTGAATACATGATAATAAAGCTATTATCACATCATCATCTAAATCAAATTAAGCAATTTAATCTAGATAAAAATCAAAAGAGGAAGAAGAGAAACTTGAATAACAATTAAGCAATATGAACAAGCGGAATAAGATCTCTAAATTAAACATCAAGATGGCTAATCCCTTGGATTGCTTATAAGAGCCTAGCCTTCCATGGATAGGAAGGAAGAACTCAAAAATAAAAGAACAAAAACGAAATTGTAAAGAGAATGGAGAAGAAGAGAAAGAAAACTCTCACAAATACTTGAAACTTTCTTCAAACTTACTTCAAATTGAATGATGTATAATACAAAGAGATTGACTCTATTTATACTAATCCTAGAAGCCAATTTATAATTGAAAATAATCTGAATGCAAGCTGTAAAAACATGAAAATTGTCAAATATGGAAGCTTGATGCATGGTTGGTGGGTTGATGCATGGTAGATGGGTTGGTGTATGGTTGGTGGCTTTTAATCAGCACCTCTTATCTGACTTCTAGCTTGATTTTCATGACCTAGACGGTGTATTTTGGCTTGGAGGTCTTCATGAAAGTTGTAGGCAGTTGTCTCCTTGAAATTTTGGCGTTGGAATCATGCCATTTGGACTTTTAGAACTCCCGATATGCTAACAACACTGCACCTACCTCAAGTTAGGTTGGCAGAACGTGTTTTCAAATTCAAACCAACTTGTAGCTTCATAACCATGCCTAAAACGACATCTATTGACTAAATGGTCTTCAGTGAAGTTGGAGATATGGGTCTTATCTTCCCAATGGCCAAGTTTCAGCCCAAAAGGAGGCCTATAACCCACTATATAGTCCAATATGTGCACACTGCCTAGATTTCTGTGATAGCAAACTCACTCTGCATTGCAGGGATATTTTGAACCCTTAGAAGTCCGATCCAGCTCTTGAGTTCTCATGAAAATTGTAGAGCCTTGTCTTAGCTTTCCAAAGACATCAAAATCACCACCAATGGATCACCGAGTCCCAAGTTATGGCCTAACCAAGGAGGAAAGGTCAAAATGCATCAAAATCCAAGAATTATTCACAATTTGCATTAAGCCCAATGAGACCCAACAACATTAAACTCATCTAAAATACTAATATTGAGCACAATAAACATCTAATAAAACCTAATACAAAGCTAACATAAGTGTCTCAAATTGATTGATCAATACTCTAAAACTTAGCTAGATAACTAAAGACAAGGGCTTGATGATGAAGCTGATGTAGATAATTGATAAAGGACTTGTGGCTTCAGCTAGGTAGAATAATCATACTCCTGAGGTTTGATCATTCCCTCATAGCCTAGGTCTTTCAATTACATGTGTGTGTTTGGTTTAGCTTTTGGAACCTCAAAACTATGGTTTGGGCAAAAGTATCAAGAGACAAGTTTTTATCCAAATCATAATTTAGAAGATTTTAAAAGTTAAACCAAACATGCTAATAGATATTCCTGACAATCTCTCGCGAGAACATTAAGCCACATAACAACAAAATAAACCAAAACTGTCGTACTATTTGTTAGGAAACATGGAACGACTTTGTAAATTTAACATGTATGATATACTTGAGGAGGCACCTTCTTGATAAAATAAAAAAAGCTGAAACTCGAACCATCAAGCATATTTATGAGCTACATCCTCCTTTTTACCCAATAAAACTTCTATTTTCCATATTCCTTTATGCTTTGGTCCGACGCTTAAGTAAGTATGTGGCTAACTCACATCCGAATAATTGAAAGAGTAAAGTTTGATGAAAATTGGATGATCATACCTAGCCCCCTATTTATAGGCTCATAAGGAGAGATTTATCTTATAAGGATAGATATCTTGATAGAAGTTCAATCCTAATAAAGATATATATCTTGATAAGGATCATTATCTAAGAGTTGAATCTTAATAAGGATTTGATATTGTCGGAGTCTTTCTAAATGTTATATTGGTGTAATGAGTCGGCTTATTAGGCCTCTAATATCCATACTGAACACTTTCCATGTAAATATGCTTCATATTTAACTGTTTGTAGATACCTCAATATGCTCATGGTGGAGAGAACTAACTTGGCAAAATACAAAGTAGATCACTTAATGAAAGCAATTTAGGAAGGCCTTTCTTTCTAACATCGAATAGCAATATATGTTCTTTCATTGGAAGATGCCATCTAACCACCCACTTTGCAATTCAACATTTTCAATATGTCTCCCTCATTCTTTCTTTACTCTTTAGGGTACAAAGAGAAATAATAGTTGGAAAATTGTACGAGTAACTTAACTTGAGATGAAATCCTGTTTCAACCAAAAGGATATGATGCATTAACATAAGTAATACTATTTGTTGGGTGCTATAATGAGAGTTGCTCGCAATATCACAATTCCAAAAATATAACATATTATCAGTGAAAGTTCAAATGGTTTACTCAAGTTTAGGTAGAGCTAATTATACAGTTTGTATAGATTTATGAATTCAATATTGGACAAGAATGATTACCAGGGTAAAATTAACTCATTAGAAACTTCAATTTATCAATCTAGCTAGGTATATCTTATGATACTATCAAATTCCAAAACATTCTCAAGTACTAAAATGGCTGAGATCAATATTTCGCTGAACTCCTAATGAATATGTTAGAATAATCTATTAATTATTGTGGGTTACAATCAGTTGTTATTTTGTTTTGCTAAAAATAGGCTAATGTTATGATCATTTTGAAGATACATTTGATCCCACTAATTCAGTGATCTTTTTTTTTGGGTAGAAGAAAGTTTAGGCTAATGGTTGTATGTGATTTTAATATGTGCTTTACATTTTCTTTGTGCGGCTAGAAAGGTTTTGTTCACGATGCAAAAAAATTCATGGAAGCTCTTCACAAGTCAGATATATGATTTCCTCATCCACTGAAGGTTAGTGTTATATAATTTTTTTTTTCCAATCATAAATGTTTTATAGTATGTCGTGTAACATCATGTCTATTCATGTATAGGCAAATATTACCTCGTTGACTCAAGATACCCCTTATTCAAGGGTTTCTTAAGACCATCTAGGAACACGAGATATCATTTTCCACATTTCAGATTAGCTCAAGGTTTTTGATCAAAGGATGAAGTGTTTAATTTTCATCATTCTAGTTTAAGAAGTGTTATTGAAAGAACATTTGGGGTTTGCAAAGCATGGTTGAGGATATTGCAAAACATGACCAACTTCAAGCTTGAAACTAAAATTTCCATTATATGGCCATGTTTTGCCCTTCATAATTATATTAGAAGAATGAGTTTTGGTGACTTAAATATTCTTCAAAGCATTGAGAATCTTAATGATTTGGAAGATAGAGTGAAATTTTAATGATGATAATGATAATGATAATGATGTAGCTGGACATGGTAAATGGCAGGAGCCAACACAAGCAAATGTTAGATACATAGAACACGCAAGAAATGCTATTAGAGTCCAATTGCCAAGACGAAAGTGTCATTATATATATATATATAGATATATATATATATATATATTTCACTTTATATACTTATTTTTAAGATACTCAATGACATTAATATTTGAGACAATTTGATGTTAATAGGATTGTCTTTTATGAGATTAAGTTAATATTTGAGAATTGTCAAGGTTCTCCTACTTTATTATATTTGATGTTATTTTTTGTGAAATATTATTGTTTTTAAGGCATTTTTGCCATTAATAATCTTAACAACATTATTTGATAATGGTCAATGTTCTTCTTGTGTACTGTTTATCCCCATCTAAGTACACCCTAAACATAATTCTTCCGGAGAAAAATTAAATAGTAAGTATAATAAAATGTATAAAAAAAAGGTTACACTTTCATTATTGTAATTATAGCCTTCAATATATATATATATATATATATCAATGAAATAAAATTATATAATTTTTTTTATTAATGATCAATGTATACAATATTTGACATAATGTTTTTTTTATTAAGTAACATTATTAGTTACATTGTTTTGAATACAAAAATATTAAATATATAAAAATTGATAATTATTTTCAAAATTTTAAAATTAAAAAGAAAAAACATTTTTATCCAAACGTTTTTATTTAAAAGTGTTTTGTCTTTTTTCAAAATTTTATAAAAGAAAGAAGCACTTTTATATTTTTATATTCAAGCAGTATAAATGTACTTTTTAAGATAACAAGTACTTTTTGATAATTAATTTACATAAAAAATAACTTTAACTTTTTGCAGAAACTCTATAAAAAAAAGGTTACATCATAAAAACATATTTTTAAAAAAACTTATACAAACAAACCTCGAATGTATTTATGCCTTTTCACTTAAGTTATTTATATTTTCAAAGACTTCTTTTTAGTATTTTGAGAGTAATACTTTATACATGTTTTGGACAAAGTAATATTCTCAATGATTCATATTTTACTTAAGTTTTATCATATAATATTTTATATTTAATTTAATAATATATATTATTATACTGAGCAGTATGTTATGTTTTCAATAAATTAATATATTACTCTTTTAGCCTTGATAATAGATATCAATTTAAATGTATCATGGTATAAATATTAAAAATTAATTAATTTTTTTAAATATACTATCTCAATATAAAAGTGTAACTTTAAAATTATTCAAAGAGAAAAAGTCTCAATTCATAAAATAAAAAAAATACCTTAGAATACTTTATCGTAATATATATAAATATATATATATATATATATATATATATATATATATATCATATTCCTCTTATCTTCCTCTTCCTACGAGCAAAGCGGCAATGGAGGGAAGCTCACTTCTTAGTTCTCTGTCTTCAGCTTCATCTTCTGCAACTCCTACCAAATTGAATATTAGCCTCCAGTGCCCTTCTTTTTATTCCTCGTCTTCAGTAGGAAGGTGTCCTTACCTTAACTATTTCCCGAAATTCTTAGCCAAACCCAAAAGCAGCGTGTCAGCGTTCTCCCCTCAAAACTCTCTCCGGCTCCGCAGTTCGGCATTTGCACACGACGAAGCTTTAGGGAAACCTGATGATTCTATAGGGACGATGTCTTCCAGAGAAATGTTGCCCAAGATTGATAAAAGTGGGAGGTTTTGCAGTCCTAGAGCCGCCAGAGAACTTGCTCTGTAAGTTCTTCCTTCCAACCTTTATATCTCTTACTACTCATGTCCATTTATTCATATTGTTGTTTGTCTGGGGAAGTTATGACAAAGAAATTTAAGTATCATTGCAAAATACTCCCTTTTCAATTCGTACCAAAAACTTTTGGGTTTGCAGGTCGATAATTTACGCGGCGTGCTTAGAAGGGTTGGACCCAGTTCGGCTATTTGAGAAACGTATGAACACGCGGCGAGGTAACGGTTCTCATCTGATTCCACTGGTTTCCCCCTCCCCCTCTATAATTTGTGAATTCTGTGGTCAAGGCTTGTGATTAAGTGTTATATTGAATGCTGTTATTGCATTTAAATGTTCAGAACCCGGCTACGAATTTGACAAGGAAAAGTTATTGGAATATAATCATATGAATTTTGGAGGGCCACCTATCACTGTTGAATCAGTTGAAGAAGCAAATGAACTTCTGCAGAACAATGAAAAGGAGTCTGCCATTGGTAACAATAGATCGACCCCCCTCCCCCTTTTCTTTAATAAATGGTTGAAGATGCTTAAAGTTTGCTAGAAAGTTGATAGTGGGCTAAAATTAAATCACAATATCTCTTCGCTTTTCTTTTATTTGAACCTTCGCCCCATTGAAACACCAAAAGAAATATATCACAATAGCTTGGAGAATCTTTCGCTAGCACGTAAACTGGTTTTCCCACTGCTTCAGTGAAATTGCATATGTACAAAATTCCCTCTCATAATTTCTAACTTACAAGCATTGTATACCAGTGTTCCTTATTGTGTCACATTCTTTCTTAATTCTTATGATAGAAGTCTGTGTGTTGTCACTTATATTATATATGCCCAGGGTAACCTTTCACCTGGCTGTAAATAATTTATTGTCTGCTCAGTTTCCAATTTTCTTTTGTTGCTACCATCTCTAGACTGTTATAATATGTTATGTTCTGCATGCCAGAAGCAGAAGTCCTTGCAGCTCCTCCAAAGCTGGTATATAACAAACTGATTTTGAGGTAAACCATAGAACCTGTACATATAATGCATACATCAAACTTATACCAGTAGCTAAAGCTTGTTATTTCCTGCCCCCTTCCTTCCTTCTCCCCCTCCCCCCAACACTGCAAGATTGAGTGCTCCTGTGCGTGTGTGTAAGAGAGAGTTTGTGAGATGGAGGAGAATAATCTAGCACCATGCTTTATCTGCAGGTTCACTAGGAAACTATTGGTTGCAGTCATGGATAGATGGGACAGCCATGTCCTTGTTATTAACAAAGTTGTCCCGCCAAATTGGAAGGTCTGAAAAATGTAATAGCTTTTGTGCTCATTTTGTTATTTCCCCCTTGCAAATTCATGCAAGTCATGGACATAATTTCTTCTCTTTTATAGTTGGAAGACTTCTATCTTATTAATTTTTCTAATCCTGATCTATTTATTCATTAATATACGAAGTTGAACCTCTCTGGGAAAAGGGGCAAATAGAAAAAGTCTATGCTTATTTATTCATTTCTCTGCTATCTCTGTCATCCTTGGGAACAATACAATAGTTTAACATTTCAAATTGTATATAAGGGTAGAAAGTGCCTATATGAGTAGGGCAGTGAGAAGAAGAAAATATCTCATGCAAAAATAGTTCAACCTAAACTTGCAGGTTCACAGAGGCATGGTTGCCTGTTATGCTTCTTTCTTTCCACATATCTCTCCCATCACCAATTATTATACACTAAATGTATTTGCAATTTATGCTGTGCTATTTTTTCTTTGGTATTCTTCATTCCTCCATTTTCTGGTTGAATCTTCTTTCTCAGTGCAGTCAAAATTTGAAGAGATATTTATTTGTATTCGAACTAAAATGGAAAAATATAAACAAGTAAAATTTGTGTAATATCTAATATAAAAATATTGGATGATGTTTTTCTTGTCTGTGATACATAAAAAAGTCCTTTTCTCCCATTACTGATATTATTAGGTATCAATGACCTATATTGGGAAAATTACTGTGTCAATGGCTGGGCTTTATGAGAGATGGCATCTTTTCTCTTTCATAGCCCATCATTTTCCCTGGTTCGAAGGCAAGCTAGCTGTCACCATGGACAGATAACTATTTTTTCAATTCGACCCAAGATTATGATCCTTTTCATTTGATCACTTAGTTTATTTCCTCATTACTGCTGAATGTCTCACACTTGTACAACATCTTGGCTGCACTATATACATTGAATTTAGAATTCCTTGCATGCCGCCAGTCATACTATAATTATGAGTAGTGCGTATTTAGAGGATGATATTTGTCACATAAATAGTATCATGCATATGTTATGTTGGCTTTATTTAAGTGGGTAGTTTCTCAAATTATCTTTATCTGTCACCTTGGTGTTTATTGTTAGCATCGGTTGCATATAGTAGATAGCATTGTATTTTCAATGTTAATAATCTTTTGATAATGTTTATTGTGTCACCTTCTGTTTAAGTCATAGAGAATTCCAAGTTAGCATCTTCTTTTAATTTCTATCCATTTTTTGTAGTTTCAGCAGCAGCATTTGGCAATTTCAAGTCCGCCTTTTAACTATTTATTTGTGTTTTATCCCTTGCATGCATATTATAAATAAATTATTGCTAATGCTCATAGTAATTTGCATCTTGTCTATTGATACATTTCAGAACGAACCAGCAGGTAGGATTTTAGAGCTTTCTATTCTTCACTTGGCAATGTCTGAAATGGTGGTGCTAGAAACAAGACACCAGATCGTCATTAACGAGGTGCATCTTCTTAATTTTCTGTAATGATTGCCTTTTCTACCTTTGTTTTTTTTTGGGGGGGGGGGGGGGCGCTACTATTTTACTTTAAAATATGACAAATTCATGTATTGCCCCCTATATGCTCCATTAGCTCATCATCAATTGAGGTTTATTGTGTTTCAAAACAAAGTAATTAAGGGAAATGTATAAATCGTGCTTTTTATAAGAAATAAAAAAACAAAAAGAGTATAAACTATTAGCATGCTTCTTATTTGTTGGGGACGGGATTGTGGCATCGCAGTAACATGATAGTGAGATGTATAATGAACTGTATTTCAGTAAACTTTGAATGATGTGTCACATCAATTGATTCCTTTTGTTTTTTAGGTCTATAGGGAATTAGCATTTTGCTAGCTGGGGAAGAGGGATCGAACTGGCTCCCCACAGGCTACCACTGAGCTATTGCTCATGTGGCTCACGTCAATTAATTCTGAAATGGTAGCTAATAAATGCTATTGTACCTTGTGAGAAATTTGACATGATTAAAAATGTATGGGCTAAATTAACCAACAAGCGGTTGGTTGAAGTAGTTAGTGGCTTCAATTCCAGGTATTTGGCCAGAGGTTTGATTCGCCATTGTTAAGAGGGCTTATAATCATCATTCTCAATCCCAAACGGGATTAGTCTCATTCCCAAATAGTATGGGGATACTTGTGGTTTAGATTAAAAAAAATTGTATGCGCCAAATTGTCACCTAAAACACAATGAGAAATTCTAAATCTTCATAATGAATCAGTCTAATAATCTTCCTAAATCCTAATTACATAAAGAAGAAAGTATTAGCTGCTTTTTGGGTTCTCAAGATATTAAATGATTTTGCCCTTTCATTTAATACTTTTTGTTTTAAGTAATTAAGAGGACTGTTAAGTAATTAGGAAGATGTTAAGCTGATTGTTTAGGAAGATTTAGCATTACTCAAACACAATTTAAGCAGTAGCTTAGCCTGCTGTTTTCTATTTATTGTCTTTGGCAGGGGAAGTTGAAGCAGATTCTTACTTTTACTTGTATCTTACACACGAACACCCCAAAAAAAACCTTACAATGTATGTGTTTGTTTTGAAGGCGGTTGATCTCGCTAAACGGTTTTGTGATGGAGCAGCCCCTCGTATCATTAACGGCTGTCTCCGCACATTTGTCCAAGATCTGGAGCTTGAGGCATCAGACAATGGGTTTAGTTGATCTTTATGTATATTGTCTGCTCTTTGCCTTCTGATTGTTGTAAATCTTGACGTGGATTTCAGGAACATCACCGATGGTGGTTTGATAACATAGATATAATTATGTTGTTTTAATTAGGTTCGGATTTCGGAACCATTACATGTTGGTATGGAAGGCAAGGTCTGAAGTAGGAATCATGTTTGAAACTATACGACAGTGAAATATTGCATCGTGTATATGTTGCTTTTTTTTTTTGGGGGGGGGGGGGGGGTTTAGGAAGGACTTATTGGATCTAAGGATAATGAAAAATGAAAATAAGAGGGATTGAACTTCTACCGCGTAACCACAGCACACTAGTAATGACTAGAGATGAAAAAATATATGTTAGTGGAGATAATGATAGGCATACCCGTAGCATGTGGGACTTATAATTTTGTGGAAGTCTCACATGATTGTAACCAAGTTTATGCCTGCATAATTTTTTCTTTTAAAATTAGTCTCTAAAATCTAACTAAATTGAATTTTTAAATTAATATTATTTTAACCAAACCTAGTGGCAGGGATAGCAGACACAACATAAAAACCATGAAAAGCGTAGCTTAACCAATAAAAACCATGAAAAGCGTAGCTGAACCAATGACCAAATACGTCCGTAGCAAGTGGCAACTACGGGTTTAGTTCCTCTTATTGGTAGAACTAGAAACCACAGAACTTATACTCCGATGTATCGCATTCTAAAGTTCTTTAGATTTTTATTTTATTATAAATTTACATTGTTGTTGGGATATTATTATTGGGATATTAAACTAATTTATGCCAATTTTCAGCATCACAATATTAACATCAGCGCCACCAGTACCTGAAAATATTGAATTGATTCTAATATTATAGAATAATAATTTTGAAAACAGCGTCAAATTTTTTTGAATATATCTACTAATTTTAATATAAATCTAGTTTTTGAAATACGACAACAATTTATATTATGTTAACTAATAAAATTAAAGATATTATGACTTTTTACTCATTCATAAACAATTAATTATATGATTTCACCTTTTAAATAAAATAGGAAATTTAGGAGAAAAGTGTGTCTAAAGACTATAATAATAATTTATGACGTAATCATTTGGTATTTTTTCTTTGCAAAATTTTTACTTTCTATATTAATTTTTGAAATCAATTCCCATATATTTTTTTTTATTTTTGGTCAAAAATTCCCATATTTTTTTTATCTAACTTATATTATTTAGTTAGATAAATTTATTATGAAAGATTAACATATATGATAAACATAATTAAATCATTATTCTATTTATGAAAACGAAATTACATGATAGCAACAATTGACTTATTTTCTAAAAAAAATCAATAATATTCCACATAATTGGAAAACAATGTAATAATACATACATAATAATAAAAAAAACTATGGGCATAATCAGGAAATTATCTAATAGTATCACACATAATTGAGAAATTATGTAACAGTATCTAACATAATTTAAAAAAAAATGTAACAATAAAAATAAGACAAAATCATTAAAAATAAGGTAAAATTCCAAAAAGAAATATATAAAAATTCATCTCTAAAAAAGGTATATTCTTTCTCAACCTTGATTTTCTTGCATAGTTTGGTGCTTAAAATCTCTAAAGTAATTGTTCACACAAAGCACAACATCAGAGTGATTTATATGTACAGAAAATATGTTAATGTATAATTTGTCTGTCCAAATAAAGCTCACTTTCTTTTTGCAATATTATTGGAACCATTTATTCTTATCTTGAATTGGATCATCTTGTTCAATAATTCATTCAACTTTTGAGGAAAACATTCATTCACCTTGAATTGATTCACGATCAAACATCACAAAAGTGGCATTACCATTATTATTTATAACTTCAACATGAACTCAATACCTGAGATTAATAGGATAACAAACCTATTATTAAATTATTTAGGCATATTAAGATGTTTCATAAAAGAATCTACATAAGAGCAATTTGGTATATCTTTTCACACTTATTACAAAAAAAAAAAAAAAGAGGATTGCACAAGCTCAACCTTCTTAATGCATGTTGGACAACCAAGATATCATCAACGATTACATATCATTTTAGTAGGCTAATACCAATTATCATTCTCATCATAATCAACAACATAAAACACAAGAGGTGATAAACTTCATAGCATAATAAAACAAGCCACAACATACCCAAATATCATCTCCACAACCTAGTCAAAGGTAGTTTTACCCTTGATTTGACTCTGTTAGAACCAAAGACCAAATCAAGTAATTGATATTGAAACTAGAATAGTTCAAGTAATTGATATTGAAACCAGAATAGTTCAAGTAATTGAACCTCTCAAAAGTTTTAAAGATAACAACGATATAAAAATTAAAATGAACAAATAAGTTTTTATTGAACTTATAATATTTCGTTCTAAAGAAAGTGAAAGTGCAATATTAAATTTCACGTGAAAATCTTTTAAACGTTTTGGACTGAGACAAAGTTTTGGTAAAGACAAACTAAATGTTGAAGTAAACAAGTAAAACACAAAAATGGGGGTTGAATTGTGTTTCTTAACTTTTTTAGAAAACTTTTCGAAACATAATGGTTTAAACAAGATAGTGGTTGAAATAATAATAAGTAATGTATAAAAGAAGAGCTTTTCAGTCCTGTTGGACGTAGAGAAGGTTTTTACTTTTTGTAAGATGTTTCTTTGGACGCAGTTTAAAAGGTTTTCAATACTAATTTTAAAAGCTTATTAAGAAAACAATTATAATCCACAGATGTTAGTATAAAAATAAAGACACAGATAAAGAGAAGAGAACCTCACACCAGAGGTTTATCTTGGTTTACTCTTACAACCCGAGTGCTACGTTCAGTCCCTTCAACAAGAAGGATTTATCACTAATCTTTTCAAAGATTACAAGTATTCTCCACCTGTTCAGGTACACAAATATTCTTAACCTCTTCAGGTTCTAAAGTACAAGTATTCTTTTATACCCAGCCTCTTCAGGCTTAAACAACTAAGTTGAATATGAGAAGATGTAAACGGTGCTTGAGTGTTTAACTCATTACAAGTGAGGATAGAATGATAAAACTTAAGACATAAACTTTATACAAGAGTGTGATTGAAATAGAAGAAGGTAATCTAAAAACTTTTCTCTTTTTATCAATACTTCAGCAAAATTTCGACTCCTTCTTCTTCGAAGATATTTGTATTTAGACATAGAGAGCACTTGAAGCAATCTTCATAAGCTTCTTCGTCCAATGGAAACATTTATTACCGTTCTGAGCAGCATTAAATGCATAAACTAATATCATGTTGAGCTTCTTTTAAGAAGTGACTTTGATTATCAGGGACTACCAAGAGTGTGATAACTAAGTCCTAATTTATCTGAGCGCACAGAAAGTTTCTTATTTGTTGGTCTTTGTAGTTGTTAGCAGTGTCAGCTAAGCGGCTCAGATGACTTCTTTTGTTGTGTACTTTTGTCAGGGTTATTCTCAGCATTTAATGATGAACAGTTCTTCATATTTGAATTTGAGCTTTGGACAAATGCTTTAATCTGAGCTAAATAAGGAAACATTTGGACAATTGACAAGAGGTTGTCGAGACCCCGTCAAATAATAATAATTACCGGTTCGCAAACTAATTTGTAGTATAGAGCATGAACCGAATCGTCTCTCAAGGATCCAAAAAGAACAAAGATTTAATCAGATCAAGATAATTAAAAGGTGGGTTTTGTTGTTGATTAATAAGATTGAAAAAAAGTACAAGACTTAAAGTTGTAAACAAAATATAAAGAAGCAACCAATCCAAGGAAATTTACTGATCTTGAGTTTAATCCATCATTGATCACAAGGAATTCACTTAATCGCCAACCATGTTCTTGGCCTTAGATCATATCAAGAAGCCTCAACATAATCCAAGAATCCTCTACTAGATAAGCATCTAGAATTTAATTAACCAAGGTTAGATAAAGTAAGCACCATCCATACATAGATTAATTTAAGATCCAGAATTTAACCAAGCTAAACAATCCATCAAAAAGCTTTAATAAATTGTTTATTCTTTGTGATCCTCTTTGAATACATGACAATAAAGCTATTATCACATTAACATCTAAATCAAATTAAGCAATTCAATCTAGATAGAAATCAAAAGAGGAAGAAGAGAAACTTGAATAACAATTAAGCAATATGAACAAGCGAAACAAGATCTCCAAATTAAACATCAAGATGGTTAATCCCTTGGATTGATTATGAGAGCCTAGCCTTCCATGGATGGGAAGGAAGAACTCAGAAAATAAAGAACAAAAATGAAATTCTAAAGAGAAGGGAGAAGAAGAGAAAGAAAACTAACAAATACTCACACTTACTACAAAATTGAATTCTAACTTACTTCAAATTGAATCTCCTCTAATACAAAGAGGTTGGGTCTATTTATACTAATCCTAGAAGCCAATTTGTACATGTACATAATCTGAATACAAGCTATAAGAATCTGAAATTTGTCAAAAATGGAAGCTTGATGCATGGTTGGTGGGTTGGTGCATGGTAGGTGGGTTGGTGTATGGTTGGTGGCTTTTAGTCAACAACTCTTATCTGACTTCTGGCTTCAAATTCATCACCTAGACGGTGCATTTTGGCTTGGATGTCTTCATCAAAGTTGTAGCCAGTTGTCTCCTTGAAAATCTCCAATTTGAATCATGTCATTTGGACTTTTAGAACTCCAGAAATACCAAAAACACTTCACCTACCTCAAGTTAGGTTGGAAGAACGTGTTTCCAAATTCAGACCAACTTGTAGCTTCTGAAGCATGCCTAAAACGACATCTATTGACAAAATGGTCTTCATTGAAGTTGGAGATATGGGTCTTATCTTCAAGTGACCAAGTTTCAGCCCAAGAGAAGGCCTATAACCCACTATATAGTCCAATATGTACACTCGCCCGTAGATGGTTCTGTGACAGCAAACCCACTCTGCATTGCAGGGATATTTTGGACCCTTAGCATTCCGATCCAGCTCTTGAGTTCTTCATGAAACTTGTAGAGCATTGTCTTAGCTTTCCACAGACACCAAGATCACCTCAATTGGATCACCGAGTCCCAAGTTATGGCCTAACCAAGGAAGAAAGGTCAAAATGCATCAAAATCCGAAAATTATTCAATATTTGCATTAAAGTCCAATGAAGCCCAACAACATTAAACTCATCTAAAACACTAATATTGGGCATAATAAACATCTAATAAAGCCTAATAAAAAGCTAACATGTGTGTCTCAAATTGATTGATCAAATTCCCCCACACTTAAGCTTTTGCACTCCTGGGCAAAACACATAAGAACAAAACTAAAGAAAAACAAGAAACATTATATTATTAAAAAAAAACATAAAAACTGATTGTACCTAATCTAATCCATTTTCGTAGGAAAACACGATGGCACTTAGCATGTGCCACAAGCCTTTAAACCCCTAGGTGTCCCTAGTGGACGAGTTATAGTCTCGTGAGGGTTTACCAGGATGATACCCACAAACATGTAATTAATTATTTAATCAATTCAACTAATTTTTAAATACAAGAGAATTATGAGTAACCACAATTTCAAGAATTCCAAACATTCATGAAGTGATATGCCTTTACATTCTGAATTAACAAGCAAGGTGAATTCAAGTAGAATCATGGATCAAGCATGATAGAATCTCACAAGATACACTCAATCTCTCAAGCGTTTAGGTTTGTGTTTACACTCAAATCAACTCATGAAAAATTGCACTACCATAAGCTTGCTTATCTTCTACTTCTCCACTACTCAAAACACATGCACACACAAATCAAGAGGACTTTATTCAAGGTTGTAATGGGGCCAAGGTAAGGGAAGGGAACAATATGGATATACACAAGTTAAAACCAAAGAGAATAAAAGAGCAATGGGGAGGAACTCAAGTAACAAGCACTGAAGTTTACCCCAAACCATAAAATACACTTTCTCTTAACACATTCCTTCCTTTTTCTATTCTTTTCTTTTACAACCTTTTGGCTTTATTCTTTTCTTTTCTTTTTCCACTTTCTTTTTTTTTTGTTTTTTTTTTAAATCAAAATTAGCAACTTTTTTTCTTTTTCTTTCTTTTGCACCAAACATTTTGCATAAGCACCCCCCACACTTAAACCATAGCTTGTCCTCAAGCAAAAAGAGTTCCTCCAATAAGAAAACCAATGCTCTCCTATTCACTAAGGTGAGGTAAAACATGAATTTTTTTTTTTTTTTTTACTCAAGGCTTGTAATGAGCTAAGAATAAGAATGGGCAATTAGGCTCAAATGAGGGCTAACAATGGAATAAATGCAAGGTAGGCTATTTGGATAAAGTAGCTAATTCAAGAAAAATGCCTCAATCAAGTTCATGCATGCATATGAAAATGTAGCCTAAAAAAGAATCAAAGCAAGTTCTAGAATGACAAAATCCATGAGTGAAACTCACACAAGAAAGAAGAAAATGACATAGATGCAACATCCATTCATCAATAAGTTCAAAATCTCACAAGGTATGGATGCATCTACCAAACTCAATCCACTAATCCAAAATCCAACACCAAGCATGTGAAATTTAAGGGGAAAGACAATTTATTCATTTATGTTAGGAAACTTGAACTTCAATTAATGCAAACTCATGACTTTCATAATTCTTAAAACATTATTGGAAGGGACTAAACACACGAAAATCACACCTTTTTTTTTCAAAACAAAAATTTAAATAGAAAACAAAAACAACAAATAAAATAGAAAACAGAAATGAAATACAGCAAACATAATCAAAACAGAGACAACAAACAAAAAAAATGATAGCAAATGAAAAGAGTAAATAGTAATAAGAAATAAAAACGAGAAATAGGATTGAAAGCGAATAAAACAAGAAAAACAAAAAGAAAACAACTAGAAAAAATGAAATAAAAGTGTGGAAAGAAACTCCCTATGGATAGCGGAAGCAACAAAATCCGGCTACACCATAGCGGTGTAATGGATCACCACATCGAGAATCGAGGGTTCGGGCCTCTCGGCCGCTTTATTGGCTTAACTCCATCTTCAAGTAAAATCCTACGCATGCATATGGGAAGGGCTAACGCTAGGAATGTCCTGCAAGTATGATGGCTCTTTGATTCTCTTTAAAAATCAGCAGCAACCTCTCCTCCTCATCGCAAGGAAGTTTTTAGCCACAATGAACTCCAATTTTGGTGGTCGACTACTTTTGTAGATTGAATTGCCGCATTATCTATTGAAAAAGATTCATCATGTCTCAAAAAGGCAAAGCAATCTCGGCACATGCATTACACAACATATCACCATCACAACCAGCAACAAAGAATCATCAAAATCGCGAAAAACTAGCAAATTCATCACACAAATCATCAATTGGTTTTTTCATCAATGATCTCATGTTTTGCGTAATCGCATTTCGCATGCATTGCTTGCTCAACTGACTCAATGAAGATGTAAGTTGACCAACTCGGGTCTTCACGCTTTTGTACTATAGCTTCTCGTTTCCTTTGGAATTGGATGTTGTTTTGAGCAAATTGTTTCACCAAATCCTCAGTGTAGGCTCGCATTCCATGCTTATTGGGGCTTGTCACATTGCGTATAGTCTGGTATGGCGATTGGTTCAACATAAGGTTCGAACCAAGGATGATCTCCCCAATCATGGTTATATGTGGTAGAATAAGGATCATATCCAAGTGTGGATATTGTGGTTCACCAAGAAATACACTGTTGCATCAATGTAATGGTTATGAAATACGAACCATCATATTGTAGTGTGGTGCAAGCATATGTGGGATGATAAGAACTACAGGCATATACTACAAAATCTTGCGGAGTTCTTGCATGAAAGTGATGTTGTTCCACCGCTAATCCGCCCCACCAAATAAGCCAACTCATCAAGTCTATGCTCCATCATTAGTTAATCAAACACAAAAACACAAAATCACAAAACAAGTCTAAATATACACACAAAATAATTACAGAAAACATATCTACAGATTTTTAAAATTATGGGACTACCACAGAGTGAAATCTACACAAAAATTCTATCTATGAGAATAATAAAAATCTTAAAAAATTGAAAAAGTGGTCTAAACGATGGAATTTGGAAAAATAAGGGTGACCTCACTACAAGTAGTGAGCCTTTCTCAAAATCACGATTTTCATTAGTCTACCAAAATTCAGATTAATCAGAGATACGTTCTATCGAACCAAAATCTTGAGAACGCTCCTTTACCCAATTTATTAGAATTCCACTTGAAAATGCTTCAAAAATAAAACAAACACAATTGTTAGAGTTAGATGAAATGATCAAATAGTTGCCTATGGATCCCCGCAACGGCGCCAAATTTGACAAGAGGCCGCCGAGACCAGTCAAATAATAATAATTACCGGCTCGCAAACTAATTTGTAGTATAGAGCATGAGCAACCGAATCGTCTCTCAAGGATCCAAAAGAACAAAGATTTAATCAGATCAAGATAATTAAAAGGTGGGTTTTGTTGTTGATTAATAAGATTGAAAAAAAGTACAAGACTTAAAGTTGTAAACAAAATATAAAGAAGCAACCAATCCAAGGAAATTCTTGATCTTGAGTTTAATCCATCATTGATCACAAGGAATTCACTTAATCGCCAACCATGTTCTTGGCCTTAGATCATATCAAGAAGCCTCAACATAATCCAAGAATCCTCTACTAGATAAGCATCTAGAATTTAATTAACCAAGGTTAGATAAAGTAAGCACCATCCATACATAGATTAATTTAAGATCGAATTTAACCAAGCTAAACAATCCATCAAAAGCTTTAATAAATTGTTTATTCTTTTTGTGATCCTCTTTGAATACATGACAATAAAGCTATTATCACATTAACATCTAAATCAAATTAAGCAATTCAATCTAGATAGAAATCAAAAGAGGAAGAAGAGAAACTTGAATAACAATTAAGCAATATGAACAAGCGAAACAAGATCTCCAAATTAAACATCAAGATGGTTAATCCCTTGGATTGATTATGAGAGCCTAGCCTTCCATGGATGGGAAGGAAGAACTCAGAAAATAAAGAACAAAAATGAAATTCTAAAGAGAAGGGAGAAGAAGAGAAAGAAAACTAACAAATACTCACACTTACTACAAAATTGAATTCTAACTTACTTCAAATTGAATCTCCTCTAATACAAAGAGGTTGGGTCTATTTATACTAATCCTAGAAGCCAATTTGTACATGTACATAATCTGAATACAAGCTATAAGAATCTGAAATTTGTCAAAAATGGAAGCTTGATGCATGGTTGGTGGGTTGGTGCATGGTAGGTGGGTTGGTGTATGGTTGGTGGCTTTAGTCAACAACTCTTATCTGACTTCTGGCTTCAAATTCATCACCTAGACGGTGCATTTTGGCTTGGATGTCTTCATCAAAGTTGTAGCCAGTTGTCTCCTTGAAAATCTCCAATTTGAATCATGTCATTTGGACTTTTAGAACTCCAGAAATACCAAAAACACTTCACCTACCTCAAGTTAGGTTGGAAGAACGTGTTTCCAAATTCAGACCAACTTGTAGCTTCTGAAGCATGCCTAAAACGACATCTATTGACAAAATGGTCTTCATTGAAGTTGGAGATATGGGTCTTATCTTTCAAGTGACCAAGTTTCAGCCCAAGAGAAGGCCTATAACCCACTATATAGTCCAATATGTACATACTGCCCAGATGGTTCTGTGACAGCAAACCCACTCTGCATTGCAGGGATATTTTGGACCCTTAGCATTCCGATCCAGCTCTTGAGTTCTTCATGAAACTTGTAGAGCATTGTCTTAGCTTTCCACAGACACCAAGATCACCTCAATTGGATCACCGAGTCCCAAGTTATGGCCTAACCAAGGAAGAAAGGTCAAAATGCATCAAAATCCGAAAATTATTCAATATTTGCATTAAAGTCCAATGAAGCCCAACAACATTAAACTCATCTAAAACACTAATATTGGGCATAATAAACATCTAATAAAGCCTAATAAAAAGCTAACATGTGTGTCTCAAATTGATTGATCAACAATCCAATATAATATATACGAAAAACAATTTAGAAATTATTGGACGAATACTAAGTTTCCTTTTTAGTTATTAGACAAATTGGACGCACGTACAAATAACAATTTGTTTACACCGTGTTGTCTTGTTATAAAATTACTAACATATCTTTAAGCTTGAAAACATTAACAGAACAATTTATACTGGTTCATTCTAATTTAAACCTTTTGTTATCTTCAAAATTTTGAGGGGTTTAATTCATTAAACATCTTTGGTTCCGAAACTAATTTCTCAAAAGTTCTTTGGTTCCAACAAATGTTTTATCACCTGCATCCAATATAAGATGAATTATTTTATTATATTTGATTGGATCGTCCATGTGTTGTCTCTGTTGTTCCTACTCTCAAAGTGCATTCATCCAAAGCCAATTCAAATACAAGAACGACAAAATGCATTAACTACTGATGAGATCTCTGATAAGTACGTGACATCCAAGGTCAACTTTGTACAATGACGCTGACATACCTAAACTCTATAAAGGACCAGCAAATCAAAACTCTCTGCTCACTCAGAAGAGTCAATACAAAGATATCAACTATTCTTGCAACGCTGATAACCAAAGTCATTTTTTAGAAGAAAATCAATACGCTATCAGTATTAATCATTAAATGATCACTAGAACGGTAACATTTATTACTGTTGGACGAGGAAGCTTATGAAGACAACAAGCTTACAAGCCTATATATATACAAAGTCTTTGAAAGATTAAGAAGAGCTACAACAAAAGAAAAAACAATATACAATTTGTGATTTACTTACACTTTCATATACTCTTGTATTGAGTTTTTCATCTTACTATAAGCTTATTTGTTTTATCCTCACATATCGTGAGTTGATTTTAAGTGTTTTCAAACACTCTTCTTATAACTCAGTATTAAGCCTGAAGATGCTTGTTAGTAAAGAATACTTGTGGTTAGAATCTGAAGAGGTTAAGAATACTTGGTTGTAAGCCTGAAGAGACGGTGTGAAAAATACTTGTAATCTTGTGAATGTTAGTGAAAATACTTCAAGTAGAAGGGACTGGACGTAATTCTTGCTTTATAAGAGTGAACCAATATAAATATATGATGTGATCTTCTTATTCCTTAACTTGCTTTATTTTATATTTGCTAACGTTTGGAGATTGCTATTATTGTTCTTAAAAATTCTTTTATCTGAAATTTTAGCTTTCTGCTTGGGTTCAAAGTTTCCCTTAAAACGTTTTTGCATCCAAAGTTTTACTAAACTTGTTTTTAATCTTCCATTCTATTTTTTGAACTAGTAAAGTTTTGTTCTGTGAACCAACTTGCGAAAAGTTTTTCAGAAGGTTAAGGAACACGATTCAGCCCCCTTCTTGTATTTCACTTGTTTACTTTAGACTCAATATCACTTTGCTCCACTATGGTTTAAGAAGTCACAATTTACTCTCCTATGATTTGTTATGTTAACACATAACCATTTAATCTAATTTTTATTGGAAAACACGTGTTACAGTTGTGAAAAAAAACTACATAAACGATTTTAAATTTTTTACAAAGAACATGAAACATTTAATTACGAAAAAATAGAGGACCAAAATCAAATCCTACATAAAAAAGAGGGTAAACAAATTATCAATGATTTATTCATGTTACAAAACAATAATGCTTCAATTTTGTTATAAAACAAATTAGTAATATGCTCATTCACACTTGAGATTTTGTAGTAAGAGATTTCTAAAATCTAACATGTATCTTTTGTTAAAAAATAAATGGAAAAAGTTATAGGATAGTTAAGTGATAACAGAGCAAACTACAGGGAGTAAAATGTTACTTTTTAAACCACAAGAAGCCAAAATGATTTTGAGTTAAACCACAGGAGAATAAACTATAATTTACCCTTTTATCAATACTATTTAATTAAATACTATTGAAATAAAACTTGTCCTCAGATAATTACTTTTGGTGAACATTCTCAAACATAAAATTCTTTCTTTTAAAAATAATTGTCTCAAAATACATTTTACTAAAAAAAAAATACTACAATATTTACAGAAATAAGCTCTAAATAACTTCAAACTAATGTTGTTAAAATCAGTCCTAACAATGAACTAGAGAGACTTCTGGTTTAGGTTCAACTAGTTTAATTGTTTAAACCGGTAAAAATAATCAATATGCAACAGTTTCACTTTGTGCAAGTTGAACTCATGCCACAACTATTGGATGGAAATATTAGGTGTGGAAAAAAAAAGCAACAAGTTTGGGCAAGAAAATGTCGGAGCAAAAGCTGACATATGTCCTGCCCAATTTAAAAGCTTTCTTATATAGATAGATGAGGAGGCGATTCCACCCTCACCGTCTCAAGCTATGGAAGTGGATAATTTTGTTCCTTATTTCAGTTAGTGAATAATTTACATTATAGCATATTTCGAAATTTTAAGTATCTCATTGGGTATTTATTTTCTTGCATCTCAAGTCAAGTTTCTGTTATTATTCAAGAGTTAAATTTTGAAGCCCTTTAAATAGTCCTTGTAACTTAAATACAACCTCTTCCATCCTTTTGGGGAAATAAGAATTTTTAAATTATATTGATAAGCTTCTTGAATTTATGAGATTGAGAATTTTTGGGAGCCATAGTCTTAATGAGTGTGACCTATTGAGTTGTCATTTATGAAAGTTACCTTACATGGATTTTGAATCTTATTATGAGAATTGAGAAATGAGAAGTAGATTTTTTATGGATCAAATTTGATTATTATATTTTAAACTGATTTTTATTTTGAATATCTATGATGGGCCGGTGATAGAACACCTTAATGTTGTTAGCAGTGATATAAAGTGACCTATATACACATAGTATATATATATATACACATAGTATATATATATATATATATATATATATATATATATATATATTAAATTGAAATATATAGATATTTCAATTTAGTTATTGGATGATAGGACTTGTAGCATTATATTTTGGTTATCGGTTAAGAGGATCCTTAGCTCATTTAGGTAAGTGAATCTTAACCTTAAAATTTTATCGGGTGAATTAAGACCCTTAATTTGAGATGATTATGAGATTTGACTATCCAACTTGTATTAAGATTCTTTTAGAAGATACTCATATAAATGACTTCTTAAATAAATTTGTATAATTTTGATAAAGGAAATAATTGTTATATTGTATTGTTCATTTATAAACGTTATTGATTTTCATTAGCATATTTACATAATGTTTTGAAAGTTAAAAGAAATTGTGCTTTTACTTGTTTTTTTTTCTTTTCACTCTGAATGTGTTTGAAATGTCAAAAAAAATAAGAATAAATTTGATTTGATTTATTAATCAAATATTATATTTAGAATGTTAAAAAATAAAAAATAGTTTAATTTTAAAATTTCATAAATTTTTATTATTTAAATTTATAAATCTTATAAAATATGATGAGATTTATTAAAATTTAATTTGATTTTATATTTAATTATTTAAATTTATTATTTTATTTCTATTCTTTTCAATTTTACAGTAATATAAAATAAATAATAAAATGAACAAATTAATTCTTTTTAATGAATTTTAAACATAAAAATTTAATTTTAAATATAATATTTTATAATTAAATTAAAATTTTAAATCACATCAAATCAATTTTATTTTCAATTGATTCGAAACATAACTAATTAGTGTGAATCGCTGATTCAGCGTCCGTTTTTTTCTAATTTCTTGTATGCTAAGTGCCTAGCTAGCCCTAATCGAAGACGCTGGACGCCTCTGTCTCATCCCAATCTCTGTACAGTCTGTCTACACACGCTCAGACATTGATCCGCACAGCACATGTTTCTGTAGCAGCTCACAATGGCTCTTCTATTGGGAACCTAGGTTAGAAGAAAAGCGTTCAGGACTCAAAGATTGAAATTCCTTGGACCGGGGGAAAAGGAAAAGGGGTTGCGTCTAAATGCTGGGTGGGCTATATGGAGACCTTCCTCCACCCTCTTCCGCGGAAGAAGAGAAGCCCAGCAACACCAATGTGTGGTCAAGCAGCACCAAGATGGCGCCGGCCACCCTGCGCAAGCCGGCATCTGTTTTTGCACCTCCACTGACAGTTCTGAGATCCCAGAACAAACCAAAAAATGTACCCAAAACAGTGGTATCAACAGTCGCTGCAGCGCCGTCACCGGATGATGTGGTGCAACCGGCTCTTGTGGGTGTCCAATCGACGGTGATGGAGGAGTATGACCCAGCTAGGCCGAATGACTATGAGGAGTATCGGAGGGAGAAGAAGAGGAAGGCTAGGGAGGCAGAGATGATGAGGGAGCTAGAGAGGAGGAGGCAGGAGGAGGAAGAGAGGGAGAGGGAGAGGGAGAAGGAGAAGGAGAAGGAGAGGAGGGAGAGAGAGGAGCGAGATAAGGAGTACGGGGATTCAAAGTTGAATATTTCTGGAGAGGAGGCATGGAGAAGGCGTGCCGCCATGAGTGGTGCAAATGCAATGCCAAGATCGCCATCTCCGCCAAGCAATGCAGATGGTTTTAGTATTGGGAAGTCAGAAACAGGTGGGTTGGGCCTTGGTGCAGGTGGCCAAATGACTGCAGCTCAAAGAATGATGGCAAAGATGGGATGGAAGGAGGGGCAAGGCCTTGGGAAGCAGGAGCAAGGGATTACCACTCCTTTGATGGCCAAGAAAACAGATAGACGAGCTGGAGTTATTGTCAATGCTAGTGACAATAAGCCGGACAAGAAAGTGAAGAGTGTGAATTTCAACGGGGAACCTACTAGGGTGCTACTGCTTAGGAACATGGTATGCATATTTTTACTTCCTGCTGCATTTACATGTTAGGTGCTTCAAACTTCAAAGTGGTCTCATTAGGTGTTGCTTGCTGATTCATTTGAGTGCTTATGCTCCTTAATAATGTTCAAAATTTCCTGATTCTTATGAATGACGGGGTCATATTTTCTCTGACTTGTATGGATAATTTGTATGCTTATTCTATAGCGATTGTTCATGTAACTATTCTCTTATATCGATTTCACTACTTTAATAATTGTATTTGTGTGCATTGTTTTGTATGATGCCTTAGAGAATATTAGTTAACCAGTCTTGTACTAATTTTAGTCATAGATTTCACAAATTTTGTTGCTCATCATATTATATTTTTCTGTTCTGCATACTGTGGAGTTTCAATTCAAAAATAGCACAAGCTAATTTGTTCTTTTGTTATTTTGCATCTGATGTGGCCTTCATGGTCATCAATGGAAATAGTTTTAATAATACACGGTTTTATCTTTTGATACAATGAGCTATGATTAGCTTATATCATTTGACTTATCAAAAGGAACACATAAAACGTTGTACTAAGTTTTCTTTTTGCCAATCAGTCTGTTTTATCAGTTAGAAATTGTCTTTTACTTAGTAGTAGTTATTGACTACACCTTCAGTTTGATTTTTGAAGATTCATATTAAATATCCTACTTTTTAAAAAAAAAAAATTTTTTTGGTGATGTCTCTGAGATTTAACATGCAAATGCAATGCCAACAATTGTTGCCAAACTTGTGAATTTAGTGGATGAAAGGTCATAAAGAGTGGGTACATTTTGTAATTTCATCTGCTCAATGTATACTATAGGCTATCCTTTTCCCAGCCATCGCACATGGTGTTTCTATAAGGCCTATTTTGCTAATATTTTCAGGCCATTTTAATGGCCATGCTCATGTTGCTGTTTTCATCATGTACATCTTGTACTTGGAATTGTCTGGGTTATGTAATTGTTGTTTTTGTCATACTTGTTAATTGCAAATAGCACAATTGTAGCGATAAGTGGCTTATAGGGCTATAACCATAGCGTAGCACAGCTATTTTGAAATATGACGCATATTATATAAAAAATGATATATTTAATATCATTCAAAATGACGACAATATACAAACAGAACATCTAGTATATATGAAAATGAGTATATCTTGGCCTCATCGCGTTAAAAGTAGAGAAGAAAGTTATATCTGAAAATTATATATCTAATAACTCCAGTCCCAAATGAATCCCAAGTGTCATGATCAGGGAAAATGGAGACTTCAGTAAGGCCCACAGTGAAAACTCCTCCTAAGCATAGTAGCTTGCACTATTTGGAGGCTTTTCTTTTTTACCAAACATAAGTCATGAATTCTCAAAGTAGAGAAATAAAATAAGCTCAAGTTAAGTTCCTTTGCACGCATTGCTGATCGAAACGTAATATTGAAAACTCGAAATGAAAGGCACATCCTTTGTTTATGGTCAAGTTCTACCCCTATACATTGGGGTTGAGAACCCAATAGTTGTAGCTCAGAACAGAGGGATTTCAGAAATCAGAACATAGAAGAGAGTAGAGGGAGGGCAAGTAAAAAGCAAAGAAGAGACTGAGTGTGTGAAGTTGCTTTCACCTAACGGAGGACGACTGAGCCTTCATTGGCAATCCCAGAAGCTTTTGGTGATGTCAAGGGCCTCCAGTAGAGTCAGACAGTTCCCATGGGTGAAGCTTACAGGAGTTTAGGGTTTTTTTATCTGATTTTAGGCCAGTCCTGAAACAAAAATCACATGGACTGTATGATTTTCTCTTTATGTCACTAGCGGACCCTATCACTATGTGAGAATAGAGCTGCTAGTGGCGCCATCCAGGCATTCCAAAGTTGCAACGCTAAACACTGTGTAGCGCAGGGCCCATGGTACACTGCTAAACACTATAGCATGCGCCACAATATGCTATTAACAACTATGGTTGTTATCTTTTTGTCGTACCTGGCAGTAGCCAATATATAATTGGTTATTAGTATAATGAAAATGCGAGTTAATGGTATAAATTTCACATAATTTAGGATCATCTGAAAGATGTTTGGTAGAGATAATATTTATCATTTATCATCAGATTAAAATTCTTTGGACCTATTCTGACAAATAGATTCTTTTTAGTAAGGGAAATGGAAACAAGGATTTGCAAGGATTGAAAAAGTCATACCCGGAGAGAGCTTGACCACGTAGCATAGAGTTTTGGTTCTTGATGTGCATGTTGAGAGTAGGAAATGGATAATCCAAGGATAAAATGGTGGCAGTTAAAGGAGGGAAAACAATTGGTGTTTAGGAGAAATCTATTAGAAGAAGGGATATAGGAGATTCAAGGGAGTGCCAACCTTGTGTGGAAGAGATAGTCGGTGAGTTCGGAGGATAGCTAAAGTAGTTCATGGTGAATCAAAAGGGATTGGACCTAAAAGTAAAGAATCATGGTGGTGGGAAAAGAGTGTTCAAGAGAAGGTCAAAATTAAAAGAGTGTTTTAAAGCTTTGTACCTTTGTATTTTCTAAAAGTGCTGAAAAGTGAAAACTGGGAAAAACATCAATTAACTAAGAAAGATACTATGAATGCAATTAGCTAGGTGAAAGCTAAAGCTTTTGAGGGGTTATATCGATCTTTAAGGACCAAAATGCGGAAAGACATAAATACAAACTTGCCAAGGGAAGAGAAAGGAAAGCAAGAGATTTATATCAAGTGAAATGCATTAAGAATGAAGATGGAAAAGTTTTGATAACTGAGGGAAGATATCAAGAAAAGATGGAGAAGTTATTTCTACAAGTTATTCAATGAAGCACACGCAACAAGAATAGACTTAGGGGGTCTAATCATTAGAAAGGATGATTAAACTTTTACTTTTTAACGCATAATTCAAGAATTTGAGGTAAATGCACTAAAGAAGATGGAGGACAATGGTAAAGCTGTTGGACATGATAATGTACCTATTGAAGCATGGAAGTGTTTAGGGGAGAGAGGTATACCTTGGATTACTAAGTTGTTCAATGAGATATGAAGTCTAAGAAAATGCTGGATGAGTGGAGGAGGAGGAGCACTTTGATACCTATTTACAAGAAAGGAGACATACAAAATTGTGCAAACTATAGAGGGATCAAACTCATGAGCCATACTATGAAATTGTGGGAAAGAGTAATTGAGAGTAGATTAAGACAAGAGACCTACATGTCAAAAACCAAGAGACCTACATGCTAGAGAGGTCATCCTTTGAGGATATATACCTTTTGTGGGGTTTGATGGAAAGTTACAGACGGAAACAAAAAAAAAACAAAAAAACTTGCACATGGTCTTCATCGATCTAGAAAAAGTCTATGATAGGGAGCCACAAGAAGTTCTATGGAAGGCTCTAGAGAATAAAGGAGTTCGTATTGCATATATTCGTGCTATAAGACTTAAAATTTTAAAAGTTAGAAGACTATAATGTAGTACTTATTATTAGTTTCTCAACAGGTGCAAGGGTTCTCCTCTGAGATATTGCAAAGTCAGTCACAAAGAGATTCCCAGTAGTCTTGTAAATTGGTAGCTCAAGTAGGATCTTTTGTTGCACCGCTCGACTTGATACCAACCTCTTGATGCATTCATACAAGCCATTTGTAAACCAGCTGCATGTAATGTGACGATGTAATAAATGATCTATTTGAAAGTATGGTCTTTGACAGAGCACAATGACGTCGTTTGATCCATGTAGTTGACCCCACCTAGTGGGAAAAGGCTTTTGTTGTTGTTGTTGTATATCTTTATATTTGCTTTCATTATTGTTGAAGGGCTTCATAATAGCATCTTTTGCTTTGTTCATTGCTTTGTAAATAAAACCCATGGCTGGTTTTTTTCTCACCATCAACAAGTCTAAGCACTCGAACAAGAGGAGCCATAACTTTAATGGTAAAAACCACATGGTTCCTAAAAGAAGGCATCAATACAACTTCAGTTGCCTTCGTCCCCTTGGCATCCTTAGACAACTTATTTTTCATCCATTCATTTGAGATGAAACATCTTTTTGAGGTTGGCTTTTTCTTTATGAATCCTATACAATGAAAGAAAGGATGTAGCAAAGCGTGTAACTAGATGTCTTACTAATTCTCTCTTGTTTGTGAAGTGCCTCAACATGTTCAAGGTACTTGAATGGCTATAGATGAAGCCAACAAGTGTAATTCTCCTTTGAATTGTTTTCTTGACTAGAGGAAACTTTCCAATGTCTGCTAGCATTAAGTCTATGCAATGGGCAGTATAAGGAGTCCAATAGCGTTGTTGTCTCGTTTCTTCCAACATCTTACCGGCTATAACATAATTGCTCCCATTATCAGTTATGATTTGAACAACTTTCTCCCCTCCAATCTCCTCCACAAGAGCATCAAGCAACTCATGCGACTTTTTTGCCGGTCTTCACAAATCTAGATGCATCAATAGACTTCACAAACATTGTCCTAGCAGAAGATTTTACCAAGAAGTTGATCAAGCTCCTTTGTTTCCTTATCAGTCAATGCATTTGACACAGTGTTATTAAATGGCGGCCATGGCGGAAATCCACCCAAACACCATTTGACAGCCATGGCGTGGCGTCTTCTTCATGGCGGCGCCATGGCGGAAGCCATGGTCATGGCGGTGTGGCTGTGTGGCGGTGCATGGCTTGAAATGGCAGAAAAAATGTTTTTTTGGCTTTTTTGGAGGGTATTTTGGGATTTCAAAATCCCATATAAGACAAAGAGACCCACAAATAGTCTCAAGCTGTGGAAGTGAGAGAGAGAGAGAAAGCCCACTGTTGCTGCTGTCTCCAGCGAATTTCTCCGGCGACACTGCTGCTGTCTCCGGCGACCTCTCTTTACAGGTAGATAGCATCTGTTTTGTGCAAAGAGGCTCTATTTCTCTTTCTTTTTTTTGTGCGAACAAAGGCTCTGTTTCTCTCTTCTTCTTTTTTATCCCACCCATCCAGACAAACCCACCCACCCATCCAGATAAGCCCATCTACCCACCGACCCAAATAAGCCATTAATCCACCCAACCAGATTTTACACCTTAACCCTATAACCCACGGTACCTACCCTCTGTTTTGTGAGAATGCTTCTGTTTGTGCCTCTGTTTTCTGGTTTTAAATTTCTTTTCCTTCTTTCACATGATATAGGACAATGGAGACTTCACAAGTTGCACAAGCTTCACCAAGACCTCCTAGTAGGACTGACTTAGGTTGGAAATATTGCCACCCTTTGGATGAAAATGACACCAATAATGTGGTTTGCAATTTTTGTGGCAAAATTACAAAGGGAGGAATCACTAGAGCCAAAAACCATCTCATGGGGAAGAAAGGGAATGTTGCAGCTTGCCAAAAGTGTCCAAAAGAAGTTAGAGAAGAGTTGTGGGCGTATCTTAGAGGCAAAAATAAGCAAGACAGTATTGATATTGAAAATGTGAGGGATCTTGACCTTGAAAATTTAGGTTTTGGTGATAATGAAGAAGAAGAAGGGCTAAGAGATGATGTATCAGCTGCTAGTGGGAGGAAGAAGAAGACTACTATGAAAGGCGCTTTGGATTTGTATTGTAAAAAACCAGAAACTGTTGCTAGACGAAGGAAAAAGGAGAAGATGAGGCAAAGTAGCATGAGGGAGGCATGTGACAAAGAAGCAAGGGCTAGAGTTAATCAATATATAGCTCAGTGGTTTTACCAAGCTGGATTGTCATTCAATGTTGTCAAATTGGAAAGCTTCCACCATATGATTGAAGCCGTTGGAAGCTATGGTCCAAATTTAAAGCCACCAACTTTTCATGAGATAAGAGTTCCACTCCTCAATAAAGAGATGGAATACACAGAAAATCTATTGAAGGATCAAAAGAAGCAATGGGAAAAACATGGTTGCTCTATTATGTCAGATGCATGGACTGATAGGAAACAAAGGAGCTTGGTTAATTTCTTGGTCAACTCTCCTGCATGGACAATGTTTGTGAAGTTTATTGACGCATCTAAATTTGTGAAGACTGGTGAAAAGTTATTTGAGTTGCTTGATGCTCTTGTTGAGGAGATTGGAGAGGAGAAAGTTGTTCAAGTCATAACTGATAATGGGAGCAATTATGTTTTAGCCAGTAAGATGTTGGAAGAAAGGAGACAACATCTTTACTGGATTCCTTGTGCTGCCAATTGCATAGACTTGATGCTTGAAGACATTGGAAAGCTTCCTCTAGTCAAGAAGACAATTCAAAGGGGAATCATACTTGTTGGCTTCATCTATAGCCATTCAAGTACCTTGAACATGTTGAGGCACTTCACAAACAAGAGAGAATTAGTAAGGCATGCAGTTACACGCTTTGCTACATCCTGTCTTTCATTGGAAAGCATTCATAAACAAAAAGCCAACCTCAGAAGAATGTTCACATCAGAAGAATGGCTGCAAAACAAGTTGTCTAAGGATGCCAAGGGGAAGAAGGCTACTGAAGTTGTATTGATGCCTTCTTTTTGGAACCATGTGGTTTTTACCCTTAAAGTTATGGTTCCTCTTATTCGAGTGTTAAGGCTTGTTGATGGTGAGAGAAAACCAGCCATATGTTATATTTATGAAGCAATGGACAAAGCAAAAGAAGCTATTATGAAGTCCTTCAACAATAATGAAAGTAAATACAAAGATATATTTGCAATCATTGATAATAGATGGACTTGCCAGCTTCATCGCCCATTACATGCAGCTGGTCACTTCTTAAACCCAGAATTCTACTATGGAAATCCTCAACTTGAGTTTGATATGGAGGTTACAGATGGCATGTATCAATGTATCAGGAGGTTGGTACCAAGTTGAGAGGTGCAACAAAAGATCCTACTTGAGATACCAATTTACAAGGCTGCTAGGAATCTCTTTGGATCTGACTTTGCAATATCCCAGAGGAAAACCCTTGCACCTGGTGAGAAACTAAGAATAAGTACTACATTCTAGTCTTCTAACTTTTAGAATTTTAAGTCCTATGCTTATAAAAAACATCTATGACTATGCAGCTCAATGGTGGCAAATGTATGGACATTCAGCGCCAAATTTGCAGCAACTAGCCATTAAAATTTTAAGCTTGACATGCAGTGCATCCCGCTACGAACGAAACTGGAGTGTGTTTGAGCAAGTAATTACCATTTCTTTTATTTTCTCTAGCCTAGTAATATATTGTAGTTATAATCATTAATATGTCTTTCATTATATTAATGATGCAGATTCATTCTAAGAAAAGAAACAGACTTGAGCACCAAAGATTGCATAACTTAGTTTATGTAAAATACAATCTAGCGCTCAAGCAACGTTACAATCTTAGGGATGAAATTGACCCAATCTCACTCTCCAACATTGATTGTTGCAATGAGTGGTTTATTGGAGAGATGCATGAGGAGAATGCTGCTGAAAATGAATTGGTTTTTGGGGATGATGACACTTTAAATTGGGGTGCTGTTTATAGGGCATTCGGGGCTGGAGAGATTAGGACATACACTAGGCAACAAACTAGGAAACGGAAGACAACCTCAAGTGCAATGCCAACAACTTCAAGAGTTGGAAAGAGAGGTTCAGCAGCTCCATCTTCAAGTTCAAGAGGAGGAGACATTGAAGAGGAATTGGAATTTGAAGAGAATTTTGAGGAATCGGAAGAAGAATTGGAAGATATTACTTTTGAGGAATTGGAAGGAGAAGAGGAAGAGGGATATGCTTCACTTGATGATGCTAATGAACGTCTTGATAATGATGATTACATAGGGGAGGAGGAGGAGGATTAGATTGTTTTTTTTTTTTTTGATAGAATAAGAAATTTTATTGAGAGAGAAGAGAAATACAAAAAACAGAAAAGAGGATAAGACATCCTCAAGAGAAAACAGAAACCAAAAAACTAGGTGTTTACACCATGCAAAAGAGCAGGTAAGTCTCTTTGCATGTCTGACAAAGACACCCCTCTAAAACAATCATGCGCAGAACACCAAAGAGAAGCTAAAACCACAATCCTATCCCAAATACAATCCAAAGAAGCAAAAGAATCCTGAAAGATTCGAGCATTTCTCTCCAACCATAAACACCAAAGAATGGCAAAAACAAGACAAAGCCACAGAGTCCTTGCTTCTTTACGACAACCAAAACCCCTAAAGTTCATAGCAAGAAACTGATTCAAACTTAAGGGACAAGCCCAAGACTCTCCAAAGATCCCGAACAACTTATTCCACATAAGTGTCGCTGTAGAGAACAGATGAAGGAAGAGATGATCTCCGATTAAAGTAGATCGGCACATAATACACCAATTAGGGGACAAGGCAAGAAGAGGTCTGCGCTTCTGAAGCATATCATTAGTATTAATCTTGTTAAGAACAGCAGTCCAAACAAAAGATTTGACCTTTACAGGAGTTTTTGATTTCCAAATTAGCTTGTCCAAATGAAAATAAACTCTGTTAGGGGAGTGAGTCAAGAATTGAAAATAGGATTTACAAGAGAAAACTCCCGAAGGGTCAAGCGTCCAGATTCTTTTATCAACTTCGGAAGACAGATGAGTAGTATCAAGCACAGATAACAGAAATTGTAACTCACTAACCTCTCTATCAAGCAAATTTCGAAAGAAATGAAAATTCCAAGAACGGTTAAGAAAAGAGTAAAACTGACAAACAGGAGTATTATGCAAGGAAGAAAGACGAAAAAGTCTAGGACAAGCCTCCAAAAGGGGGACATTACCCACCCACTTATCTTCCCAAAATCTAATCCTCTGACCGTCTCCCAAACGAAAGGACAAAAAAGAAGAGAAAGAAGGTAAACCTTGTGTTATGAATTTCCACGGACAAGCGTGAGAAGCTTTACTAGCAGAAATGGTGTCCCACCCATTTAATTGCATGCCATACTTGCTTCGAATGATTTTATGCCATAAAGAAGAAGAATGCGAAGGAAAACGCCAAAGCCACTTACCTGCCAAAGCAACATTCTTAGACACCAAATTACCAAGACCTAACCCTCCCTCTTTTTTAGGTCTACAACAAATCTCCCAACTGACAAGGTGATCTTTAACAGTATTCTCAGGCCACGACCAAAGGAAGTCCCTCATTATTCTCTCTATTTTCTTAGCCACAGCCACCGGGATGCGAAACAAGGATAGAAAATAAAGAGGGATGGAAGATAAACAAGATTGGACAAGGGTGATCCGACCTCCCAAAGAGAAAAAAGCACCTTTCCAGTTATCTAGACGCTTGGAAATTTTACTAACCACCGGATCCCAAAAGGACAAAGCACGAGGGTTCCCTCCTAAAGGAATACCTAGATAAACCAAGGGCCAATGAAGGGATTGACACCCTGCCGAGAAAGCAAAAGCAGTCAAAACCTGACTATCAACATTAATCCCCGCCAGACCACTTTTTGAGAGATTAATTTTAAGGCCAGAAGCGATCTCAAAGAACCTTAATCTCAAAGACCACTTTTTGATTTGTAGCAAATGTGTTATTTTTTGGTGATGCACGTGTTGCTACTTTTTATTTTTTGGTGATGCACATGTTGCTACTTGTTTTTTTTGGTGAAGCACATGTTGCCATTTGTTATTTTCTTGGTGAAGCACATGTTGCTACTTGGTTTTTTTGGTGATGCACATGTTGCTACTTTTTACTTTGTGGTGACTTTATGACAATATTATTTTATGATATTATGACATTATGACATTGTCATTAGTTATTACTAATTTTATGTTTTTCTCTCTGTCTTTGTTCTGTATTTTCCTTTCTATTGCCTTTATATTAGAGTTTGTGATAATTTTAGTTAGTTTGATATCTAGAAAATGTTTTAATTATGTTTATTATTCTTGATATAAGGTGTTATATTATTATTATTTAGGGTATGCAGGTCTTGTAGTATATTTTATAGTTTTTTAACATGGCCGCCATGCTTCCGCCATTTGCCGCAATGCCATCCACCATATTTCCATGGCGGATTTTTGGCTTGCCGCCATCCGCCATTGATAACACTGATTTGACATAATAGAGCAACCATGGGTTTTGCATTGCTCCTTATGACCCTTCAACAATTTTTCTGTGTATTCCATCGCTTTGTTGAGGAGCAGAACTCTTCTTGGCAGCTTTAAATTTGGACCATAGCTTCCAATGGCTTCAACCATGGTCGAAGCTATCCAATTTAACAGCATTGAATGACAATCTAGCTTGGTAAAACCACCCAGCTATGTGTTGATTGACTATAGCCCTTGCTTCTTTGTCACATGCCTCCCTTATGCTCGTTTGCCTCATCTTCTCCTTTTTCCTTCGTACAACAATAGTTTTTGGTTTTTTACAATACAAATCCAAAGGGCCTTTCATGGTAGTCTTCTGCTTCCTCCCACCAGCAGTTGATACATCCTCTCTTAACCCTCCTTCTTCTTCACTATCACCAAAACCTAAATTTTCAAGGTATTCATCACGTTTTCAATTTCAGCACTGTCTTGCTTCTTTTTCTCCCTAACATATGCCCACAACTCTTATCTAACTTCTTTTGGACACTTTTGGCAAGCTGCAGCATTGCCTTTCTTCGCCATGAGATGGTTTTTGGCTCTAGTGATCTCTGCCTTGGTAATTTTCATAAAAAATGCAAACCATATTATTGGTGTTATTTTCTTCCAAAGGGTGGCAATATTTCCAACCTGGGTCAGTCCTATTAGGAGCTCTGGATGAAGCTTTTGAAGACCCTTGTGTTGCCATTACCCTATATCATGTGAAACAAGGGGAAAAAAATTTAAAAACCTGAGCATAGAACAGAACAAAACGCACAGACCAACAACTGGTTTAAGGTTGGGTGGGTTACTGGCTTAAGGCTGGGTGGATGGGTTACTGGATTAAGGGCTTAAATCTAGGTGGGTGGGTTTCAAAAAAAGAAAGAAAAAGAAATCAGAGCACCAGGATTCAGGACGCACAAGTACAAGACACACAAAACAGAGCTGTTTCGCACAGGTAGAGAGGAGATGGTTCGCACTGGCAGAGAGAGGGCCATACTTGAGATAGAGATGTTGGCAGAGTGGGGGTGGGTTGACAGAGTCATCGGAGACAGAAGTAGAGGTGCTGGAGAGTGGAGTCAGAGGCAGTCTTTTGGTTTAGGGCAAATGATGGCTTGAATAAGAGTTTCCCTCAGTTTTTATAAGAGAGGGATGTCAATAACTCAAAAATACCCTCCAAAAAACCCTGTTGGTGAGTGAACCCTCTGCCATTTCAGGCGTGGCACTGCCATACCACCACACCGCCATGAACAACCCGCCACACCATGGCCTTCTGGTGGCGTTTTGTTAGAATCTGCCATGCCATAACACCATGGCGGCTAATTGATAACACTGTTCTAGATTAGGATTACTTCAGTCTTAAGTTTGGGTTACTTGTCTTAGTAGATTTACAGTCCTTTGAATTGCGTATATAAGGCACATTATCTGTCTTAGCCTCTTTGGGATGTTAGCTTATTATTGATTATTGAATATTGAGAATTTGGGAGTCTTTTTGGTTCCTTGTTCCCGATCTACATCACGTGTTGTTGCAACCATCATTTTCCCTTTTATTTTCCTGGTTTTGGATGAATATGGAATTTATTGGAAATGGGGGCAAACTTATGTACTTTGAATGTTCCAAATGTGTTTACTAAGCAACCATTATTAGTGCCACGATGTTGATAGAATGATCCTATAATGTGGTCGTGATAACCTTGATAAATGCTTAAGTCACTTTTGGCTTTGTGGATGCACTGAAATGGTTGATAAAATACTTGCTGACTTGCTTCATATTCTGTTCTGTTGGTAAACTGTTTGGGAACTCTGGTAAATCATATTGGTGTGCATCATTTGTTTCCTCTTTTGCTCATTACAAGTGGTGAGATTTGATCACAAAGCAGCAAATCAGATTTAAGATTTAAGAGTTTATTTGAACAAAGAAGGGAGAATAAGCAGTCCTCCCTAACAAGTGAGAAATAATACAGTCCCCCCGCACAACACCAAAAAGAAAAAACTTGTAACTCAGTCATCTGTGCTGATCCAATCCCACCCACTACAGTCTACATACATGACAGGAAACTGTGGGAACAGCACCAAAGAGAAGCCAGAAAGGCAACCTAGTCGCATAACAGCTCTAAAGAATTGGATGTGTCCTTAAAAATACTGGCATTGTACTCCAACCAAGTACACCATAGAACTGCAAACACTGCACCCCTCCAGAGTTTTATTCTCCTTAATCCTGCCAAAGCATTTGAAAGAATTAATAAGAAACTGCTCCAAACTCATGACATACCCAGCTCAAAGAAAAATAAATCCAAACAAATCATGATGAGTGGTGTCTGGACAATGTAAGAATAAATGAGCAGAAAGACAGTCTATGAACTTGCAACATATCGTTATTATTAATCCTATTAAGTACTGTTGTCCAGATGGAAGAATTGACCTCAAAGGGAGTTCTGAAAATTGAATGAAACTATGAAGGCTGAAATTAACTTCGTAATATAGGTTTAGTTATCTAGATTGCATTTCTCTTGCCAATAGAGATATATAATTTATTGTGACCACAATGGGGATATAGAAATTGCTTGAAAGATTATATGGACAAAAAATTGGAATGCTTTAGATAATCTGTTTCTCTTTTAGTGGATGGTTGCTTCTTGTTATATTGAAGTGTATGCAATATCCTGGAATAGTAGTTGGTCATCTAGTCTCTAGATGAACCTCATTTCGTATACACCCATGCACATAGCACACGTGTGCATATCTGCATGCTTTGATACCTTATCATTTAACCTA
This sequence comes from Styphnolobium japonicum, assembly GCA_023212625.1. Taxonomy (NCBI): domain Eukaryota; kingdom Viridiplantae; phylum Streptophyta; class Magnoliopsida; order Fabales; family Fabaceae; genus Styphnolobium; species Styphnolobium japonicum. Next base: position 193,444 of record JALBWW010000004.1, read on the forward strand.
TGCTGTTAAAAGTTCAATGGTGATTGCATTAGTTCATCCTAAAATGTATTTGGTGTCTTTGTAGTTTTATTGATTACACATGACACTCTTTGTGCTTTCTTGTTGAAGGTGGGCCCTGGTGAGGTAGATGATGAGCTGGAAGAGGAGGTAGGATCAGAATGTGCCAAGTATGGGACAGTAACTCGGGTTCTGATATTTGAGATAACAGAGCCAAATTTCCCCGCTGAAGAAGCAGTAAGAATCTTTGTGCAGTTTGAGAGAACAGAAGAAACAACTAAAGCGCTTATTGACCTTGATGGTCGGTTCTTTGGAGGTAGAGTGGTGCGTGCTTCATTTTATGATGAGGAGAAGTTCAGTAAGAATGAGTTGGCTCCAATGCCCGGAGAAATTCCTGGCTACTCCTGAAAGAACAGAGCGTCTATGATGTTCTGTATGTTGTCCTTAGTGATTGCCCTGAAGACTTGAAATGAGTTTAATATTTCATGACATGATAGTTGAGAGCATTGTTGTAAGTAGGATTCAATCTTGGTCCAAAATGTGTTTGTCACAGTGACAAAGGGTTGTTGCTCAGGGAACTATTGCGATAGCATGAACATTGAAAGTTCCTTATTAGCGCTAATGATCAATTTCTAACCGCCTATTGATTGATTGCTCATCAGACTCTTGTATGAAGAGTGCTGAAAATTAGGGGTGGTAATAATAACATTAAAAACTCAGATCAAATGTCACTCTAAAATTAAGTCAAGGAGCAGCAAATTTTTTCACGAATTCACATATGAATGATGTGACTTGCTACTTTTATAAATGAAATAACTTTCTTTTGCCAGCATCAACATTCAAATTCCACTCAAAATTTTAAATTAACACATTCAGATCAATTCGTAAAAACATTTTCGTATGAATTAGCATTTCTGTAAATCAAAATACCGAGAATAATTATTAACCATTCCTCATTTAAATGGGCTTTTCCCCAACTTTCAAAAAGCGGTAATAATGAAATAATGAAGTCCAAGGAGTAAAAAAAAAAAAATTCACTAGCAAGTTGTGTCCAAAATATGTATAAAAGCCCATGGACCATGGAGACTTGGATGCATAAAAAAGACATAATTGACTACGAGGTGAAGCTTAGTTGACAAAATGAATTTAATTTAATTTCAATCCACTATTAGTGTAAAAAATATTTTACACTGCCATCCAATCATGTGCTGACACATCATTAAAAGAGTTAGACTTTCTAAGTGGTTGTTGTGATAGTCATACTTTTTTAATGATTTGGCAACACATGATTGGATGACAGTGTAAAATTTTTTTACACTGACGGTGGATTAAAATTAAACTGAAATGAATTTTATGTTGAGTATATTTTACCTTTAGTGTAGGAGTTCAAAACCCATTAGAAATATCTTGTGTTCAGAACCAAGCTGAAACTCAAGCAGGAATTAATCCCAAAGGATGTAGGGACATCTTATGGTTTCACAAAAAAAGAAAAAAGAAAAAAAGAAATAGTTTGACTATGTTGTTCCACAATTGAATCCAGTATCCACCACTTTGCTTTGATTCGACATGTTTGCAGCCTTCCAAATGCAATTCAACAACATCAACATTTTGAATCAGGTTGAACTGAATCATTGACCAATCTGATGAATTATTATTCACAAATAAGAAGATTTAAACAAATATAATTAAAATAATATGATATTATTTAACCCTAAAGCCATAGCATACACAAATCATACAATTATCAAATCAGTTTAGTTTCAAGGATTACTTGGATAAGATGATAATGAACAATTCATAGCCTTCCTGTAAACAAATCAAAGAGAAACGTAGTAATCCTTGTTCGTCAGTTGTTGGGGTTTGTGTGAGGAGAGAAATTACTCCTATCCTAGGGTGCTGAATTTTTGTGTGTAGTCTCAATGGGGCAACCACACTGCAACCCTAGAAAGGAATAAGGGCATCTCCTTGTGCACTGAAATATGGGCCTACTTGCCCATCATAGCAAGCCCAAAATACAGCCTACCACATTAACCCACATAACATAAAATGCTCAATAATAACAAGCCCAACAACCATTAGTGATCACATGATTGGGCTAACAACAATAATAACAATATGCTCCAATATTTTTGACATCGAATTAATTTGAGTTTTAGTAAAATAACATTGATTTATGCAAGTCCAAATTAAAATAATCCAACAATCTCCCACTTGGACAGCATAAGTCATGTTGTTTGTTTTGATAAAGAAAATAGTACTCCAGATTAATTCGCAATATGTGGCCACAATAAGATGTCAAAATTGAGCGAGCACCATCAACTATTGGTCCAAAATGAAACTACAAGTAGCTTAGTAATATAGAAAATCATGCCCGATAGGGGCACTGACATCATATATACCAAACACTCATATTTCAGTGACCTAATAAATGTGGGATGTGGAATATGGAAGAGCATACCAAAATTGTGATCAATCATGCAATTCCAAAACAAATGGCCCTAGCATCTGCCCAAGATACTTGCTAAGATTCAACAAAATATCTTAGCACAACACAATTAGACTGGGTCCAAAATGTCTCTAACAATAAGTCATATTCTTAAGTATGCATAGTGACAACATATGACAACAAAAGTTTAAATATGTCTCGAGATAATATAATAACAATTAAGCACACTCCCACTAATTTAGCATATCAAAACATAAACAATCTCATTAGAGTCACATAAGTTTCAAAATACTCTAATGATAAAATCTTTATTAGTGGGATAAAACTTAACTTTGTGATAAAATTATTCAAATTGAGTATGAGACTCGCAATATTTCTCGATAACAACACAAGTACAAAATAGAGATAAATATATTATTGCAGAGTCATAACAATGTGGTCGTAAATCAGAAACAATATGAAGTCTAACCAAAAAACAATTGGATAATCATAGAGTATCACGAAATTGACTTCATTACCAACCACATACTTTGCCTCCACAATTGAGGAGATTACAAGTGTCCACTTGATACTTAACAACAGATCAACTCCTCTTTATCATCACAAATATAAATCCTTGAAGGATTTTCTCAAATGGGTAACCTATACCAAAATTCACTTAAAGTGATTTGATCACTTGTGGGTGAGATAAAAAAATCTATAATACCTTACACGTATTATTGGATTACTTACAAGTTTACAAAAGCTCACTCAGGATCACTCAAGTGTTATAACAGGTAATAAATAAACAATACACATTTGAGCATATAACTAAGTTACCAACAACGGAAGCACATAGGACCTATTTTTAATCACTATTGAGGACATATCAATCACAAAGTCTCTAACTCACATAATAACCAAAAAAGATTACACATTAATGGGCAACAAGGTCACAAATTTAACATATTTCAAAATTTCTAAATATGTGTGTTTTATGAGACAATCTATCATTAAAAAAAAATTTAATTTCAAATATTTGTATGCCTTAAATTAAAAAAATAGGCATCACCAAATATTTTACGAAATAAAAAAAATAACTGAATATAAGATCTTGTCTCACATAGAATAAAAGTAGCAACACTAGTCACAAATATACAACTAGCACAAAGTACATTGACAACAAAACTTGCTCCCACTTACCTAAGGTATCATGCATTAATAAACAATGCAAAGAAACAAAGCACCTTAGATCAAATTTCAGACAACAATACATGAAAGCCAGCATTAAGCCATATATAAACCACTTAGCATGCACTTAAGTATTTATTTGCTCAAATATTAGGCCTAAAATACAACAGACTTTATCAAAATAGGCATTTCAATAAACTTAACATATTTTATATTAACCACTCCAAAATTGAGTAATAATTACAAAATCACATTCCCCTTATGAAATGTAAAGAATATTTAATCCAAATTAATCTACCATAGGCAATTTCATATATTCAACCCACATAGAAAGTAAACATATAAGCTTTTACCTTATTCTCGATTAAGGAAAATGTTGAATAGTAATATCATAGGTACAATATGTTTAATTCAAATATTATTCATTCCAACATTGTGCATTACCAACAAAAAGAGATCTTTATCAATTGAAGTAATTAATATGCCGATTTGTGCTCAAAATAAATACTTAAAAAACTATCTTTATAAGAAATCATTTTTATCATAACATATGAGAAAACTTAGAAAAACAACTTAATCCCTGAATTTTCACTCAAGATATTTCAAAATCAAAATTGATAATTTCTTTTAAAGATCATAACATTTGATAATACAAAAGTATAATTCTTTAAAAAAAGAAAACCAAGGAGAAGTAACATTTAGTTAGTTTTACTACTTCAAAATAACAATTACTACAATGCTTGAGCATTTACAAAATAATAGAAATGTCAAGCACATACAAATAACATATAACATGTGTCAAAATGTCACAAAATTGCGGCAACAATACATATTTCAAAATAGGTTCAATAGGTAGTAGTTCTCTTCAAACCTTATTATAGGTTAACAAGTTTTCAACATGTTACCTTATCAATGATTAAGATTTATCAACAATATACGACAACCACAATATAAGGAGTTCACTATATTACAATATACTTTAAAAGACTTAATCATGTCCTCACTATAGGTCCCAACAATAAAGCGACGACAAACACAGAAGGAAGAGAAAATCATATTCAAATATTGTAATATGTTTATGTAAGCATTGATTTTCTCATGTTCAATTAACAAGGCAATTAATTGAACTAGAGTCATTGTATCATTGCAATCCCGCCTAAGGATCCCGAATTATAATATACAATACTCTCTCACTTGATAGAGCGTGAATTGATACACATCAAGGAAATAGACACAAACAGTGTGTTTAAAAGTTTTTTAAGTATTCAAATTATTTTCTCTATCACACAATTATTATGTCAAGTAATGTCACGCCGATAGGATATGATCATTACTTACATAATCCAAAAATATTTAAAACTACATATTACAATAAATAATATCACACTAATAAGGTGTGTCAAATAATTAAATAACCCAAAATAATATTTGCAAATCCATTCCAATAAAATTGAGAAAATAAATTTCATTTGACATGACAACTTATCTTGATTAGCTTTGCGATAGGTAAAAGCAAAATCATTCAAAATCACATGTCCAGAAAATAACTTTAGATTGCTACAAAATGTTCAATTATATCATTTCTCAAGATTCACAAGATGATACACACATTCAATTATACAATATTGTCACTTATAAATGTGCACAAATGAATTTATCAATTCAACCAAAATACTTGACAATGAGTGATATTTCATATATATCATAACAGAATTGAGTACACAATTATAATTGAGCTCTTATGTCATTGTAATCCCGCCTAAGGGTCCAAAATTACAATGCATAAGCAACTCCCACAACATTAAAATATTATGTCTCTAAAGCTAATATCGAAAGGATACTGAAAACTTTAAGAACAAAACATTTAATGCTAACAAATCATTAGAAATTATATTAACAAAGACAAATCGATAGGGTAAGTGCATCATTAACATAATTCCTAATGCAAATGTAATCATTACTAAAATAACACTGTCATAATTGGTCTCGCGATAGGGGATCACACAATTGTACAAAATGTCTAAAACAATTTCAAATATCATAAAATAGTGACTCAAAATTTAGTTTACACAGAAATTGCAAAATATCATATATTTGTTTCAATACATTATGTAATATTATATGCACATAACAACGCCAAAAAAAGAAAAATTATTCCTGTGTCAAAATTGAGTCATATCTGATAGTAACATTAAATATAATAAGCACACTCAATTCATTATAATTGACTCCCACGATAGGTGAGATCACAATTATAGGAAATTATTATAATAATAACAAATCTGCTTATAGAGTTTACAAGTTTACATACCACATCATTTTAGATAATTGTCAGACTCTCATATATAATTGCATATTTCAAAATTGGCATGACGAGGTAAACAATAAATTTAGAACATATTCCCCGTTTATGTAATTATGAAACAAATTAGTAATCATAAATGTTTAATCACTAACCTTAAAGAGTATGACGTTCATCCTTGTATGTAAAGTCAATGAAACAAAATAGCTCAAAGAAATGTCACTAAAATAGCTACATATAGGTCTCCCAATAGAATGCTCATAAAATAAATATTAGAGCACAATTTGTAACAAAATTAACATAAAGGAACTCTAATTTATAATCATACAGCATGTGATAACATACACACAAGGATTACTTAATTATATTTGCTATTACATTACAATTTGCACAATAGCCAAAATATTGAGTAACACTTTCATAATGTAATCACATGACAAATAATGGACATATCAAAATATCTTAAATTTGCAATAGCAAAATATAAAATATTATTAGTATAGCCTCTCAATAGATCTTGACAAAATATAATGATAAGGGTTTATGATTACCACTATGTAAACATTTTTCATACCATAATAGTTAAGCATATAATAATTATATAATTTCTAAAAAATTTTAACTAGCTTAACTAATGGAAAAAAAAAGTGGCAATCAATCCATAATGAGGCCAATAGTATACACAACCAAAATAACTAATTTCAGTTTGTCTAAATTTAGTTAAATAGACTCCTACAAAGTTTGTATACAACAACAGTGAGCATAATTAAAAAAAATTTTTTTGTTGGCAGTAAAATAATATATTTGTCAAGAGAGTGATACAACATTCTTATTTTCACAAGAAAATTCTCCATAACAATAAAATATTCACAAAATAGTATTTAATTATAATTATCACATGTTTACTTAATTAGTATATATAAAACACTGAAAAATTTCAGCAGCCACAGTGTACCACAAGATAGAGTACTCAATATGAAACAATTCTATATTAAGGACTATACACAAAAAATTTCACTTCCAAATTTCAAGAGAACAATGTAATATATATTAAAGCTTAGAAAAATTCAAGATAAATATATTCAGGTAAGAGAAATTTTTTTACATAATTCCCCAAAATATAGTACTATCAAGAATCCATTTAAGAATATAACCAAATGGTATATGATTGATAACACCCACATATTTTCATACAAAGTTAGATAACCATAGTATAACTCTATAATTTTTATTTACAAAATTCGATGAACTTCATTGCTGGAAAATTGACGTGAAATAATCACTTTTTAGATAACAATAATACTGAGAGTTGATAACACACAAACTCTCCATCATGACAAAATTAGCCACATAGCTTATTTTCAACATAAGCTAATGTTTTTATGTAATCCATCTCTACGAAAGTATTTTATTGGTAACTAAGTAATGGATCAATAAATTGTAAAAATGCAAGGTAAAAAAAATGAAAAATAGCAAGCACAAAAAGGAAAAGAAAAAAAACTTAAACCCACTACCTTGCACAAGCCAGCAGGGATTGACGTGATGGGAAAGCCAGATCCAACACAAACAGAAGTGTTATTTTTTTTCAATTTTTTTAATTGATTCTTCACGATTTCTTACAATAATCCTAAACTTATTTTATTAATTGTTCTTTTGAATTGAAAAAGCCAAGATAAAAAAAGGAGTTCCCACATCTAGGAACGTAATATAATCCTCACTCAGTCTTATTGACATGAACCACAGATAAAACGAAAGCCAATTAGAAAAAAATTCAGACTTACATAGGAAAAAAATCTGCACGATAAACTCAACCCAACAAGACTCTAATCTCATGTAATTAACAAGTATGTGCAGCCATGGTTAAGGTTAATTGGCTCTGATACCAATTGATGAATTATTATTCACAAATCAGAAGATTTAAACAAATATAATTAAAATAATATGATATCATTTAATCCTAAAGCCATAGCATACACAAATCATACAATTATCAAATCAGTTTAGTTTCAATGATTACTTGGATAAGACGATGATGAGCAATTCATAGCCTTCCTGTAAACAAATCAGAGATAAACGCAGTAATCCTTGTTCGTCAGTTGTTGGGGTTTGTGTGAGGAGAGAAATTACTCCTATCCTAGGGTGCTGAATTTTTGTGTGTAGTCCCAATGGGGCAACCACACTGCAACCCTAGAAAGGAATAAGGGCATCTCCTTGTGCACTGAAATATGGGCCTACTTGCCCATCATAGCAAGCCCAAAATACAGCCTACCACATTAACCCACATAACATAAAATGCTCAATAATAACAAGCCCAACAACCATTAGTGATCACATGATTGGGTTAACAACAATAATAACAATATGCTCCAATATTTTTGACATCTAATTAATCTGAGTTTTAGTAAAATAACATTGATTTATGCAAATCCAAATTAAAATAATCCAACACAATCCGGTCAGACCCTCAGAATCAGTATACTAAAAACCAGTGAGAGAACTGATTTAAATTTAATTCAAACAAAATGTACCAAATGTAAGAGGTGGGAATGAAACTTGGTTCTCCAAATTTGCAAAGTTACAATATATCACTAGATCATTGGTGCTACTTGGTTGATATTCTCACAATTTATGTCTAAAAATAGAATGAGACATGACCATGAAGAAGAATGGTGTGAGTCTGTTGTGCAGCAAATGGATGTGACCCCTCCTGCTTCCACCACTGAGTTAGCTATTGTGGAACCACAACCTTCTGCTGACCTTCTCACCCAAGTGCTGACTTTTCGAGGCCTATGTGAATAATCAAATGGACGTAATGTACAAGAGAGTTGAAGACCTCCTCAAGTCTCTTTTCAACAGGAGCCACCTCCTCCTCCTCCACCTTCTTCCTCTTGATTTTATTTTATTTTATTTTATTTTATTTTCTTTTAGCCAAAATTTTTTAAACGTGAGTGATGTTTTTTTCTTTCTTTTTGTCGATGACAAAGGGGGAGAATAATGGGAATTTGATTTGTTTTAAATAAATTTATTTTATAATTTATCTTGATTCAATGAAACTATGTTTTTCTCTCATCACGGTTGTTTCATTATCCTTGTCTCGGTTATTCTGTTGCACTGTGTTGCTGTGTAGGATTTGATCTAATTTTTAGCATGGTTTATTTCTTTTCAAAAGTATTGTCTCTGTTAAACTCTTTTCTCAAGAACTAAACTTCGATACAAAGATAATATTACTTGCTCTTGAAACTTGTTTCGTTAAAATAAATTTCATGTACCACGTCCAATCGACTCTGCGTCCAGCAGAGCTTGGAGTCAGTCCCTTAGAAATGTTTTTCTTAGGGGAGCAATTTTGTTTTAAAAGGAATGCATGTTCAACCAAATTAATAGTTTTTGTCATCATCAAAAAGGGAGATTGTTGAAACCAATTTCTTATAAAAGGTTTAAGTTCTAATTTCTTAAAAGCTATAAGCTTTCCTGTTAAGTTTTGAGGATAACAAAAATATTTATTTAGTTTGAACAAGTAAGTGTTTCGACAATAGTTTTAACAAATCGCTCTTGGTTGTGCGTCCATTTTGCTCTACGGCTTAAAGTTAACTCTTCGTGCGTCAATATGCTATAACTCTTCATGGGTCCAATGAATGTATTATATACTTTTACTATTGGTCGTCCAATACTTGTATGCATATCTTGTTACTTTTTATTAGTTCGTCCAAGGCGATCATGCTGCCAAGCTCGGACTTAACTCACTCTTTCAAAGTTCAAGTTCAAGCTCTCGTCCAAGTAAAATTTCAAAAATGAAAAGAGCTGTTCCTCATTAAATGCTAGAAAAGAACTACGACGGCTCACGGCGGCTGAGAAGAAGTCAACTAAGCCACTTTTTGCTAACATTGTCTAACAACTACAAAGATACGCAAATAAGAAGCCGTGCGCGATCTTAGACAAATCGGGACTTTTGTTTTCATTGATTGGAAATCTCGGAGAATAAAAGTCATAGTCGAAAAGTTGACACTTTTCGGTAGATGCATTTAATGCTACTCGGAGCGGTAATAAATATTTCCGTTGGGCGATCTAGCCATGAAGTGCCGAATTTGTTCTTACTTATAAAGAAAAGCAGCACTTGAAGTAGAGATCTTTTAGAAGCATCCTTCAAGAGTCTAAAAGCTTTATTTCCATATTAGTGTAAAGAAAAAGCCTTGAGATTTCTATTGTCTATTCTCATGTGTTAGTGAGTTTCAACTCAAGCTTTCATCTACTTTCATTTATTCATCTTAAGCTTTGTAAGCTTTGAAGAAATTTGTGTGTAAAAAGAATACTTGTGAGATAGAACACGAAGAGGTTGAAAATACTTGTTACACGAAGAGGTGCATAATACTTGTAATCGTGAAAAAGATTAGTTGGAAAATCCTTCTTGTTGAAGGGGTGGGCGTAGCTCTTGGTTGATAGAGTGAACAGGGATAAATCTTGTGTAATAAGCTTCTCCTCTCTTCTAGTGTGCTTTATTATTTTCACTAACCTGCGGGGTTTTCCATTGTGTTTATTAACAAAGATCTTTTATTTGGTTTTAGAACGTATTAACTATTTTATTAAAAGTCTTTTCGAAACCCTTGGAGTCCAATAGGACTAAGTGGTGTTAGTCCTAAGTACCTTGCTTGTTAAACTGTCTCTTTCGCTGTGTTCTACTTTCTTTTGAAAAGGAAAATCCTTATCTTCGAAAAAAGGGTTAAGAAACACAATTCAACCCCCCTTCTTGTGTTTCATTTGGTTATTTCAAAAACAACCAAGTGCAATGAGAGTAATCATCGATGAAGGTAATAACTTATTTTGACCCTAAAGTTGAAACAATATGACTAGGGCCTCCGACAAGAGGTTGTCGAGACCCGTCAAATAATAAAAATTACCGATTCACAAACTAATTTGTAGTATAGAGCATGAACCGAATCGTCTCTCAAGGATCCAAGAAAAACAAAGATTTAATCAGATCAAGATAATTAAAAGGGGGGTTTTGATGATTCGAAAAGAAAATATACCGGTTGAATTAAAGAAATGTAATTAACAAATTAACCAATCCAAGGAAATTTTACCGATCTTGAGTTTAATCCATCATTAATCACAAGGAATTCACTTAATTGCTAACCATGTTCTTGGCCTTAAATCATATCAAGATGCTTCAACATGATCCAAGAATCCTCTACTAGATAAGCATCTAGGATTTAATTAACCAAGGTTGGATAAAGTAAGCATCATCCAAACATAGATTAACTTAAGATCCAAAATTTAACCAAACTAAACAATTCATTAAAAAGCTTTAATAAATTGTTTATTCTATGTGATCCTCTTTGAATACATGATAATAAAGCTATTACCACATCAACATCTAAATCAAATTAAACAATTCAATCTAGATAAAAATCAAAAGAGGAAGAAGAGAAACTTGAATAACAATTAAGCAATATGAACAAGCGAAACAAGATCTCCAAATTAAACATCAAGATGGCTAATCCCTTAGATTGATTATAAGAGCCTAGCCTTCCATGGATGGGAAGGAAGAACTCAGAAATAAAAGAACAAAAATGAAATTCTTAAGAAAATGGAGAAAAAGAAAAGAAAACTCTCACAAATATTCAAACTTTCTTAAAACTTACTTAAAATTGAATCATGTCTAATACAAAGAGATTGACTCTATTTATACTAATCCTAGAAGCCAATTTGTAATTGAAAATAATCTGAATACAAGTTGTAAAGTCATGGAAATTGTCAAATATGGAAGCTTGATGCATGGTTGGTGGGTTGGTGTATGGTTTGTGGCTTCAAGTTAGCAACTCTTATCCGACTTCCAGCTTGATTTTCATGACCTAGACGGTGCATTTTGGCTTGGAGGTCTTCATGAAAGTTGTAGCCAGTTGTCTCCTTGAAATTTTGCATTTGGAATCATGCCATTTGGACTTTTAGAACTCCAGATACCTCAAGTTAGGTTGGCAGAACATGTTTCCAAATTCAAACCAACTTGTAGCTTCATAATCATGCCTAAAACGACATCTATTAACTAAATGGTCTTCAGTGAAGTTGGAGATATGGGTCTTATCTTTCCAATGACCAAGTTTCAGTTCAAGAGGAGGCCTATAACTCACTATGTAGTCCAGTATGTGCACACTGCCCAGATTTCCGTGACAGCAAACCCACTCTGTATTGCAGGGATATTTTGGACCCTTAGAAGTCCGATCCAGCTCTTGAGTTCTTCATGAAACTTGTAGAGCCTTATCTTAGCTTTCCAAAGACACCAAGATCACCTCAAATGGATCACCGAGTCCCAAGTTATGGCCTAACCAAGGAGGAAATGTCAAAATGCATCAAAATCCAAGAATTATTTATAATTTGCATCAAAGTCCAATGAGGCCCAACAACATTAAAATCATGTAAAATACTAATATTGGGCACAATAAACATCTAATAAAGCATAGTACAAAGCTAACATAAGTGTCTCAAATTGATTGATCAGCCTCATACATCAAAATGAACCACCAAAGCAAAAGGAGACATAGCTCGATTAAAGACTTGATTGGTAAATGAACTATGAATGTGTTTCCTAAGTTGAAAGAAATCATAAGGAAAACTAGACAGTTTGAACAGGCTCGACACAAATCTATGAAGTTTAGTAAGGCTAGGATGTCCCAACTGAGCATAGATAGTGAAAGGGAATCCATGGCGGGATAAATATGAGAAGGGTTGGAGTGCTGGTAAAGGCCATGAAACTTACATTCGACGCCAATCATCAGTCTCGAACTTTGGTCCTGCAAAATAATAGAGTCTTTATAATAGATAATGACGCAATCAAGAGAATGAGTTAAACAACTAATTGAAAAGCAAATTAAAAGAGCAATTAGCGACATAAAGAATTGAATCAATAGACAGGGAAGGAAGGGGATTAGTTGTGCCAATCTCTTAGGATTTTCTTTAGGAACCATTAGCTAAGGTAACAATAGATAAATAACCAGAAGTAAAGAGTTTGGAGAAAAAGTCCTTTTACCAGATATATGGTGATGCACCAGAATCAAGTACACAAGGGCTAAGGATAGAGACTAAGAGATACAAGCAAATGAATTGCATGTGTGCGCAATAGAAGCAATGGGACTAGAGGATTAACATTGCTCAAACCATTTACGTAAGGCTAATAATGAGTCAAGCTAGCTTGTGAGCTTGCTCATGGTTAGGTTCGTTAACAACTTAATAAGCTAAAATTTTTGGCTCGTTTGTTAAATGAGCCGAACTTGAGCTTTCATATGTTCGGCTCATTAATTTGTAAACCGACTCTATATATATGTATTGATAAACTGTCGTTTTATATACTTAAATTTTGGGAAATTGAGTTTGATTTGATATTTATTTGAAAATTTTATAAGGGAAATTTATCCAATTTCCTTTGAATATTGCAAGTTGAAGATTTATGGCAATAAAGCTTTAAAGTGTTAAAATGGAAGCAATTTTGGGAAAGATGCGAAGAAAAAGTGTTGTTTGAAGAATTGGCAAGGAGCACAACTATGCTTACCATTAGCACGTCCGTGCTCATCAACAAGGCCTTGCTCAAATATGGTCTTTAACCATGGATCTGACATCGTAGACTAAGCATGACTGTGCTCTCAACAAGCCCATGCTCACTTTTCTCATTTTGGCACGGAGACGTTGATTTCTTCCGACACAGCCGTGCTCAAGCTCAGCACGGGACTGTATCCCTGTTGCGCACGTGAAGGTTTTTAAAACCTAAAAAAGAGGTGTAACCAGGAGAGAGGGTCCAACATTCCAAGAAAGAAAGTAGTTATAGCCTTTTGCTTGATTGGAGAGTTGTAGCGGAGCTTTGGAGGTTTTTGAAGCTATCAAGCAAAGGACCGTCTCCCCAATTATTCGTGAAAGGCCTGTTTCACCGCAAGGGGGTTTCCGGTTTTTAGTTTTTCTATTGTTCTTTTATAGATTTGAATTTGGATTTGGTTTATGCTTTGTTTTCTTTGACTATGCATAGCTAAACCCATAACTAGGGTTATGGTGGATCTTATGTTCAAATTCTTATAATGTTTTCTTAATTTCAAAATAATTTTGTGTTTTCCTAATTGATTGAATTTTTCCTAACGCTTTGTTTTCCAATAAGGTTTGCGCACCCTTTAAAAAGTTAATTGCTTATTTGGCGACCGTACCACAATTAGTTAATGGAACTCTAGGATTAATCGGATTTAGGGTTGTGTGGACCAAACTCAATCCCTTGTTTTCAATCAGTTATTTAATTAACAAATCTGCTAGTTCTTTATGTTTTTCTTGACTGTTTGCCTTGCATGACCATTGGGGGTTTCAGATTTGAGAAAAAGAATATTAATATTGCATGACCATTAGGTATTAATAGCATTAGAGAAGGTGATTTGCAATCAATCGAAACATATATTATTGAGGAATTTGGTAATATTATGAGTATTAACATAAGTAAAACCAGACACCATAGGTTTTCCATAATTGAATCTTTGCTTGATAATTTCTCTTTTCTCATTCGAATTTCATTATCTAGATAATATAAGAGATTAATTAACTTAGTAATTGCCAGCAATCCTTGTGGGTTCGATACTTGGAGTCTCAAATACTCCTTTATTACTTATGTGATATGGTGCACTTGCCCTTAAGTGCGATTTTAGCGCAACAAAAGTCCTTAAATATGAACTAAAGTTGAATTCCGTATAAATCATGCAAATTTCTATGAATATGTATGCCTACAAAAAAAATTTCAAAATTGGGGGCTAGCTTATGTCAAATGCCTTTTAAATTTCTCTAACTCAAAATGAAAGGGAATTCACTGTCAATAATTTTGTAAGTGACCTCATACTCTTCCAAAACTAAAATTCCAAATAACAATGCTAAACCAATGCGAATTTTAGAATGCCTTAGAAATACCCTAATTGAGAAAGTGAGCTGAGGTTCAAAAACAGTTTTAGAGTTTGTTGTTTTGACTTTTGAGAGATATCTATCTTATCTACCTTGAAGATGGGTACCCTCATGAATTGAGTTTCATCCATGGACCATGACTACTTTAAAAAAACGTAGCTGTTTAGATTCAATCAAGAAACTGGGGACTCTTAGAAATGTAAAAATCAATCTTAGATATCCATTTAACAGCTTAACTTTTCAAGAGAATTAATTTTTTTACATAACATCACAACGTTTATAATCAAGTGGTCAATATCAATGTTTTAAGAACTAGACCGAAGATCGAATCAGAGAGACCTCTGGATCATGATTCGATTGGTTTAACCGGTCGAACCGATAGTCGAACCGGATAACATAATAATTATAATTATATACATAATTATTTATATACATATTCAATTAAAATAGCCTTATTTTGAGAGTAACAAAAATTTTAAGAAAAAAATTAGAGTTTAATTCTTATTTAAAAAAATATTATTATTCCTTTTAAAAATACTCATAATTATGAAAAAATAGTTTTGTGTTTTGGAAAATTGGTTGGTCAAACTGCATTCGGTCATTTTCCATCGCATAGATTTTAAAAAGTTACGTGGAATTGATATAAAATGCATTCAAATTGGACGAATGAGTAAAAATTTATGACTTTTGGGAGATAAATGTGAAAAAAAATCCTAAAAAACTAATTAAAAATATGAAAAAGTAAAAAAGAAATTCAAAAAAAGTAAAAACTAAAATAAAATTGAAGAACCATCTGGTTCAAACGGTTCAAGCCAGTTTTGGCGGTTCAATGATAGTTCAATGCTCTGGCCGGTTCTTTGGGTGAAATCGAACCGTAGACAGATCCGGTTCTCGGTCCAACGAGTCAGTCCAATCTGGTTTTTAAAACATTGGTCAATAGTTCAATAATTTGATCCTTGCCACCTATGTACATTATAATTAAGTTAAATTTTAGAACAAAATAAAATGAGTCTTTAACCAACAATTTAAGCTTCTAAAAAAGTTAATCTTTAACTAGAAGTCAACATCCATAGTCACTGGTAGGGCTGACAATGAGCCGAGCTGAGTTGAACCAGATCTAGTTCAGGCTCGGTTCACAAAGAAATCGAGCTCATTTTCTTAGCTCAAGCTCGGCTCACAATAAGCTCACGAACTATTTGAACTCAATGAGCCAATATCAAGTCTTGTATTAATTAAGCTTATACTACTCAATAAGTTATGTTCGAATTTGTATCTCAATAAAAAAAATATTTTTTACATATATTTATTTTAAAAATAATTTAGTCAGACTAAAAATAAAATAAAATGTTAATATACATTAAATTAAAGCATTATTATTATGATTATTTATAAAAAATGACTATATACATATATCGAGTCAGCTCACAAGTTAATGAGCCGAACATATAAAAGTTCAAGCTCAATAAACGAATCAAAATTATCAGCTTATTGAATTGTTAACGAACCGAACCACGAACAGCTCACGAGCTAGCTCGACTCATTGTCAACTTTAGTCACTGGAGTATATGTCTCTCTGGGTCGAGAGGATAATGGCCTTAATTCTGTGGTTTGGTTCAGTTGTAGACTTTTTTTATTTTTTTGGTACATAGTTCTGTTGTGGACTTTTAATCGACCAAGATTTTGAGAATTTTGTTGATTCTGAATCCATCCACGATCCTTGCATTTCGCGAACCTGGGGCTGAGGTTGTCACCGGCCCCGCATTTTCAGAGTCAAGATGGGCCAATAGAGATTATAAAGTGCCCAGCAAAGCCATTAGATTTTTAGAGAGGAAAAAGACAATGGTCAAAAGCGAAGATTTATAATATGTTTCTCTAATAAAATAAAATTCCACACAGCATGTTGAGGTGTAGCACGTAACCTTCTTTTTTCTGGGTACAAGTGTAGCACATAACTTTACTATTCCTAACAAGTTGCAGCAGGGACAAAACCTAGTCCTCTAACCCTGAACCATCTCTGAAAGGTGGTTTCCAAGCCCAGAAGGTTAACTTCTGCTAGTTTCAGAAAGAAAAGAAAAAGGAAATGCATTAGAATACTAGTCAATGACAATTGGCGCATCTGCACTCTCACCGATCATTTCAAGAACTTTTGATGGGATGTCACCTCTAAGAATTTGAACTCTGAAGATGATTTTCCCGCTACTGCATTCCATGAGTTCAAAAATGCATGCATCTCCAACCTTCAAATAATTATCATTAGCAAATGATCTCCAGCCGGAATCAAACCTCTTGCAACCTATGCTTTGTCCATTATATATCATCTCCCAGCTCTTGCCTCGATAGGTGAGAACAGTAGGGACCATAGAAGAAGGAAGTATTAAGTCTAAGTTGTTCAGCGGCCCCTATATACCAACAATACAAGATTTAAAATGATTCTCCCCCAACCTTTCAAACACCCACACTTACCAACAATGTGTGGAAAGAAGTATAAATATTGTTTGTCTACACAAACATGAAATTGTCTTGTGTGCTTTAATGTGCCAAAGACTTCTCAAGGCATAGTAAAGAAACGAATCCCTATATAATATAGACAAATGGACCTTTTTAAAACAACAAATTAAGCCTTAACTCCAATACATTTTCAAGCATAAAACCAAATGTGATAAAATCAATGGCCATGTATGTTTCACCTAATTATAAGACCATGGTATATTGTTAGAAATCAACCAAACTGGTTCAAATGATGAGAAATCATACCATAGAGGTAATAAGTTAGACATAAATGATGCATCAACAAGAACATTAGAACCATGTGGAATTGCATTGGTACCATGAAAGGCGCTGAAGTATAGTCAAGCTTGTCCTTTCATTTGTTCATTCTGAAGTCTTTATAGTTGATGTATACAAACATGCATCTACTGGGCCCTAATCCATAATATTAAATTCAACCCCACTTCTAAAGGGTGGAAGAGTGCCATTAGACCCAATGATCATTTGACTTCTTTATCGTCCATCTTTGTCTTTATATTAAAAGCAAATGAAATAACATATGGGGTCCATAAAACCAAGTATGCAATTACCATTTGATAATTGGGTTTAAGATGTGATTTTGAAAGAACCACATGAAAATATGGTTTTCCTGAAAGTGGAAAAACCTCATCCCCTTGCAAATTTGTTGAAGAATCAGGCAGCCATCGGAATGGAGTTCGATTTTCTACTGCAGCTCCAGAACTAGTTGCCACAAAGTCCGCTGCAAAAGTTGATAAAAACCATGATTATTGTCCAAAAGGCTTGTTGATAAAAACAAAAAATGAGATATAATCCAGTTTGCAAATATATAATTTGCACGAATGTGATAAGAAACACTTAGGCAGATGAGCAACAATAGAAGGAAAACAATATGAAATGAATTCATCATAATAAGCTAAGTCATTATATATGTAAATAAATAATTCAGCACAATAAGGGATTCCGCATGGGCATATTTTACTTAACCAGTTAACCATGCTCAAGTTTTAAGTTGAAGGACCTGCCATAGCATTTAATCACTAGTATGTTTACTAGTTTCAAATTCTGAAGGTTGAATAATTTGAGGTCAGATTTCAATAATAGCGTTGTGATAACAAGATTCAAATTGTGAAATGGAAGGGCTATTTTTGAATCATGACTTGTGAATAGTGACTCAGTAAGAAAGAGTAATAAAAAGTAACTTAAAGAATGTGCTAAACAAGTTATACAATGAATCTCTAATTTTAATTTCTATACTTACACATTCTATAAGTTTTACTTCTTTCCTTATCTACTAATTCCCTATAATTAGATTTATCTCCTTGGTAACCTGTCTCCGAGTTCAATTCACTTCCTAAATAAAATTATAGTATTTAGATGTATTTCTAATCGAATCACTTAATAATAGTTTTACCTTTATTCTTTATTATTTCTTTTCAATCACCAATTCTAATTACATTCTGATTTTATAATCTTTTCCCTCATTTACCTAAATGTCTCTATAATTCATTCTCTTAAACCTATAGTTTAAACAGGCTTAAAAACAACACTATTTCAGTCACCACAATCATGAGCTAAAAAAAAGGACAGACTCACAACAATTCTTGCAATTCAGGCAAGATTCTTCATCATATCTTACTCACATACCCAATTCACAGCATCAGGTGACTCTCTGAATCAAGATTCACAAAATTCTGACAACCATGGCTAAAATAGCTTCTAATTGAATTACAACTTGACAGAGGTGCATGAGTCCCATGTCCACTGGTTGTGAGACAGGAACTCCAATTCATAGTGAAGGATCTCAACTCTTATCAGCCTGGCTTTTAGGAGTGGGTTTTCCTCTACAATACCAGGGTTATCACTTACAAGTAAGGACTTGAGTCCTTCACACTAATGAATGGCAACAACTCATGCAAATAATTTAAAACTTAAATGATCACAACTCTTGTAATACAATTATTCTCAGATAATGAGGCAGGAAAGACCCATAGGTGACAGCAAGCTCAAATTATGATCAAAAGTACTTTTAAGATTACCTCTTGTTCTTGACCTGGGAGTGGGAGAAGTCATTATGGGACAGCTGCTATGGCCTGCAAATCTTAAAGATATACAAAGAAATCACAATGCTCTACATAAATAAATAGATATATATGTAACCAAAAATAAAAATATAATAAACTCAGAAAACCCAAACATAAACATTGAGTCAAATTTAGAAGAACCAGGAAAATGGTGAAGTCTGAACTGTGAAGTGATGTGAGAAATTGTCGCCTTCGGTACGGCACCACCCCAATCTATTTGGGGAAGATGGACCTGCGAAAGAAAATAGACGAGCGATTCACAGATAATATTATTATAATAATATAAGAGAAGGTAGAGAAAGGGCCATTTAAGTTAAAATAATAAAAAGAAAGTGTGTGCGTCAAAATAATAATAATATATTATTAGTAACAAACGATATTTACAAGCCATTCGCAAAAGAAGGAGAATTTGAACTGAACGAATTAAGCATGTGTATCGCAGTGTTCATGTGGCAAGCTCACCCAAAATACCCGTTCCTTCTCTTACACAACAGGGACGAATATTATTCTCGGTGAGTGAGTCTTTTCTTTCATAATTCAGATATATATATATATATATAATAATGGATTATTAAATTGAATTATTCGAATCATGTCTTGAAAATTGATATTAGGCCTACGGAGGCGTTGGCGTGGTGGGCAGGCGATACAATCTTGGGTGGTAGGGATGAGGTGGGCGGTGGGACTTGGTTGGGTTCGACGAGAGATGGTAGGGTGGCTTTTCTCACCAATTTTAGGGAACTTCACAGCCTTCCACATCCTAAGACTAGAGGGGACCTCCCACTTCGTTTTCTCCAGGTCAGCCCACGCACTCCATCTGTTTGTTATTTTGTTTCTTTTTCTTACGACTTAATTATGGATACAATAAATAAATAATACAACAGAGCAACAAGAGCCCCCAGGAGTTTGCAGAGCAAGTTCTCAAAGAGGCACATCAATATAATGGCTTTAACCTCATATTAGCTGATATTTGCACCAGAACCATGGTTTATGTGTTCAATAGACCAAAACAAGATCATCTTTGTCTTACCCAAGTTACACCTGGAATTCATGTATTGACTAATGCAACCCTGGACGCTGCTTGGCCAAAGGTAACTACAAATAACAACCATAACCACACTGATTTTCCCCTTATTTACTACTTACCAGCTCTGTTCCACAATAGTTTGCAAGGATTATCATTGCATACTCTAGTACTGAAAATCACACAACGTGATTGCCAAACACTCACTGATTTACAATTAATAAGGTCAATCTATTACTAATTATCTGCTAGTGTGAGATACAACATTATTTTCTTTCACAACACATGTAAGTGGAACACCAACTGATTTTGGCACTCTCTTTTCAGGCTGAGCGACTGCGCCATAATTTCAAAGACCTTGTTGATCAATATGGTGAAAGTGAATTTCCAATTAAAGAAATGGTTGAGAAACTATTGACAAACACAATTAAAGATGAGGAATGCTTGCTACCCGGAATTCATCCTCCAGAACGGGAACGCCCCTTGAGTTCTATATTTGTTGAAGCAGATTTTTCATTGGTAACTGACACATTCCGCTTATTTACTTGCTTAACCCTGCTTTTGCATGTGCAAAGCTGAAAACTTGCTTATGCTTAGGGGCGTTATGGCACTAGGAGCTCTTCTGCCTTGTTTGTGAAATCAGACAAACAAGTCAGCTTCTACGAGAAATATCTTGACCAGGAGCAATGGAAAGACAAAATGGTGACCTATCAGATCAACGAGACATAATGAAAGAGTAAATGTCGATTATGGTACTCCAATACATTACATTCGTCATTCATTTATAGATACATCAAATTATTCTTTAACGATATATGTAACATTAAATTGGTCCTTTAATATTTCATTTTTGCCATTAAATTAGTCATTAAAATGATATCAAATTGGTCATTAGAGGACGAAATTGATGGCATTAATTATCATTGAAGGACTAATTTGATGTTAGTGATAAATAAAAAATCAATGTGATATTGCGTATAATTTTAAATGATTGGCAGGAATATGGTTTAGTGCTGCTACTCTCCTTCAGAAATGTCAACGTGCATACAGTGTCAAGGAATCAGTCTTGAGTATATTGACATATGCTGCTGCAATGAAAACTTCTAGGTCAAATATTAATTGATGATGACAAGAATTTGAATAAACTCAAATTAAGGGATTTATGCCCTTAATGGTATCTTTTAAATATGTTAATGTGACTTATACGAGGATTTTGTAAAAAAACCCTATAATTTTTATTTTGTTCTCATTTTGTTTTGAGTGCATGTTTGAGTAAATACCTGTTTCTTATATATATTGTTTCTCCTCGTTATGATGATTAATAAAACTTCTCATTTTGTGATGGGGAAAAGAAAAAAAACAATGGTACCGCGGCTAAGGGCCTAGAGTTGCATGAAGACTTGCAACATAAATGACAAAAACAAATTATTTATAATCGTTCTGTTTACAGCAAAAACAAAAAAATCTTCATTTTCAGTGTTGCCATAAAAATTCAAGAAAAAACATAATTTATAAAAAAAAATTTTAAAAATACCATAAGACTGAACAGGAGTTACAGAAACAAGAAAAGTTAGAAATGTTTAATTAGTTTGGTTTAGCCAGTTTTGACACTTTTTTTCAGTCTAAATAAAAGTGGTTTTTCTATACAAATCTAACCAATCCAATCTAACCTCAATTGGTTTGGACTGCATCAGTTGGTTGATTTTTGGCAACTTGTTTTCAACGATTTTCCCACTTGGATTCATATATTGTTATATAAATGTAAAAGTATTCATATAATTTATATTAGTTGTAGAAGACCTCTAGGCTCTAGTTATAGTAGAATTTCAATACTAGATGAGTGGGGACATATCTAATGAGAGGAGTGGTTTATTGTGAGAGTAAGAGGAGCAAATCTTGACCATTGGATCATCCATGTATGGTCAAGATTAGATGTTACTTAAAGGTCACATGATCACTTAAAAAGGTCACATGACTTTATGTTTTAATCTTGACCATACATGAATGATCTAATGGTCAAGATTTGCTCCTCTCACTCTCACAATAAACCACTCCTCTCACTTGATATGCCCCCCTAGATGAGTAGTTTTAAAAATGCGTACAAGGTTATCATGAAATTCGTTTACTTTATAAATAAAAGTTTAATATGGGCCTGCTTATTTCATAAATAAAATTTCAATGTGACGCTGGCCAGCGTATAAGTTAAGTTAGTGTAATATTTATCTAACTTAACAAGCCTAAAGAAAATGCTGAAAAATTACTTTAAAACATAGAAAGGAACTATTAAAAATCTGACAAAGTCTCTCATAAAAATTGAATAAACTAAAAGTTTCAATCAACTTTTAAAAAAATAGTATAAAACTCATAAATCACCACAACAAGCATGAGTTTCTCTCATGCACTAGTAGTGTGTGTGTCTATATATATATATATATATATATATATATGAATCAACTCTATAGATAGTGATATAACCTGGATAGTCATACTATATATAATCCAAAAGAATTTACAACACTATTCCTTATAGCTACAAAATACTTGAGTAAAAAATATAGCTCTAATCACTAAAAAAGATGGAAATCTACTAAAAGATAACACGCTTGGAAAGAACAACAAATCTCAAGAATCAATTACTTAATTATCTAAGAATCTTGATTAGAAACAAATGAAATTGAGTGAGTTATATAGACTCAATGAAAGAATAATAAACAAAGTGATTTAGAAAGAAAACAAATAATTGCATTAATATTTAAATTTTCAAATAACCTTTGAATATACTGACTGGTAGAAATAAAATTTTATAAATGAAATTATTATATCAAATACTTTCTTTTCACCAAACTATACATAAACATAAAGTTCTTTAAAAATTCTAATCATAATTAGAGTAATCCAGGTGGGTAACCCTAAAAGAACTATAATATAAGTTGGGGATTTAACTTTACCAAACATGTCAATTCTTATGTTTATCTCAAGGTAGGGCTTTTGCCTCACCTGACACAAATCTTTTGGCTAAGGTCCATTCACTCTATAATCATGTAAAGGGGTTGAGGGTCCTCTCACCCAATAGTCAAGTTGAATCAACTAGCATCGTCAAGTCTATCTATATCTCTTAGACTACTATGTGCACATAGACCGTTATATCTATTCGCTAATGGCAAACGATATTCTAACACGTAACTCACAATGGATGTTAAAAATATAATATACAAATGAATTTAATTTTAATTCACCGTCAGTGTAAAGTTTCTTTACATTGTTATCCAATCATGTACAAACACATCATTGTAAAAGTTAGACTTTTGAAGTGGATGTTGTGATAGTTAAACTCTTTTAATGATTTGACAATACATGATTAGATGACGGTGTAAAAAAACATAGTGGATCAAAATTAAACTCTATACAAATATTATCCAACAAAACTAATAATTCTCAATAATAAAATCTAAAACCATTTTTAAATATTCAAGTAAACTTTCAATTCAGTCATTACAAATGGCAACTCAAATAGCTGATAGAATCAATAAAACTATAGATAAAATATAACCAACATCTAATTTCATATTTCCAAATATGAAGTGGAAACAAATATAATTTAATTGTCTTTTTATAATAAAATTTCTTTTGAAGAAAATATATTTTCTTTAGAACATTTGTCTCCCTAATTCAAAAGAGTAAAGATGCAAATAAATAAATTATTTACTTACAAAAAATAAAGAACTAACTCAACTATCTCCAACAGCTCCTGTGGAAGCAAGTGAAGTGGTATCATGTGAAGCTGACCACAAATAAAAATACTTTAATAAATTAATATAGGCTAACAAGGACCTATATAAAGTCACAACTATACAAGATAACATTTTCTTAATATAACTTAAGTGGGGCTTCTAAGATTTGTAAGTTCTTCCAAAAATTATGATATTTTTACTTTTAATCTAACTTTAAAGTCTCTAACTGTTGAAACCAATTTCATTTAAAAGGTTTAGCACTAATGTCAAAAAGCTCAAGCTTTCCCTGGTAAGTTTTGAAGATAACAAAAATATTTATTAAGCTTGAACAAGTAAGTGTTCCGACAGAGTGTTTTTGATAAAACTATAATTCCTTTGAATATTGACTTTGTTACAATTATTTTTAGCAATTCTTCAATAAAGTTTTTATAAAACAAATAGTTTGATAGTTTGCGTCCAATACGGTTTCTATGAAACCTTTCTATGCGTCCACTGCGTCATATGCTTTATATGCGTCCAATGACTGTCTAAATATACTATTATTATTGGTGCATCCAATGATTGTATGCGTTTACTGTTACTATTTTACTGGTTCGTCTAATACTATCCTTTTACCAAAGCTCAAACTCAAATCTCTTTTACAAAGTTCAAGCTCAAGCTCTCGTCCAAGTTAAAATTCAAAAATGAATAACTATTCCTCATTAAATGCTGGAAAAGAACTCTGACAGCTCACGACAATAGAAGAAGTCAACTGAGCTACTTTTTGCTGAAATTGTCTAACAACTACAAAGATCTGCAAATAAGGAACTTTCTGCGATCTCAGACAAATCAGGACTTTGTTATCACATGATTGGAAATCTCTTAGAATCAAAGTCACTTTTCAGAAGAAGCTCAGCACATTTTCAGTAAATACATTTAATGCTACTCAGAACGGTAATAAATGTTTCCGTTGGACGATGTAGCTCATGAAGCCTGCTCAACTTGTTCTTTCATATAAAAAGAAGGAGCATCACTTGAAGAAGAAGGAGATATTTGCCGAAGCATCTTAAAAAGTCTAAAAAGCTTTATCTCTTCTTGAATTTCTATATACGTGTAAAAAGAAAAAGTCTTGAGATTTTTATTGTCTATTCTCATTTGTTAGTGAGTTTCAAACTCAAGCATTCATCTTCTTATACTTATTCACCTTAGCGTTGTAAGCCTGAAGAGGCTGTGTATAAAAGAATACTGGTGTGGTTGAACCTGAAGAGGTTGAAAATACTTGTTACTTGAAGAGGTGTATAATACTTGTAATCTCGAAAAAGATTAGTTGGAAAATCCTTCTGGTTGAAAGGACTGGACGTAGCTCTTGGTTGGTAAGAGTGAATCAGGATAAATCTCATGTGTAAGTTTCTCTTCTCTTCTAGTGTGTTTTATTTTCTCCACTAACTTCTCAGGCTTACTATTGTGTTTATTAACAAAGACTTTTTAATTGGTTTTTGAACTTGTTAACTGTTTTCTTAAAAGTCTTTTCAAAATCATTAGAGTCCAATAGGACTGAGCAGTGTTGTTTCTACGTTCTTTATTTGTTAAACTTTATCCTTCGCTGTGTTCAATCGTTTGTTAAAAGGAAAATCTTTTATTTTTCAAAAAGGGTTAAGAAACACAATTCAACCTCCCTTTTTGTGTTTCACTTGGTTATCTCACTAACCACTCCTTAAAAATTATCTTCAACTATTACTTTATTATCGTTTTTATAAAATATAAAATTACTCACTATATTTTAGAATTTTCATAGATAAATGATATAAAAAGAGCAAGACCCTAAAATTAATAACTCACCTTAAACTTTAAAAACAAGTAGATGCACTGGGCTTGGTGCAAAAATAAAGAAAAGTAGAAAAAAAAAACTTGCTTTTCAGCAAGAAAAGCATCCTACGCGTACAATAGGATACGAGAGGACATTCTCCTCTTTCTCTGCTGCCAATTCCTATTTTTAAAAAATAATAATATTTATCTTTTTTTTTAAGCTTAGATGTAAAATTTAAAAAATATCCTTAAAAGTAATTCTATTTTAATTATATCTCTTCTCCTATTTATGCACCGTTACACTCAAAGTAAGTCCATTTTATAAAACAAAGGTTAAATTCAGTTTATGTGATTTGAGTCAACATCTCAGGTGATCATGTGATTTTAATTTTGTCACTTTATTCATAGTATGTGTTTGAATTAGATGTAAAAAAAATTATGTTAAAAATTAATTATGTGTATAATCAATTTTTAAGAAAATTAATTATGAGAAAAACAATTTATGTTTAAATAAATTAATTCACAAGTAATTTTAAAATAAAAAGTTTTATTTGAATTCTATAAAAAGAAAAAAAATCTTATATATTAAATTACTAAAAGAGATATGTAATAAATTAAAATTTTATTTAGTTGAGAGTAAAGAGATATTTTTTTCTTAAGACTTTTGAAATAATCTGAAATCAAATAATCAACTTTTGAAATAATACTAAAATTTTTAAATTTGGAAAAAAGCTTTTTTTAGTATAAAAAAATAATCAACTATTTTTTCTAATAACAATTGAGCATGTTACTTTTTTTTTCTTCTTTTGAAAACAGATTTATAATTATAAATATAAAAAGTTATTATTCCAAACAATTAAACAAATCCAAACACACTCATAATAATTAGTTTTTCTAATATAAAACGTTTGTGGATATCATTGTGTTAAGTCTAAATGTGACCGTTATTTTGATGTCGAATGCTTGGATGATTTTGACAGTAAAATGTTTGAATACAACACAATTCGAAGGATCCCTCGTACATTGAGAATGAATAAATAGTATTGACCTAAATCACACAAAACAAAACAATTTAAGCAAAAAATAAAAGGTTTATTGGATTAATGGATTACCATCACTTATATCATTATTGAATTTAAGTAACAATAGTTACATAACACTATTTATTCTATGTGTAATTGTAAGTTTTATTAAAATTACAATTGCGTATAAAAGAATTATTTTATTTAAGTTTAATAAGAAAAGTTTAATCTTAAACAGAGTCATGAGTGTAAATGTGCATAATTATGACTATACATTTTAAAAAACGTTATTTGCATTATTCTATATAGTCCATAATTTTGAGGAGTTATATCTATATTATCTAAACATTTCACATTTAAAATCATTTATACATTTCACATCAAAATGCCAATCATAGTTTGAATTTAATATAAGGTTATTATAAGGTTTTTTTTGCTAATCTAAACCGATCACATGGTCATTCATACTAATGGAATTTACAAAACTGAGGTGATCACAAAAGTATTGGCCCAAATCATATGGAAACAAACATGATCTATATCTATATACAATATATTAAAATAGGCTCATGTAAGTCACCTAATACCATGTAATGTTAGGAGTTCTTCCAAATAAATATAAAATTTTATTGCCTCTTGCAAACTATCTAATGCCACATAATGTTAAATGTGCTAACATATAATAACCTATAAAATAAAAATCTCAGTTCAAAACATTCAACTAAGGGCACACAATCATAAAAAATATATATTAATTAGTTTAGAAAATAATTTCCTACCAAAAAAATTGGAATATATTGCCTCTATAGTGAATTTATAAACTATCTTATCATTATAAAACTATTCATAAATTATATTTAGAAAAAAATAACTACAAATAGATTTAATTTTGATTTATCGTTAGGGATAGAAATAGCCTTGGTCTTATTTTAGGACCGTCAAACGGGCCAGCTCGGCTCATTTAAGCTAAGTCCGAGACGGGCTAAGCTAAAAGTGACTCAAGAATGACGGATTGGTAAAAAGTCAGTCCAACCTATTTAAGGCTAGCCCGCAGGCCTAAACGGGCCGCTCATTTAATTAATTAATTTTTTTTAAAACTTCAAATTTATAATGTAACATATGAATCAAATTCATAAATGACTCAAAGATAAAGTCAATCATCGTCCAAAACAAACTCAATTAGACATTAATACATAATCTAAATGACCAAATCCAAACAAACATCAACCAACAACTACAAGCATAAAAATTTACAGAAAAATAAAAAATTATATAAATCCAAAACAAGAATCTAATTCAAATTTCAAAATGCAAAAGTATTCACTCTAAAACATGTTCTTTTTGCAAATTTACAAGCTTTTTCACAATCGCAGCATCCATTATCCATGATATCTACTTGTTGTATATAAAAATTAAAGATCATCCAATATATATGTATCAATAACTAAATAATATGTCTAAAATTAAAGTCTCATGTTAAAATATGTAGTACTACCATCATATAATATTTGAATCCTAAGCTAGGGGCATCTATAAAGGATGCTGATTTTAAAAAAAATTACAATTAAAATACATGGGCCAACGGGTCAGCCTGCGAATAAATGGGTTTAGCCCGTTTAATTGGCGGGCTAAACGGGCTGGGCAAAAAATACATTGATTTAAACGGGTTAATAATTTTAAAACTCAGTCCACATAATTTTGACGGGTAAACGGGCTGACCCGACGGGTTTGGCCTATTTTGACAGCCCTACTTACCTTAAATGTCTGCCATGTTCTTTTTATGAAAACATAAAAGTTTGGCTTAGCTGAAAGTCTATTTAAATGCTTACATTACATACATGTCTTCAAACAGGATAATAGACTCAAACTTTATATGTTTCAAATATATCTAACAATTAATAAAATTATTGTATTGTATATTAAATAAATAAATTATATTAATATATAACTAATAAATTATATAAATTTTTAATTATATGTATATATAATAAATAAATAAGCTAACCTATTAAGTAAAATAGACCTTTTTAAAAACTCAAGCTTGATTTATTTAATAGATAAATAGGCTACGCTAAAGTAAGTTAAGTTGTAAGCTCCTGTTAGGCCATCTGACATATTTTCATGTATATCTACCATCAATGTAAATTTTTCTTTTATGCTATTATCTAATAATGTATTATTAAATCATTAGAAGACCTTGACTATTACAATAATTACATAAGAAATGTAACTATTTTAATGATCATTAAATGATATTATAAAAAAAATTATAGTGACAATGATGTAGGTGTTAATATTTAAACTAACCTATTATTACAAAAAAAGTTATAAATTTAATTCAAGAAAAAATTAACTTTAAACTAATCTATTATTAAAACGTATTTACAAATTTTATTAATAAAGAATTAGCTTAAAATATAACTATGCACGTCATTGCTTACTAATTAGGCATTGGAGGAGCAATTGGGCGGTGCTGGGGTGTGTTATATCGTATTGATATTGAGAATCAGAATGGGGTTGCATGCTTATGCTTTCCATTCCATGTTTACCTTTTAATTATCGCTCTGATTCTGTGTTTGGAATCCATGGAGTTAGAGTTAGAGGTCAAGCTTGTGGGCGGCATAGACAACTGTTTCGTATCCCTTCCTCTACCTCTAATCCAGACTCTTCACTCCACACGATCAGGTTCAGGTCCACTTCCTCAAATTCTCGCTCTTGAGCTTCGCTCTCCCACTCACGACCTCTGGGTCGTTGCTTGGTCCGGAGCCACTTCTGCTTCTTCAGCCATAGAGGTAAACTTAGCTACCAATTTTCGTTTTCCTTGGTCATCTCCACCTATCATCCATTTACTTATTATAAATTTCTCTAGGTTGCCCAACAATTTGCGGAATGCATTTTCTTGCCAAATCATGCCAAAGTTCAAGTAAGAGCTGCTTCTAATGTCCCACATGCTTCTCTAATTACAATAGAACCTCATACGGAGGATGACTGGGAAATTTTGGAGCTGAATTCAGAGCAAGCTGAGGCAGCAATCCTAAACCAGGTATGCAATTATTCATTCAGTGAACCATGCAGAGTTTTTTGTTTTTTTTTTAATTGTTTTTTCTGTTGCTCCAGCACAATTAATCAAAACAACTGAAATAAAGTAAACATCCAAATTGAATGCTAAATACTGCAAAGGAGCTGGGTCTCTCTCTATGGAGTTCATGATTTGTTTCTTTGTTCTGTTCTCTGTTTAGGAGGAGTCTGGATCCTCTTGCTACTCCTTTTTTCTGTAAATAAATTAATTCATCTTTTATTAAGAAAAAAGGGTAGGAGACTAGCCATTTCACTGAGCTTTAAATTACCCCAGTAACCTTTGCTGCATTTCCAGAATATTACCTCTTTTCTATGAAGTAGATTTTCAAGTTGTGTGTGTTGAGTGGAAGATTATCTTTTGAGCTGTACCTAAAAGGACTTGAGTCCTGCTCTTATTTTAGGCGTTTTCTGAATTTATATCTACTAAAAATGAGTATTCTATGATATTGCAAAAACTAAGGTTAGATGGCTTTGTATCAAGGAGTCACTATCCTAGAGGAAAGCAAAGTTAAAGAATTAGAAAAAGGGAAGGGAATTGCTATATAATTGTTGGGGTTATGTGGGGCTTCCAAATGAAAGGTTCAACCATAGGAAAAGAATGTTTTGTGTAATCCATTTCAAACAATTTATCTACGAAGACCTTTTGAGTATTATAGTATTATTATAAATAGAGTTATATTGTGAACTTATCTATTCAACCATTCTGAGTAGTTAGTGAAATATCATGTTTTCTCTCTCTCTCTCTGTTGTGGACAAGCTTTAGGTAAACTCGTTAAGCCACAATAAACTTGAATCGTAAACTTAACTCGTAAACTCTTACCTCGTAAGAGTTTACATACTTTAAAAATTTATTTTTAAAACATATTCTAGCACCCAAACATAATTTAATAACATATCCATAATCAATATTCTACATTCCAACTTCATAGCAAAGCAAATGAAAGTAGTAAAGTAAAAATATAACTCAATACCTGACCCAATTGTTAGCCAAACACTTACCGTATTTTGTAGTTTAGCAAAACAAAGCCCAAAAAAATCAGAAAATCAGCTTTATAAACCCAATACATATCTCAGAATAAAGGCAATTCAACATAATTACCCAACAAAATCAACCAAAACTGTGAGTTTTGAGGCCAAAACCATAAGCCATAAAGAGAGCGACGTAGTTCACAAAGCCAATCATGACTCCCCTAGAGCGACAAAGTTTGGTGGTTGCTCCATATTCACCTTTTCCACAAGCTCTCCGTGAAGAAATGCATTTTTATTGTCTATTTGGTTGAGTAGCCAATCTCTCATGGCCTTGTGGCAGCCATGGAGAGAAAAAGACTAATGGTGGCAATCTTGGCCAAAGGTGAGAATGTGTTGCCATAATCCTACCCAAATATTAAAGTGTAGCATTTAGCAACCAGTCATGCTTTTAAGTGATCAATCTGTCTATCAGGGAAAAATGGTAGAGTTGACGATCTCCCAAGTGTCACTAGAACGGAGGCAGGTTCATGATAGGTAAGGGTGTTGTATTAGGAATTGAGTCAGTAGGTACGTCAGCAGGGCCTATTGGAGGATTAGGATATGGATGACGATGGTAAATCTGGAGAGGGAGAGGCAAAACATCCTCAAGAGGCCAATGTAGGGAACTGGAAGAACCTTAGACATAGTGGTGCTCTCAGCAGGAGAAGATGAAAATAAAGGATACGTCTCAAAGGTCACATTTTGCTTAGGTGAAGTAATCATTTCTGTAGAGAATAACACTGGTATGTTGTATGGAGTCGAAAGTTGCTCAAACAGGCACACTTAAGAGACTTGGTGGAGATTTTGTCTTGGCCAGGGGTTTGATTATGGACAAAACAAGTACAGCCAAAAAGCTGAGGTTTTGTTTTTAAGGAACTTCCTGTTTATTGGTTTTTGTTTTCAGTTAATTTTAAAATTCAAATACATACACATACACACATACATGTGCTTTAAGTGTGTGTGTATTATATATGTTGTAACTGAGTGCGCAAACAGAAAATAGGAAGAAGAGAAATAGACATGGAATTTAATGCAGTTCAACTTACAGCAAACTATAGGCCTATGTCGATGGGTGAAACGGAGAGGAAATTCACTATGATCAGTGAAGATTACAATGAGTAGCCGTTCAACTGGGAAATTGAACTTCAATCGCTTGGGAGGATATCGAAGGTTGTTGGAAGCGGAGCTGCAGGAGAAATTCATAAAAGGGTTATGTTTTCATTGCGATGAAAAATACAGTTCCAACCATTTATGCAGGTCGCGACAGTTAAATGTGCCGGTAGTGGGTGGGGATGAGGAAGAAGAAAAAGAGGAGGAAATGGATGAAGTAGGATTATGGAAACAGGAAATTACGGAAACAGGAAATTGAGGAAAAGCCTGCAACTTTCAACCAACAGCATTATGGGCCTTACAACCAAAATTTCCTTGAAGCTGTGGGCAGAGGAACTAGGTGGAAATTGTGAGGGAGGGTTAGGCCCTTTGAAGGGCCTATAGTCACTGTGTCTCCAGCCATTGTTTTTTCTTTCTTTGATTTTGCATCTTTCCATCTGTAATGATGTATTTCTTACTGGAATCCATTCTTCATGAGTAATATCCATTCACATTTTTCAGTTTCTGATAACCAGTCTCTATCATACACACACATACACAAGACACTTTATAACTGTTGGAGACATACATTATTTGTTAGGTGTCTAGGTTGATTGTATACACAATTGTCAACTAGAACAATGTAATTATTGTAATTAGGGTAATTAGGATCTATGTAATTATTACCTTATTACTATATATTCAATACCCGTTGTGTGATTGAGACACAAGGTTTCAGCATCTCTATGCCTCTCGTTTCTCTCTCTAAACATGGTATCAGAGCCTCTATGACAAGTGGTTAAGAGTTCGATCCTTGCTGCCCCAAATTTTCTAAATAAAGTTGAATTTTAGCACAAGGTAGAGTGAGCCTGGGCATTGTTCACGCTTTGAGCCCAAAAAGCTCTTGCGTGAAGGGGCGTGTTAGATATATAAAGCCATTCATGAGCCTCCACCTAACAACTTAAGCTATTAGGAGAGTTGATTCTTAACATGGTATATATTTAGTAGTCGTTGTGTGATTGAGACATGCGGTTACAACATCTCTATGCCTCTCTTTCTTCTCTCTAAACAATAACAATATAAAATAAGGACGTATCAAGTGAGATGACTAATCTTATATGACAAATAAGAGGAGTGAATCATGAACTTTGTAACGTTTATGAATAGTCAAGATTAAAAGATCAAGTATTAAAAACCCTAATACTAATGACATGTTGCAGGTTCGTAGGCCACACAAGGCATTTTCCCTTGATATGTGTGTTATGTGTGGTGCCTGTGCAGAATTGGTCCCTCACCTGTTTTTACATTGTTTGGTTGCTGTTTCTCTTTGGAATTCTTTGTTCAACCTTTTTGGAGAATGTTGGGTGTGCCCTAGGTCCTTGGACCATTTTTTTAATGATTTCGGTAGAAGTAAAGAGGCTAAAAGTTTGTGGCAATGTGCAATCTTTGCTACACTTTGGTGTATTTGGTTGGAGCGTAACTCCTAGATTTTTAAGGAGGTTTTTACGGCACAACATCTGAGTTGGGATAAGATTCAACGTTTGGCCTCTATTTGGTGTAAAACACATGGTCTTTTTAAGGGGCTTTCCTGCAACTTTGCTCTTTTGATGTTTTCCTTTTTCTTTGTTGTCTTGTGTCTTACACTTTTGTCTTTGAGGATTCCTTATCCTCCAATGCTTTTGTAATTCTTTCTCTTCGTCTCAATGAAATTCTTTTTTTTATATAAAAAAAATCAATTATTTAAGTTATGTGATTTTTTAAAATGATCATGTAATAGGCATGTGGCCTTTAAATGATCTTTTAATCTAGATCATTGAGGAATATCCATTGGTCATGATTTACCCCTTTCATTTCTCACATAAGATTAGTTCTCTCTCAAGATAGGTCCATGTGTAAAATATATGAGTGCTTTATGTGTGTGCTGATTTCATTGTAATAATCATGCTATATGGCTGATATTTTTTCCTTACTCTTTCTTAAAAATTGTTTATTTCAATCCTTTATCTTGGATCTCATGGTTATAATTTCTATATTTTAAGAGTAGTTATAATTTCTATTTTTTAAGAGTAGCTATAGTTCCTCCTTACCTTTTGTACCATCTACCTGAAAAGGCAACTTTTGAAAATTTTGTTTTCTAGTCAGTTTGAGATAAATTAATCAATTTCTATTTACTCATTCTGCGTGTATTGCATTAATACAATGCTGTCAATGACTTGATGTAGGTCAGGATTGTCCATGAGGGGATGAGATTTCCTTTGTGGTTGCATGGTCACACTGTCATCACATTCCATGTGGCTTCTGTTTTTCCCAAGAAAGCGGTGGGTAAGATGATGCCCTGTCTACATTGTTCTTTGTTATATTGTCAGATACTTGGTCAGAGCTTCAACGATAATTACTGACACTTTATTGTTTGCTTCCTTTTTCATATGTAATCTAATCCCTCTTGAACTGTCGTGGCAAACATGATAGAGATGTAGTTATCAATATAGATGCCAAAGTAAAAATGCAACCTTGGTTTTTCTTGATGAGGATTAGTTTCTTTCATTTGAAATCAATTAACATGGAAAAGATATTTGTTTGAGTTTAAATGTATCATTTATTTGTGGCTTCTGTATGGTGTGCTGCTCATGACTGCTTCAAGGGAGTTACTATCTTGGATATGTAGAGAGATTGGGCAGCCTTGTTGCATTCTTGTTTGGTGCTGGTCATATAATTTGTTTTCTTTTATATTAAAATAGTTCACTTAGGCTTTTATAGATTGAGTGATTTTACTGCATGAAGCAAGCATTTGGATAATCTGTTATCTACATATCGTTTACTGCGTGAAGCAATACTCATTCTTTTGAATTATTAAGCCAAGAATTGTGTATTACTGTATTGTGAGACCTGTCTAACATGTGAGACATTATCAGTACAACTCATGCCAGGAACTGAAGTTGCAGTTGCTCCAAAAAGACGCAAAAGAATTTTGGATTCAGCAGGAGATTCACATCTAGACTCCTGTGATAAAGAACATACTGCAAAGATGCTGCTCCGTATACAAGATTCAGATGGGTTATGTCATACCAGTACTCACGTCAAAGGTGCTGAGCTTCATATAGGGCTTACTTCTGTTGCTTTTGTTCACCCAGAAACAGCCAATCACTTCTCATTTAACATGCTTCAGTTGGTTTCCATAGTGCCAAGAGTATCCAAGGAGAATGTTAATATTTCCAGAACCAATATTATGAAAGCCAAAGGCGGGTCAACTGTTGATGGAGTTGAGAATGGAAATTTAACTGACAAGAAAGAATATCGACAAACAATTGTTCATATGTTGGTTTCAGAATCTGTGGCCGAAGGACATGTGATGGTAGCTAAGTCTCTTCGTCTTTATTTGAGAGCTGGCCTGCATTCATGTATGTCAAATTGTCCTAATTTTCATCTTACCAGACCCACAAGCCTTTAAAATCAATTATACGTGCACGCTCATAAATCTAGTTGTGTACGATATTGCACCATGTAAATTGTTAGTAAATGCATTTGAAGTTTGGGTTTGTGTTATCTGTTTCTGTAGTTAGGAGACAAATAGTCTCTAATTCTTGCATTTTGACTGTGCATCATGCATGGCAATCAGGGAATAAGCTGTTTGTTATTTTGACAAGAAGTGGATTTTCCGCTCAACTTATATTTTGATTTTTTTCATGGATTGGGGGAAGAGGAGAGTGTAACGCTTTGAAGAGTGTGCTCTCTTTGTGGGGATTTGGTGTTTTTGGTTAGAGTACAATGCTAAATTTTCCAATAAGATATTCTTAACCTTACTATCTCTATGAGATAGGATTGTTTTCCTTCCTTGTGGTGTTCATCTCATGGTTTTACATACAAAGGGATGGGAGAACCCTTGCCAATGTTGTTCCTTCATATATATATATATTGGTATATTGGAGGTGCAAGCACCTAGTTAGGGGTGGGCGATAGTCGAATAGGTGGAGGACTAAACCCTTGACATCATAATCACACCTAGTCTTAGAGACTGGGGTCGGGTACTAGTTGAGCTATAAGCTCGTTGGATCCTTTTCTTTTTCTTTATATAACTTTTACCATACATAGACCAAACCATACAAGATTTTTGCATTGGAAAAGCTCATACTGCCATACTGGGGACTCGGTGGTTCTTTATTGTCTTTTGTGCAATATTATCTCCTTGCTTTCTTCTTTCATCAGTCTATTGTAGAGAAATCCATTGGCATTTAAGTTCTGCCATTTTTTCTTTATGCTGATTTGATGACAAGATGTCTTATATATATATATATATATATGTATATATATATATATATACACACACACACAACAACAACAAAAGCCTTTTCCCACTAGATGGGGTCGGCTACATAGATCAAATGACGCCATTGTGCTATGTTTAAAAACCAGATTTTCTGAAAGACCATTTTGGTCAAGATTTTTTTTAATGAATTCGCTTAGAGTCTTCCTCTACCTCTATTTATCAGGCTATCCTCCATATGATCAACTTTTCTTATTGGAGCTTCTATTGGTCTTCTCCTCACATGACCAAATCATCTTAGGCGAGATTCTGTCATCTTTTCACCAAGATAATTTATTTCTTTTTATATATATATAAAAGAAGAACTTCATTAAGACTAAGAGAAAAGAATAGTACAAGGAATATGGAGGATAAGGGATCCTCTATAGAGAAAAAAAAAGGGAAAATAAAACAATAGAAAAAAAGAAAACACCAATGTAGCAAAGATGCCCAATCCCTCTGCATGTTTGTTAAGGAAATCCCCTTAAATAAACCATTTGCTTTACACCAAATAGAGGCCAATCGCCTAATCTTATCCAAAATCAGATGCTAAGCCAATAATACATCTTTAAAAATATGAGCGTCACACTCCAACCAAATGCACCTAATAGTAGCATAGATTGCACATTGCCATAGAAATTTAGCCTCTTTACTTCTACCTAACCACTAAAGGTAGTCAAGAAAAATTGGCCAAGGACCTAGGCCACACTCAGCATCCACCAAAAAGGCTAAACAATCTTTTCCAGAAAGCGAAAGCAGCTGAACAATGTAGGAATAGATGAGAAACGGATTCTGAACAAGCATCACATATAACTCACAAAGAAGATTGTCTTTTGTCTGTGCATTTTTTTTGCTTTTTAATTTATGCTATATGTTCTTTACCAAGTTAGATTAAAAGGGGTTGCTGTGCTGTTATCATAGTAGTCAATCGCGTGCTATAGCAGCGCTATAGTGGTGGACCATGGTCGTGCCACCCACCCGTGACGGAGCTCCTGTAGCA
The DNA here is from genome assembly GCA_023212625.1 of Styphnolobium japonicum. Taxonomy (NCBI): domain Eukaryota; kingdom Viridiplantae; phylum Streptophyta; class Magnoliopsida; order Fabales; family Fabaceae; genus Styphnolobium; species Styphnolobium japonicum. Next base: position 230,895 of record JALBWW010000004.1, read on the forward strand.
GAGCGTTTTGTTGTCGCAGCGATCGCGGCCCAGAATCGCAGGTGTTTCGCGGCTATGTCGCAGCAATCGCGGCCGCTATTGCAAAACTGACTCCCCCCACGTCGTTCCATGGTTTTTGGTTGAGGTTTTTAGGGACGTGTGAGGAAGAATAGGGTTCTTTTGCAAAACTGGAGCTGGGTACCCTGTTTTGAGCTTGAAGAACATTCCTCAGAGCCTTCCTCCACCATTCCCGGCGAGGCCTGAAACGACTTCGCCTCAGCCTCTGTTTCGCACCCATGACTGTCCCACCTGTTTTGCAGTATCCCACCTCTCTAGCGCACTCAACCAGCTCTGTTTCACATGCATCTTCTTCCTCTTTTGCACAGCCTCTGTTTTCTTGTTATTTCAGACTATTTCGCACAGCTTGCCCAGCACCCAGCTTCTTCCTATTTTGCCCAGCATCTGTTTCGCACAACATCTGCGATAAGTGATGCTGTATTATTGTGAACTTTTGTTTTCAATCTTTTGAAGAAGTTTTAAGACATCACTGTCCTTTATTTTTTTTTTGGTGATAACAATCTTTTTTTTTTATTTGGTTATACTTATTAGTTGTTAGACTTAGTTATTTGTACTTTAATGGTTTTTTATAATACTTTGGCCAAGATGATTGATAAGTGCCTATTGAATTTTGAGTATTTAAACTTTGTTTATTATTCATTTGCTTATGGTATAAAGTTTTAAAATTTAAGATTATTCATTCCCTTCACAACTCTCTGCTCCTCCTTCTCTTTCAATCCTTTTCTTTTTCTTTTTTTAAATCTTATGCTCCTTGATGACTTTTGTGATTATTGACTTATTAATTATGCCTTATGTTCGTAGAGATTGTGTGACTCTAGAGTTTAGAATTATGACTTTTGATTATTAATGATGAATATGTATTTAATTTTGACTAATTTTATATTTTGAAGCATTTATACATTTATAGTATAATTACATATTTTTTGTTCCTTTTTTTCGGTGTAGCGGCCATCCCGCTATCCGCTATCCCGCTATAGCGTTTTTGGGGTCGGCCGCTACGCGCCGCTATCCAGGATTGACTACTATGGCTGTTATAGATTTTGTGTTGCCTTCATCTTTAAATCGCTGGGCAACATGTTACACTTTGCCGTTTTCTGTTGCTGTTTAATATATATTTCAGTTGAAAAATTTATCTGTCCTTGCAATTTTGATATCTGATTTTAAAAGAGAATGCTTTCATGGTTGCAGGGGTTTATTTGAAGGCATGTGATATTATTTTGCAGAAAAGTATTCCTTCCATCTCTCTTTGTCCTTGCCAATTCAAACTGCTAAGGCAGGATAATGCTGTTGAGAATCACATAGATGAAAAACTGCTTCCAAAAACTACTTCAGGTTTCTTTGTGGATACTATAGATTGGTCGATCCACAACGAAGTTGTTGCGGCTCTTTCTGATGAATCCAATTACAAAGCAGATGAAGAGGCTGCAAATCGGTCTCTGAATGAAAAGGGATTACAGAATCTTGTACGATTATGGTATATTGCACAACTTGAGGCAATTACTTCCATTACGGGTATGGAGGTTAATTCATTGGTTATGGGTAGTAAAACCTTGCTTCATTTTGAATTAAGCTGTTACAAACTTGGGACTAATGGGAATGTTCAGCTAGCTTCTAATTCTTCAGAGAACAGTGGCAAGACAGCTGAAACGTTTTTTATATTGACTATTGGTGAAGAATATCTGCATCATGGGAAACTTAATGCATATGAAGTTTCTCTTGGTGGAAGACTCAATAACATCAATGCGGGGGATCTGGAGCTTTTTGAAAGGATGAAATTGGGTGATCCTGTGTCTTTTCATTCTATAGAAGAGAGAGCCTCTGAAGAACATATTAGTTCAAATATATCTTTTCTTGGCTGGACGGAGAAAACTGCTTCTGATGTTATCAGTAGTATGTTTTTTTTTTTGGTTGAAGTTTCTATTACTTCTTCAATTGTTTCATTGCTCTCATGATCAGTTTGATTGAGTAAAAACTTAAATGATCCTTTGATTGTTTTGGTTCTATCATAGTTGTTAAAAGATGGACAAGTCGAGTCAGAAAAAGTGCAAATGATATGTATGTAGACATAGCACATGGCAATGGGGATTTGAAAATTGTTTTTACATAAAGATGGAACATGACCTTAACCTGTGCATGTGCTGGTTGATTTTCTGGGCTACAATTTATATTATTTGGGAGTTGAAGTTGGGAAACTTTTTCCTCTAGTCAGAGAAATGATGATTAATTTAAAATTTGTGTTATCTCTGTTGTGAAAGGAGAGGGAAAGAGAAGAGACATATTCACCGGAGGCATAAGGAACACTGACACCTAAACCTGTATTTATGTTGATACTGTCATTATACATTGATGCATATATTCTTAAGGTGTACTAAAAATAACTCCTTTTTTTATTGTTACATTTTCCTAATTCCTTCACATTCTCTCTCAAGCTAGAGCATGTGTCATAAGCTCCCAACTTGTTGCATATAAAGTGTCCTGTAACTAGGCTTTCATAACATGTTAAGAAAGAGAAGGTTTGAAAGAGACGATAGATATTCTATGGAAGGTGTGAGTAATGATGATGCCGCACCTTCGTTTTTTTTTTTTTATTGCTAAAATACACCTTTGTTTTTATTTATACTAGGATTGTGCAATGACTCATATGTAGGGTGTTGCAAGTAATGCTGTTCCTGATTTCTATAGTTCCTAATTTCTTGACAACCTCTTTCTTGGAGGTGCTTGACAATGATGTGGGGTCTTCCTTTGTCATGAGGATGCAAGTATTTTCTTTCCCTCACCTGTTTAAGGATGAGAAATGCATATTATTCTTGGGACAGAAGTTGAGACTTGAGAGTTGTGCTACCTTTTTATATGGTGTTCTCATTTGTTACTTCAGATTTCCTATTTCTGTCTGAGTTATTTGGGGCTGTTAGTATGGGTGACTCATTAACAGATTTTATAGAATTTAGTTTGAGGTGTGCAAGATTCATCTGTTTTCCTCCTTGATGCTACTCACTAATTTGAATTCTACTGACTTAAATATTTTATCCCCAAAATGGTTGGAGACTCGTGCCCTGGGCTGTCCTTTACTGATATTTAACTTGCTGTTTTTGCTGACTGCAGGGATGTTGGTATTGTTATCTTCAGCATCTGGTTTGTGGTTTGGCTCATACAACTTACCACTCCCTGGACATGTTCTAATATATGGACCTCCAGTGAGTACAGCTTAAATTTTACTATTTTATTAAGTTTAATGTATTATGTATTTGGCTATTAGCTGACTAGAAGTTCTCATTGCTGAATGGTTAAATGTTTGGAGCCCTTGCAATCACTTGTTTACTCTTTAATACACATTGCACAGCCTTTTTAATGTGATTTGCAATTTGTCCTTTACTTTATATTTCATATTTTTTTTGAGCCATAATATAAAGAAAGAATTGTCAGACAAGTGGCACGTATCTTTGCAATTTAGAAATCAGATTACTTTACTGTTTATTCTCGTAGTTCACAACTCTATAAAAGAGCATTTGGTCATTATAATGCGGGCAACCAATGGACAGTTACTCTAAGCAGATGAGCTTTTTTTACCGATTGAAGTTTTCGAAGTTTGTACATGTCACCAATATCTTTGAATTAAAATTTATGTAGCTATGTAACTGGTAACCCCAGTAAGTGATATAAATCAAAACCATAACTAGATCTTCTTACAGCTTAAGCTTCTGGGTGAATTGTTTCCTAAAATGGTATTAGAGTCTCTTAGATCAAGTGGTTAGGAGTTTGATCTTCACTCACCCCCTTCTTATAAATATATTGAATTAAATTTCAGTACAAGATAGTGGGTGGCCTGTGCTTTGTCCCATCTTCAAACTTGAAGGGGGAATATCAATCAAAGCGATACCCTAATGATTTCTTGCTGATTCTAGACCTCTCATAGCACTTTCTTGATATGTGCGTGATGTGTTGTTCTTGTTCTGAAGCAGTGCCCATCATATTTACAAGCAGCCATTTCTATATGAAATAGGTTGTTTGGTGAATCTTGGTTATGTCCTTTAAATTAGGAGCAGTTTCATTTTATTATATTTAGAGGTTTTGGTAAGACTAAGGAGGGAAAAGTTCTGTGGCAGTGTGCCATGTATGGTACCCTTTGGTGGATTGGATGGAACAAAATGCTCAGATTTCTAAGAAGTTGCAACCCTTAGAGTTGCTTTGGGACAATAGATAGTCTTGGTCCGTCTACTGTTCAGCTCATGGTTTCTTTCAAAGACTCTCCCTGAGAGATGTGCAGAGGGATTTAAGAGCTCTTCGATGATCTTGTTTGTTTTCATTGTGTTATTTTATTTTCTCACTTTTTGGTTAAGGAGGTTAGCTTATTCTCCTCTTTCTTTGTAATCCTTCCTTCTCTATCTAATAATTCTTCCATTATTGAAAACAATTGTGGGTCAAGTTGAATTATTTTTGAATGGGGATGGTTTGCTGACAAATATTTGGGATCAAATTGGGGGCCATGGAGGTGATGTGAACATTATATAGGAACAGTGAACTATGGAGTTCCTTTGTATGAGTTTTTTTTCCCGGATAAAGGAAGACTATTAGAAGGAGATGGTGAAACAGGTGGGAAAATAAGATATTCTTTTAAAATAGTCAACAGCAGAAATATAGCAAAGAAACAAGTAAAAGAAAATACCACCTCAAAGAAGCCTAACTGTGTATGAGCTTGTGTCATGTGTAACTACTAACTACTTAGTGTAACTACTTATCGAAGGATTTTTTGGTAAAAATATTTTCAAAAAAATATTTTCAATTTAGGTACAATTAGTCACTTAACTGGTTAACGATGTTAAAAGAGTGCTTAATGAGTAACTACTTTTTGACTTAATTAACCACTAAACAGGAAAATATTTACCTAGAAATATTTTTTTTGTAATTTTCCCTTTAGAAAAACTTTTAAGGAAGCAAGGCCCACCCAAAGCCCCCAAATTGTGAAAAGAATTTGTTTTAGAGCTGCCATACCACATCACAGAGTACAAATAGTTGGTTGCTACTGCTAGTCTCTGAGCTAAGGATCTGGCTCTTCATATTAAGATTCCACATTATGCTTAGTGATGATTTCTTATATACCTTCAGATTGCTGATCTGATATGAGTGAGTTATCTTTGCATTTGACATTTTTATAATTTTTTTTCCTAGGGCTCTGGGAAAACTTTATTAGCAAGGACTGTGGCAAAATCCCTTGAGAATCGTGAAGACATCTTAGCACACATGTATTAATGTCAATTCTAATTTATTCAAGCCTTTTTGATTTTTTCCCATTCTTCCATGCATCCAATTGCTGCAGTTTGGATTTTGAGAGTGAATTTCAGTATCCATTGCTATGCAGAATTTTTGTTTCCTGCTCAAAACTTGCTGTGGAGAAGGTCCCAATTATTCGCCAAGAACTTGCAAACCATGTCACTGAAGCTTTAGATCATGCGCCTTCCATTGTCATCTTTGATGATCTTGATAGCATAATTTCTACCCCTGACTCCGAAGGATCTCATCCCTCAATGTCTGTTGCTGGACTCACAGATTTTCTGGTTGACGTCATAGATGAATATGGGGTAAGAAATATGGCTTGGGTGTTATTTACAGTTGATTCCCTAAAATGTTATGTATATTGTTGCTCCTTGTAACAACTGTGTGTCAATTAGCTTTCTGTTTTTGATAAAAGAGTTTATTAATGGGAAGAGGAAGACTATTTAGGGTATGTTTGGATGAGGTGTTTGAAGGTGAAGGGAGGGGAGGTGTAATTTTTCATTTTAAGTAAACATTCCCTTTATTTGAGAATTTTTAAAATGAGAGATTATCATGTAACCTTTTAATCATCCCTTGTTTATTTTTATAAACATTTTATAATTCTCTTAATTTAAAAATGAAAAATTACCCCTCCCCTCCCTTCCCCTCCAAACTCCTCCATACCAAACATAACCTTGGAGTTTTCTGATCTCAACAATAGTTTGGTGTGATAAGGAATAGAAAAGAGAAATACTGACAGAAAAGGAGGAGGAAAAGAGAGGAGAGATAAATAGCGATCTTGATGAGAAGGAATGGAGAAAAAATGAAAATATAATAAATATTAAAATCAAGTGCTGATTTATTGATGAAAGCTAATATGCATAATAAATTCCTTTATGTAGGGAATAGTAATAGAGACAGCCAAATGTCCTGTAGACATAATTTCAATAAAGATATTGAGTAAGTGGTGAACTATATTGTGTGCCAATTGAGTCTTCACCCTTTATATTTGTTTTGTTGGTCTGCAAAGGCAACCGAGCAGGTGCATTGATAGGTTATTAATTTTTTCCCTGACCAGTAAAACAAGGGAATACTCACAAGAAGTTTAGTCAATATGCAGCACTAACTAAAATATGATGCTGTCGGTCATATAATCAATGCACTAACTTATAGCTCATGTGGATAGTGGAAAGCATAAAAGTAAGGGAAATGGTATATAGAAAGCAATTTGATCATCAGAGATTTGGCTTCTAACGCATGCCCAGTTTCTCTCCTTTAGGTTCCTGGAGCTTTCCTTCTCTGATTTTCAACAAAAATACAATCCAAGCTTTACCAAGCTTGCATTACCCGAGCTTCTCATTTTAGTCCATGGAAATTTATCTCTCAAGGTTATGCTACCTTTAAGTCTTAACTTTCACTGAAGGTGGGTAATGGTTTTCATGTTAACTTTTGGGAGGATCTTTGGGTAGGAGATTCCTCTTTTAGATATGTTTTCCCATGTCTTTATCATATTTCCTCCTTACATCACTCTCCTATCCATAATTTTTATAATGTTCAAGATTCTGTCTTTTTTTGGAATTTACACTTTTTTTGTAACTTAAATGATAGGGAATTTTCTGAATTGGAGTCTCTTTTGGGTATCCTTGACTCCGTTCATTTGTCTTCTAACCCAGATACTAGGCTTTGGTCTCTTGACCTCTCTGGGGTGTTTTCTTGCAATTTTTTTCCCAATTCCTAACTCATTCTTTGAATAGTGTCACTTTCCCTCTTGGTAAACCACTTTGGAAATCCAAAGCTCCCTCAAAGGTCAAGTCTTTTATTTGGATTGTGGTGCTTAATAGAATTAATACTAATGACATGTTGAAGGTTCGTAGGCTGCACATGACACTTTCCCTTGATATGTGTGTTATGTGTGGTGCCTGTTCATAATCGTGCCTCACCTGTTTTTACATTGTCCTATTGTTGTTTTTCTTTGGAATTCTTTGCTCATCCTTTTTGGAGAATGTTAGGTGTGCCCTAGGGCCTTGGACCAATTTTTGATAATTAGCTATTATGGCTTTGGTAGAAGTAAAGAGGCTAAATATTTGTGGCATTGTGCAATCTTCGCTACACTTTGGTGTATTTGGTTGGAGCGTAACTCATGTATTTTTAAGGAGGTTTTCTCGGCACAACATTTGATTTGGGATAAGAACACATGGTCTTTTTAAGAGGCTTTCCCTAACAAATTTGACCAATGATTGGGCAGCTTTGCTTCTTTGATGTTTTTTTTCTGTTGTTTTTATGTCTTGATCTTTTGTCATTGAGGATTCCTTATCCTCCAATCCTTTTGTAACTATTTCTCTTCTTCTCAATGAAATTCTTTTTTTATAAAAAAAAAAAGGACAAGTCTATGCTGTTTTTCCTTACACGTGACAATTTTGTCTTCTTGGTGTCATTATGGTGTTAAGCTAATGGCTTTTTTAAGAGGCTCTCTTCATCTATATGCAGCAAGATTTCCTGGCTTTGCTTTCTTGATGTGTTTTTCTGGTGTCTTTTTTTTTTTTCTCTTTCTTGTTACCTCCGAGTGGATGCCTTGTCCTCTGCTTTTGTACTTCCTTTCTCTTACTTTCTAAAAAGATTTCCTTTTTTTTAAAATGTTTTTAAACCAAGCATATACTTTGCTAAATAGAAGTCTTTTCAGATGTTTCCTCATTAAAACATTCAAGCTAAAGTTAAGAGAGTTTCTGTACTCTTACGTAGAGTTTCTGTCTTTCTGAGGGTTAACCAGTAATTGAAGCACATACTAAGAAATATGCAAAAGGTTAAATACATAAGATCTTCAATTTGATGCTCAATCCTTTTAGTAAATGTTGTTCCAAAATTCCATGAAGAATTTATTGCCTTACTAGCACACTGAACAGGAGAAGAGGCGAAAATCATGTGGATTTGGACCAATAGCCTTCATAGCTTCCATACAATCTCTAGAGAAGATTCCACAATCTTTGAGCTCTTCAGGTTTGCTACTTTTGTATGTAAAAATGGCTCTCAGATTATAGTAAAATCTAAAAAGAATTTGACTCTGATTATCTTTCATCTTTTTTCTTATGCATTTTGTTTTTCTTGTTCTGGCTGCTAATTTATTGATTCTATTGATATTAGGACGGTTTGACTTGCACATACAGCTGCCTGCTCCTGCAGCTTCAGAGCGTAGGGCTATATTGAAGCATGAAATACAAAGGCGTCACTTGCAATGTGGTGATGACATCCTGCTTGATGTGGCTGTCAAATGTGATGGCTATGATGGTTATGATCTGGTATTCCACTTCTTTTAGATTTTCTGTTTTAGAAGTAGTGATTCATTAGACTTTTCTGGTGTAAAAATGAATGATTGTCAGCTTTCTTCATATGTGTGTCCACTGTCACCACGTGGTTCCTTTTGTTAAGTGCTCCATGTGTAGAGAAATTTAAAGAGAGATAGATAAGAAAACAGGATGGTTTAGGGGATAGACATTACATTAAAGTTAAAGATTTCTTGCCTCACATCTTTTACGCATTAGAGTTGTTTTCTTGGCATTTCTATGGAAATATTTCTGCAGAAATTTGGTTAGTAAATGGTCTAGATTAGAGGTAAGGAATTGGAAATCACTTGATCATAACTTGAAAGACTCTCAAGATGGTCTTGTTTCGACCCAACTTAATTATTACTTCAATGGCTTCGTTTGCATCTCATGAATGTGCACTTGCTTCCGTAGATGGTTGGCCACTTGAATATCATTTAATGAATGAACTGTCCATAACTATTTCTGAGCTGCATGTGAGATGTTAATATTATATAATTTCACTCTTTCCAGGAAATATTAGTTGACAGAGCTGTACATGCTGCTGTTCGTCGTTTTGTGCCATCTAATGCCGCATTTTATGAGCATGAGAGTCCTGCTTTACTAAGGGAGGATTTCTATGAGGCAATGCATGATTTTCTTCCAGTTGCAATGCGTGACATCACAAAATCCGCTTCTGATGGAGGCCGCTCTGGATGGAATGACGTGGGTGGTCTTGTTGACATTCGAAATGCTATTAAGGAGGTGTGAATTGCTGAGCTATTTGAATGCTGTTGTTCTCTCGGTTTATTTTTTGTGTTCCGTTTTCTTCTTTTAGATTTCAAGTAGTATTATTATATTTGTTAAGAACCAACTCTCCTAAAAGCTTAAGTTGTTAGGTGGAGGCCCAAGAATGATTTTATATCTCTGACACACCCCCTCACGAAAGAGCCTTTTGGGTTTGAAGCATGGATAATGCACAAGCCCACTTTACATTGTCCTAAAGTTTTATTTAATGATGAAGAATGGGGGTAGCAAGGATCAAACTCTTGAGCACTTGGTCATAGAGGTTCTAATACCATGTTAAGAACCAACTCTCTTAAAAGCTTAAGTTGTTAGGTGGAGACTCAGGAATGGTTTTATATCTCTAACAATATTCATAATGTATTTTCACATACAAATATAAAATTTGTTTATCTTGAATGGAATCAAGCAGGCGTAGATAAAGTTGAATATTTGGTGAATGTGCTATTTTGATTGTTATTTAAATAAGTCCATTTTGGTAAAGTTTGTGTATATAAATTTCATGCTTATATTTTTTTATCATGTGCTGTTAAACTACCACTTTGTCCATTATTTATTATACCTTTGACATCTTCAATTCTTATTCCATTTTTGTTGAACGATCCTCTACTGTCATTTACTTGGCTTTGACTCCTTAAAAACATTAATATGTTTTGCTGTCAATTTTGAAGACGATAGCCAATTTCAATGTGCTAGGAATTACAGACGTTTCCTTTAATTAATCCCTTAATTACTTTCTGTAATGACTTCCTATTGCTCTATTTAATTACCTTGATTGCTTTCTAATTATCTTGATTGCTACTGTAATTGCTCTGTGCAGATATATATATATATATATATATATATATATATATATATATATAAGCCTGTAACACATTGTGATTACGGCTTACCAGTCCCTCTCTGTCTATGTCTCTCTCCCTCTCTCTCTTTCTCAACATGGTATCATTGCTTTTGTTGCTCTTACTTAGATTTAGAGAATAGAATATTATTGAATCTGCTTAAGTGAATAATCACTTAGCACGTGGTATTTATACACATCAAGCTAGTAAATACAGTTCCTATTTACAAGGTAATAATAATGAGCTAAGCTATTTCCTATAGCACTATCTAGGAAACTGATATGTGAGATACATGAATCTAAATCTAATTAACATATCCTATTTCCAATATTCTTATTTCTAACACCCCCCTCAAGCTGGAGCATATATGTCATATGCCCCAAGCTTGTTGCATATATAATTAACCCGAGCACCATGAAGAGATTTGGTGAAAACATCGGCCAGCTGCTCATTAGAGTTGACAAAGTCAGTAGTAATTTCTCTGGATTGAACTTTTTCCCTTACAAAGTGACAATCAATCTCAATGTGTTTTGTTCTTTCATGGAATACGGGATTTGAAGCTATGTGCAGAGCTGCTTGATTATCACACACAAGTTTCATAGATTGCTTGTTAAACACCCTTAACTCCTTTAGCAGTTGCTTTAGCCATATTAGTTCACATGTTGCTATTGCCATCGCCCGATATTTAGCTTTAGCACTTGATCTAGCAACCACAATTTGCTTTTTGCTTTTCCAAGATGTCAAATTACCTCCAAGGAGAACACAATGTCCTGACATAGAACGCCTATCCGAAGGAGAAACTGCCCAATCAGCATCTGCATAACCACATATCTCCATATGCCCTTTGTCCTCATAGAGCAACCCTTTTCCTGGAGCTCTTTTTATATATCTAAGTACCCGAACAACAGCATCCCAATGTGAGTCACATGGAGAATCAAGGAATTGGCTCAACATTGTTATAGCAAAAGAAATATCTGGCCTAGTTATGGTGAGATAGTTTAGCTTCCCTATCATCCTTCGATACATTCCCGGATCTGATAATGGCTCCCCTTGTCCTGGAAGAAGTTTAACATTGGGATCCATGGTTGTATCGATAGGCTTGCATCCTGTCATGCCGGCTTCTTCTAGGATATCCAAGGCATATTTCCTTTGGGAAATAGACACACCATGTCTAGATTGTGCAACTTCTATACCTAGAAAATCTCAAACTTGCCAAGATCCTTAGTCTAAAAATGCGAGAACAGATATTGCTTCAATTGTTCATTGCTAACAGAATCATTACCAGTAATGACAATGTCATCCACATTCATATGAATGAGTAAAGTCCGGGCTGTTTCAATTGAATGATAATTTTTACGTTCAGCCACTCCGTTTTGTTGTGGAGTATGAGGACAAGTTGTCTAATGCAAAGTGCCTTGTTTTGCCAAAAAATCTTGAAATTGATGAGATAAGTACTCACGTGCATTATCACTGCGTAAAACACGAATAGTTGGACCAAATTGAGTCTTAACCTCAGGACAATTTTTTTGAAAAATAGAGAATAATTCAGCACAATTTTTCATTAAAAAGACTCAAGTACAATGCGAGAAATCATCAATAAATGTAACAAAATACTAAAAACCAAGACTAGAACTGACACGACTTGGTCCCCAAATGTCTGAATGGATAAGGGAAAAAAGAGACTCACTTCTTTTATTGGGACTACTAGAGAAGGATGTTCGAATATGCTTTCCTTTTTGACAAGACTCACTCTCTAAAGATTTTAATTTAGAGAGACACGACATCATTTTCAAAAGTTTGGAGAGACTGGGATGACCGAGACGACTATGAATGATAGCGGGAGATTCTTCTGTTAAAGTGTATGCTACTGGGGGGGTTCGAATAGCCAGATGTTACAACCTTTTAAACTCACGACTGACTCCAATCGTCCTCCCCGAATTCGGATCCTGCACAAGAACAAAACTTTTAGTAAAGGTAATAGAACAATTAAGAGTTTGGACCAATTTGCTAACAAATATCAAGTTAAAGGGACAGCCAGGGGCATAAAGAACAAAAATTAATGGTAAGAGAGGACAAAGTTATGCTTGGCCAATTCCAAGGACAAGAGTTTGAGTCCTATTGGAAAGCATGACAGGGGGTAAGGATTTGAAAAGAGAAAGAGATGTAAGAAGTTCTTTATTACCACAGAGATGATCTGAAGCACTGGAATCAATTACCCAGGGTCCAAGAGATGACTGAGAGATGCAAGTAATGGGATTACCAGTTTGTTCAATCACAGTAGCAGAGGTTGAAGGTTGTGCGGTGGCCTTAAAGCAAAGGAAGGCCTCATAGTCTACAAGAGTGAGAGTTATTGGGTGATGCTGAAATTGTCTTTGTTTGAGCAAAATGAGCAAATGCAGGTTTACCATGTTTTGTCCAACAATGGTCTTCAGAATGCCCTAGCCTGTTACAAAAGGTATATCGAGGCCTATTACCGCCACGTCCTCTTCCACGACCACCACCACGTCCACCAAAATGATCAGAATGAGAGACAAGGGCTGAAGTGTCTGATGGAATAGTTGAGGACGCAGAAACAGTAGGTGATGCCATATCAGAGATATTCAGTACATGGCGAAAGGTCTGCGATAATGAAGGAGTATCAGGCTGGATAGAATTTGTTGTCGGACATTTTCCAGATCAGGTGGAAGTGAAGATAAAGTGAGAACCATAAAGAGTCTTTCTTGTTGCTTCTTGTGCTCAGCTTTATCCTGGGCATATGGCATCATTTCTGAAATATGCCATATCAAAGAACGAGCCTTACCAAGAAAGCTTTCCATTTTGGTAAATTGTTGTCGCAATGATATCATGTCAAAAACAATGGAATATAATCGCTAGATATCTTTTGCATAACAACTAGAGGCTTCTTGCCAGACGTCATAACAAGATTCAAATGGTTGGAAGAGTTCCACAATTGACGTGTCAATGGAAAGAAGAAGGACACTAAGCAATTGTGAGTCAATTTGTTTCCATTTTGCTGACTTCTCTTTGGGAACATCATCTGGCTTAGTGGAAAGGTGCTTTAACTTACCCTGTCTAGCAAACCAAATTTTCACCGAAGCTGACCATGATTTATATGTGGCAGAACTAGTTAATTTCTTACTTGTGATGGATGGAACTGACAAGTTGGAGATAGTGAACTGCTCTTTTGGATCAGAACTCATTGCTGGAAGTCAACCGGAAAGGCTCGTAACACTGTAGGAGAAGACCCGCAACTTGAGGTGACTCGAAAATGGGATTTGAGGCCAAGAACAAACCGGAAATGGGATGGCAAGTCAGAAGATGTAAACGGCGGCCGGAAAAGGGGCCAGACGCGCCCGCACGCGTCGGCGGCGACGAGCTAGACTGACTGACTGAGGCGGCACGTGGCTGCTCCAATGGCGGCGCTGTCTTCTGGATTCGAACGACTTAACAGCGGCGGTTCTGGATATGGTGGCTGTGTCAAGAACGGTGATGGTCGTACTTGCACAGGAATTGGAATAGCCATTGAAAAACCAAACAAACAGTACTGGTAGGATGCGTGGTACGGACTAGGGGCTGAGATTTTCTGGTAGGATGCGCGACTGAGGTTACGGCTGCCGGTAGGATGCACGACAGAGAATTTAGGATAGAGGAACAGAGCCGGGTCGAAACCCACTCTGATACCAATTGAGATTTAGAGAATAGAATATTATTGAATCTTCTTAAGTGAATAATCACTTAGCACATGTGGTATTTATACACATCAAGCTAGTAAATACAATTCCTATTTACAAGGTAATAATAATGAGCTAAGCTATTTCCTATAGCACTATCTAGGAAACTGATATGTGAGATACATGAATCTAAATCTAATTAACATCATCTATTTCCAATATTCTTATTCCCAACACTCTTATTAGCACTTCCTTTCTTGTCCTAATTCCATTGCCGGGAATGACTGCTCACTGATATTTGTAAGAACGAAAGACCAATAAAGGTCATTGTTGGTTGGGATTGCAATCTAGCAGAGAACTCGTAGAAGCGGTGGCAGCAATGGCTGCTGGTCTAGGTGTCAACGGCAAGGTCTGAGGATGCCAATGGTGTCTGTGGTGGCTTATGGTGGTGAACCCAATTTGACCTGGTGCTGGGTGCTTTCAATTAGCCTTTGTATCTCCAAATAGGTTCGTCTTTTCTTGTTTTTTCTCCTTGCTGATTGCTCCCTGAATTCCTTTTTTCTCTACAGAGATTCTGATAGGCTAACTGATGGGTGGGATATAGTGGTCAACATTGCTGAAAATAACGAAGATAGTATTGAACATAGTAGTGCAAAATGAAAGGTTGATGGTGTGATGGACAGGAAGGTTGTAGCAGAGGTTATATTCACTACTAAAATTACAGTTCGGGTGTTAACGAGCAAGGAAAATTATCGCCCGCATCATTGAGCATTATATAGTGAGTGTGTGTAAGGCCGATCATTTGCCTAAAAGCCCACTGAGCGAAACAGCGGCAGAGGCTAAGAAGGTGTGGCCTTAGGAGGATAGCAGGCTCTATAATATTGAAAATCGGTATGAATTTCAATCAACCATCTGGATACAGTGAAGGAACTCATGCAGTATATTCAATTTATGTATGGGAGTAAACAATATCTGAATCATGTTCTTAATCTGATGCGTCTATGGAGCTGCTCAGACTTTGAGTATTACAAAGAGGTGAAACAAGCTTTAGAAGCTAGCTTGCCTCTGTCCATCTTTTTATTTCTCTTGTTGCAACCTATGATTGGCCTCTCCATCAACTTGATAAGAATCCTTTTCTCCTTGGAGATTTATAGGAGGATGTCTATATGGAGAAACCACTGGAGTTTGTTGCTTGGGGAGTTAGGTAAGGTATACATACTAAGAAAGTCACTGTATGGACTAGAACAGCCGCCCAGGGCCTGGTTTGGGTGCTTTAGCACAGCAATGACAGATTTTGTGTTACATAGGAGTGCATATGATCATTCAGTTTTAGTTTTCTTTTTTTTTTTTTTTTTTAGAAAGTGCAGTCTAGGTGCATTCTTCTTGTGGTTTATGTAGATGACATTGTGATAACTGGCAGTGACAAAAAAGACAATGGACTAAAGACCTTTCTCATTGGTTAGTATAAGACAACAGATTTGGGTGTGCTGAAATATTTTCTAGGGATCAAGGTGCCTCTAAGCAAGAAAGACATCTTCCTTTCTCAAAGAAAGTATGTTCTAGACTTGTTGGTGTTAGAATATCTTCAATATATCTTAGAATATTTCAGAATATCTTTAGAATATCTTATAAGATCTTTAGAATATAGTGGAATCAATTAGTCCTCTAATTAAAGAGGCTATCTTAGGAGTTGTTGCCTAATTTCATTATACTTGAAATGTGTTTATTATTGATATGATATGAAATTGTAAAGAAAGTCTCCCTTTAGAGGAAAGATATACACAGTAAACTGAAAGGAGAAAATAAAGGAAACAAATCCCTAAAAATTAGGAAACTATCAAACTGAATATTCTAACTTAGGAAACTAATCAGCTGACTAGAAAACAGAATATTTACAATAAATACCAGATGATATGTACAATCAATTAAGATATTATTTTAAATATCTCAATCAACACTCCCCCTCAAGCTGGCTTGAAGATATCTTCCATGGACAGCTTGCTAATTATACTGTCAAAGTTCTTCTTAGGTAATCCCTTGGTCACAATATTTGCAATCTGGTCTGTTGTAGATACGTAAGGGATACAGATCTGCCCATTCTCCATTTTCTCTTTAAGGAAATGTTTGTCAACTTCCACATGTTTGGTTCTATTGTGTAGAATTGGATTGTGAGCAATAGCAATTGCAGATTTATTATCACAGTACAGTTTCATTGGTGCTGGATTGTATACCTTTAATTCCTTTAATAGTTTGTCAACCCATAAGACCTCACAGATCCCATGTGCCATTGACCTATATTCGTCTTCTGCACTACTTCTAGCAACCACATTTTGTTTCTTACTTCTCCAAGTAACTAGATTTCCTCCAATAAAAGTGCAATAGCCTGAAGTAGACCTCCGATCAGCAACACGACCAGCCCAGTCTGCATCAGTGTAGAGCTCCACTTGTAAGGGTCCATGTTTTCTGTAAAGCAGTCCTCTTCCAGGAGATCCCTTTAGTTACCTCAGAATTCTGTTCACTGCTTCAAAATGTTCAGGTCCAGGAGAACACATAAATTGACTTACCATGCTTACAACAAAGGCTATATCCGGACAAGTATGGGACAAATAAATCAGTCTCCCAACAAGCCTCTGAAAATTTTCTTTATCCACTATTTCCTCTGTTTTGGCTGGTTGGAGTTTAGTATTGGGTTCAACTGCTTTACATCCCAGCAAACCTGTCTCACTTAGCAAATCAAGAATATATTTTTGCTAACTAATGAATATACCTTCTTTAGATCTAGCAAATTCTATTCCAAGAAAGTATTTTAAAGGACCAAGCTCCTTGATTTCAAAAACATCAGCCAGTTTCTCTTTCAAAAATTTGAGTTCACCGTCGTCATCACCTGTTAAAATTATGTCATCTACATACACAATCAAAACAGCAATTTTATCATTCAATATATGCTTGTAGAACAGTGTGGTCAGCTTGGCTTTGGCAGTAGCCAAGACCTTTAACTACAGTTCCAAAACGTTCAAAGCAGGCTCTTGGGGATTGCTTCAGGCCATATAAAGATTTTTTCAGTTTGCATACTTTATTTCTGTCCAGATTTCCCTCAAAGCCAGGGGGAAGATCCATGAATACCTCCTCTTCCAAATCCCCATTTAGAAAAGCATTTTTTACATCTAATTGGTGTAAAGGCCAATTGAAATTTACAGCAAGGGACAACAAAATTCTGACAAATAATTTTAGCCACTGGAGCAAAAAGTTTCTTGATAATCGACCCCATAGGTGTGAGTGAACCCTTTTGCAAGCAATCTTGCCTTATATCTTTCTACATTTCCATCAGCATTGCATTTGATGGTGAAAACCCACTTAAAACCTACTGTCCTCTTATCTCTCGGTAGGTCAACAATTTTCCAAGTCTCATTCTTGTTTAGAGCATTCATTTCTTCCATAACTGCTAATTTCCAGTTTGGATCATCTAGAGCTTCCTGAATGTTTCTAGAGGTTGGTAGTCCTAGAAGTGAAGACTCCATGGTTCTGAGACAGATTTTGATAGGAAACATATTTAGAAATAGGATGAGTAGTGCTGCAAATTCTGGCACCTTTTCTAGTGCAAGTTCTAACACCTTTTCTAAGGGCTATAGGGATATCAGAATCTGAAACAGAATTAGGGAAATCAGTATCACCTGGAACATTTAAGGATTCAGTTGTAGGAGGAATTTCGAGAGAATCTGATTGTCCTTTTGCTGGGATGATAGGCTGAACACTATTCCATTGTCGATTTTTCCGTGTAAAAACTCGTAGCTCCTTATTTAACTGATAAGCATCTAAGCAACTTGGGGAACCCTCCCTTAAAAGCTAGCTATTAAGGGGGAAGAACCAAGCCACTTAAATACACCACTAGGCAGCCCATACTACCCAATGTGGGACTTTTTGGCATCCCATACTACCAAGTCCCTATCATTAACTATGGTATTTCTCCCCCCTGTCGCTGAACCATCTAATGTTGGCACTAGTTTTTCATTTTTAGAAACCTGAACCATGGTTTTTTTTTGTTTTTTTGATAAAAAAAGAATTTCATTGAGATGAAGAGGAAGAGTTACAAAAGGATTGGAGGATAAGGAATCCTCAAAGACAAAAGTGTAAGTTACAAGACAAGAGAGAAAAAGGAAAACATCAAAAGAGCAAAGCTACCAAATCCCTAGTCAAATTTGTAAGGGAAAGCCCCTTAAAAAGACCATGTGTTTTACACCAAATAGAGGCCAGCCGCCGAATCTTATCCAGTTATCCCAAATTAGATGTTGTGCCATAGCAACCTCCTTAAAAATCCTCGAGTTACGCTCCAACCAAATACACCAAAGTGTGGTGAAGATTGCACATTGCCACAAACTTTTACCCTATTTACTTCTACCAAAACCATAATAGCTAATCATCAAAAAATGGTCCAAGGACCAAAAAGCCTTGTCTTGAGTAATGACACACCAGTCCAAATCCTTGAAGAAAGGTTTGGACAAGTTCTCTTTAGTATAAAGGTCCTTATAAAAATGAGTAATGGCCTCTGCAATAGCCTTACTATCTCGAGCAAGATCCCTATTAGCAACTTCCAACTCCTTAATCAAACTTTTCCTCTTCCTACCCGTAGCCACCTTATGAAAGAGTTTTGAGTTGGCGTCCCCGTCCTTAGCCCAATGCATCTTAGTCTTCTGTTTCTAGCTGGCTTTCTCTTTAAGCAAGACCTCCTCAATATCATTCAACAAAGAAGCTCTTCTATCTCCTTATTCAATAGTGAATAACCCAACCTGTTCCAACTTATCCAGAGCCTCAATATCTCTAAGGATTTTATCTTTTCTAATTCTAACATCACCAAAGACATCCCTATTCCACTATCTCAACCTCTCTTTCAAACATTTTAGTTTCCTCATGAATTTAAACCCTTCCCAGCCTTGAGCATTTGTAACCTGAACCATTGTTTCCACTGGAAAAATAGGATGCAAAATAGGATTGGGTAAAGAGCTATGTAAAAAATTGTCTCCATTAGTCTTTGTCTCCCCCTGAAGAGAATCTTTAGTATAGAAAGATTCGGTTTCCAAAAAAGTTACATCTATACTAACATAGAGCTTTTTGGTTGTTGGATTAAAACATTTATATCCCCTTTGATTAGGAGCATAACCAATAAAAAAGCATTTTTCAGCTCTGGGATCAAGTTTTGAGCGAGAGTTATTGTTTAAATGAACAAAGGTAGTACAACCAAAAATTCTTAAAGGCAAGTCAGCATACATTCTGGAAGTGGGATAAACAGATTTGAAGCTGTCAAGGGGAGTCACAAAATTCAAGACACGAGTAGGCATTCTATTTATCAAATAAGATGCAGTTAAGACAGCTTCACCCCACAAATATTTAGGAACATTCATAGCAAACATAATGGCATGAGCTACTTCAAGTAAATGCCTATTTTTCCTTTTAGCAATACCATTCTGTTGGGGAGTATTAGGACATGTAGATTGATGCTGGATTCCCTTTTTATTTAAAAAATCCCCTAAGAACCTATTGAAGTACTCAGTTCCATTGTCAGTACGAAGGATACTGATTTTTGTATCAAATTGATTTTCAATCATATTGTAGAAGGTTTCAAATAAACTTGCCATGATTTGTCACGCATTAAGTATACCCAACATAACCGTGTATGATCATCAATAAAACTTACAAACCACTTCTTTCCAAACTGGGTGGTGATTTTTGAGGGACCCCAAACATCACTATGAATCAAATAAAAGGGTTTAGATTCAAGGTAGGGTTTAGAAGTATAAGAAGTGCGATGACTTTTGGAAAGAACACAACTTTCACATTGAAAAGATGATCAATCAACAATTATCTTTCCTAATTTGTTTCCTTATTTAATTAGAGTTAGGAGTCTTATTGTATTAGTGGGCTTTGCCATGTACTAGTAGTACTACACTAGTACTAGACCTAATTCTTAGTATAAATATAACATATCAATCTACTAGAATATTATTGAGAGCCTCCTTTCTCTCTTTTCCTCCTTCCCTTCCTAAATCCTATCATTTCAACAATTGGATGAAATAAGACTTCTGGAAGCTACCCATTGTGAGACTCCCATGATAGCTAATGTGAAATTGGGAAGTGAAGATGTACTGAATGATCCAGAAAGATATAGGAGAATGGTAGGGAAGTTGAATTTTCTCACCATGACCCCGCCAGATATTGCTTTCTTAGTGAGTATAGTTAGTCAGTTCATATCATCACCTAGAACTACTCATTGGGATGTTGTTACTCATTCTAAAATATCTGAAAGGAGCACTGGGCCTTGAGGTTCTGCATTGAAATCAGGGTGATTGCAGAGTGGAGGGATTCTCTGATGCTGAATGGTCCTTTTCTTGTAGTTAGTTGAACAATAATTTGAGTCTTGTTGCTTTTGTGTTGCTTGTTTACTCTATTCTCGTACGTTTACATTCTTTTAAAATGCTGTTTTTATTAAATTGTTTCCAGATGATAGAGTTGCCATCAAAATTTCCAAAAACCTTTGCACAAGCACCTTTGAGGTTGCGTTCAAATGTCCTTTTATATGGGCCTCCTGGTTGTGGTAAAACTCACATAGTTGGTGCTGCTGCTGCTGCTTCTTCGCTACGATTCATATCAGTGAAAGGGCCAGAGCTGTTGAACAAGTACATTGGTGCTTCTGAGCAAGCTGTAAGAGGCCAATAAGACTTTCTTTAGGCTATTATTGGTGCATGTTGTTTTCGAATTTATTTATATGTTTCTTAATCCATATATATTCTCTTCATAAAATAAAAGTAAGCATTCTTAATATATGTATCTGCCTTCTCTTAGTTTTTCTGAAAGGATGTTGTTTCTTAAATGACTCAGCTAAATTTTTATACTGTGAGCCAATTGATTTTGAATGTCCTTTAGGTGGCCTAGGCTGCTTCTTTTGGTTTGGAGTATAATAGTTATTAGATTCTTTCATATTAAAGTTATTGATTGTTTGCTTAGAATGTCTGAGTCTTGAATGCTGGTTTCAGGTTAGGGATATATTCTCTAAAGCTGCTGCTGCAGCTCCATGCCTACTCTTTTTTGATGAATTTGATTCTATTGCCCCCAAGAGAGGGCATGACAATACTGGAGTAACTGATCGTGTTGTTAATCAAGTCAGTATATAAATGTCACTTTTTGTTTTATACTTTATTGGATAAAATCTGACCTCAATATATTCACTTTTCACAGTTCCTGACTGAGTTAGATGGTGTTGAGATTTTAACTGGTGTATTTGTGTTTGCTGCAACCAGGTTAGTTTCTCAAGCATGTATTCATTTATCAAAAATAAAACAATAGAATTCAAATGAAGTGGCAGAGATAAAAGAATAAAAGCTGAAAGGATGAAAGTGAAAAGAAGGCTATAAGTTCAAGCTTGATTTGGCAATTTCTGACACAACCTTTGATCATGACTCTGAATCGACTCTATAATACAGGGTCTGGGTTCATCATATACAGGTTTGGGTAAAAAAGGGTCAACCCATCAGGTTGGATTAATAAATGGGTTGAATTTAGTTGAACCTTGCAGCTGGAAATTAACCCATGTACTTAAGTATAAACAAGTGAACCCAGATATGTTATCCTATTTAACTATTTTGATCCATTTAGAATTTACATTTAAAGACCATTTTACTAGAGAAATTAAACAATTTAATGAATAAAGAAGTCCAAATTGGCAATTCTACACTTGATATAATTATTCCGAGACATAAGGTTCATTTCATTTAAGAAATATTGATAGTTTTGTTAAATTGATTAAAATATTTGGGCTACAACCCTTTAATAAAGGGTTACATGGGTTGTATGAAGCATATTGAATTTGATGGATTGAGATCCTGGAAAGTGCAAGTAGTAACCATATGAGAAAATCAATGGATTGGGTTCTCACAATACATATCTATGATTTGTTATCTATGTGCTTGTATTTAATAAAAATCTAAACCGTTTATTTTTTCATCAACAGTTATTTACTTTGCACTTTACTCTATAAAAGTGCACCCTATACTTTAAAAGGATCCAAATTCCAAATTTGATCTTGCTAAAGAAGGGTTAAGCGGGTAGGGTTCGGGTTTACCCTATAATAAAATATTAGTATTAGGGTTGAGGAAACATGACATGACTATTATTATTATTATTATTCTAACAATTATTATTATTATCTTGATAGAAAAATAAATTTTATTTGACAGAAAAGAAACCTACAACTAGGGGGAGGATAAGATATCCTCAAAATAGAAAAATCTAAATACAACAAGGAACATGATAAAAAAAAACTCAAGCATGTAGCAAAGCTGCCCAATCTCTTTTTGCAAGCAAGTGAGCAACATCCTTCAAATAGCGATGAGCTGAACACCAAAGAGAAGTCATAAACATAATCCTACGCCATAACAAGTTTAGGGGCAAAGAGATTCCCTTAAAGATGTGAGCTTTCCACTTTAACCAAATGCACCAAAGGACTGAATAAACTGCACACTGCCACAAAATTTTAGCCTTTTTCCCCCTAAACCTTTATGCTGAACCATCTAAAACTGCTGCGAGGTATAAGGACACACCCAATGTTCACCAAGAACCGCAAAAATGTTGTTTTAAAAGGAAAGTAGCCCCTTTATGAAGAAAAAAGATATTGCAACTGTCAAGGACCAACTCTCCCAAAAGTTAAGCTCTTAGATGAAAGCACTTGAATGGTTTTATATCTATAACATGTCCCCTCACGTAAGAACCACTTTAGGCGCGAAACGTGGACAATGCACAGGCCCAATTTAGAAGAATGAGAGCGGCAAGGATCAAACACTGATCACTTGGTCATAGAGGCTCTGATACCATGTCAAGAACCGGCTATCCCAATAGTTTAAGTTGTTAGGTGAAGGCTCGTGAATGACTTTATATCTGTTAACACACCCTCTCACGCAAGAGCCTTTTAGCAAGTGTCGACAATGCATAGACCCATTTTTCCTTGTGCTAAAATTCAACTTTATTTAGTAGAATGGGGTGGCAAAGGATCAAACTCCTGACCACTTAATCATGAAAGCTATTTTTTTTGGTTTCCCAAGGTATCCCCCTCGCGCGACTGCAGGGACTAATCCTTTGAAGTATTGAGATCAGAGTTATCAATCGCGCGCGATAGCGCCGTCGCGTCGCGTCGCGGCCCAATCCCGCGACGCTGCTCCCGTAGCGGAGCGGTTTGATGTCGCGGCTTCATGTCGCGGCCATTTTGCGGCCAGTTCGCGGCCGTCGCGGCCGCTACTGTGAAACGCGGCCCTCCAAGGTCGTTTTGCGCATTCTGTTTTAATTTTTTAGGGCTTTGAAACACAACCCTCGCACAAACAGAGACAGCGCAGCCTCCATCAGTGAAGACGAACCCAGTCCCTGCCTCCCTCCACCATTTCGTGAGCAAAGACCCATTTTCGGGCGAGCTACACCCATTTCCGGCGAGGCCCATCCATTTCCGGCAAGGCCCACCCCTTTCCGGCCACTTTCTCTGTTTTGGTAGCCTTGCACCTCTTCTCTGTTTTAACGGAGGTGCTGGGTTTTCTTTCTTCCCTTCACAGCTCTCTGTTTCTCCCCTTCACAGCCATGGCATCATCTTCTCATCCTCAATCAACTAGTCAAAGTGTCTCAGCATCATCCTCCTGTTGTGGATTGGTAAAACCAACCGGAGAAAATATTGATATGGCATGGCAGTGGAATAGCTTGAGAGATATCAATAATAGGAAGAGTGTGACCTGTGATTTTTGTGGCAAAGTTACAACCGGTGGGATTACTAGAGCTAAAAGACACCAAATGGGAGTTAGAGGAGATGTAAATTCTTGTAAGAGAATTCCACCTGAAATTAAGAAGTTGATCAAGGAAGCTTTTGAGAAGAAAAAGGCTGAAAAAGATTCATACATGACTGAGTTGAATGAAAATGATGATGAGGAAGAAGAGGTGCAAGAAATTCTAAACATTCGAAGTGGAAAGAAACTAGCAACATCAAGTGATACAACATCTACTGCCAAGAGAGCTAAAAATGTTAAAGGCCCTATGGATTTGCTTCTTCTTAGAAATCCAGAAGCAACTATTAAATTAGGAAAGGCCAAGAGGCAAACAAGCATAAATGATGCTTGTGATAAAGAGGCAAGAGCTAGAACCGTTCAGTACATAGCTCGTTGTTTTTATAGGAATTCCATTCCTTTTAATGTTGTGCGTACTAAAAGCTTCAAGTTGATGATTGAAGCTATTGGAAACTATGGTCCACACCTAAAGGTTCCAAGCTATCATGAAATGAGAGTTCCACTCCTTAAAAAGGAATTGGAGCTAACAAAAGAAATGTTGAAGGGTCAAGAGGAAGAACGGGTGAATTTTGGATGTTCGATTATGTCAGATGCATGGACGGATAAGAAGAATAGGACTTTGATCAATTTCATGGTGAATTCTCCATCTGGGACTATGTTTGTGAAGAGTGTTGATGCCTCTGCATATATGAAGATTGGGGAGAAGATATTTGAGTTATTAGATGCCTTTGTGAAGGAGATTGGAGAAAAGAACGTTGTTCAAGTGGTGTCTGATAATGGAAGCAATTATGTCTTGGTCGGTAAATTACTACAAGCGAAGAGGAAGAATCTTTTTTGGACTCTATGTGCTGCACATTATGTGGACTTGATGTTGGAAGACATTGGAAAGCTACATCGGGTTAAAAGGACAATACAAAGAGGCATTGCTCTTGTAGGCTTCATCTACAACCATTCATTGGCCTTAAATACAATGAGGAAGCACACAAACAAGATGGAATTGGTTAGGCATGGAGTCACAAGGTTTGCAACCACATTCCTTACATTGCGAAGGTTGCACAAACAAAAAAACAACCTTAGAAAGATGTTCACTTCAGATGAGTGGTTGACCTCTAAGATAGCAAAAGAAGCTAAGGGGAAGAAGGCAACTGACATTGTATTGATGCCTACTTTTTGGAACGAAGTCGTTTATTCTCTTAAAGCAATGGGGCCTCTTGTGCACGTTCTTAGGCTTGTTGACAATGAAAAAAAGCCTGCAATGGGTTACATATATGAAGCAATGGATAGGGCTAAGGAAGCTATTCAAAGATCCTTCAATGAAAATGTTGATAAGTACAAGGATATTTTTGATATCATTGATAGAAGGTGGGAATCACAACTTCATCATCCATTGCATGCAGCTGGCCACTTTCTGAACCCCGAGTTCTTCTATAGCAATCCAAGAATTGAATTTGATGAAGTGATAGCTGGACTTTATAAGGCCATTGAGAGACTAAGTGCAACTGAAGAAGAGGTAGATAAGATTTCAACTGAGTTAGCACTATATAAGAGAGCTTGGAGGTATATTTGGAATGAAGGCAGAAGAAGACAAAGGACCACAATGGCTCTGGTAAGAAAAAACGCACTTCTTGATAAATTTAGTTACAACTTACATGACACTTAATGCTAATTAAATAATTTATAATTATATTACAGCTGAGTGGTGGAGGATGTATAGGTCATCCTCTCCAAGTTTGCAAACATTTGCCATTAAAGTGTTGAGCTTGACTTGTAGTTCATCGGGATGTGAGCGTAATTGGAGTATTTTTTAGCATGTAAGTAGACGTATAATGATTTTCCTTTACATAGTTTCATTTAGTGATTGTGAAACTAACATTTTTGTTTATAAATTATGTAATAGATTCATTCTAAGAAGAGAAGGAAGCTTGAGCATCAAAAGTTGCAAGACTTGGTTTTTGTTAAATATAACCAAGCTCTTAAAGAACGTTTTGATAGCCGAGATGTGATTGATCCCATTCTCCTAAATAACATTGACGATAGTAATGAATGGTTAGTAGAAGAATTGGGTGGAGATGGAGAAGGAGCTGAAGATGAGTTGGTTTTTGATGATGATACTTTAACTTGGGGGGTCGTAGCTGATATAATTGGGGCTGGTGAGCCTACAAAACATACTAGGCAGCAAACAAGATTGAAGAAGAAAGTTACTTCAAGGCCTTCTAGCTCAAGGGGAAAGGAGCCTATACATGATGAAGAGGAAGATGAAGCTAATGATGTAGAAACGGAAGAGGAGGAAGAGATCTACAAGTCTAGTAGTGGTGAAAGTGACAATGAGGAGGAAGAGAAATTAGAAGATCTTGAATATGATGATTCTGATTGAAGAAAAACTTGTACTTATGTTTTGAATTTGAATGTTTAGTTACTTTAAGCCTTAGAGGCATAACTTAATTAGTATTTGGAGCTGTGTTTTCATTTTCTTCTTTTAAATCTTATGCTCCTTGATGACTTTTGTGGTTATTGACTTGTTAATTATGCCTTATGTTCATGGTGATTGTGTGTCTAGAGTCTAGAATTATAACTTTTGATTATTAATGATGAATATGTGTTTAATTTTGACTAATTTTATATTTAGAAGCATTTATAGATGTATAGTATAATTGCATATGTTTTTTCATTTTTTTTCGGTGTAGCGGCCATCCCGCTATCCGCTATCCCGCTATAGCGTTTCTGGGGTCGGTCACTACGCGCCGCTATCCGGGATTGACTACTATGATTGAGATCCATTTAAGAGGTTGACCTCTCCCAACAGATTTTTTCTATACACATGGGTCAGGATTCGAACCCCTGACCACATGCTTAAGGGGCCCAAGTATCTACCACTTGTGTCACACCATTTTGGTACTTGGTCATGAAGCTGTAATACCATGTCAAAGACCAACTATCCCAGTAGCTTAAGCTGTTAGGTAGAGGCTCATGAATGATTTTATATCTCTAACACGCCCCCTCACTCAAGAGCCCTTTGGGCTTTAAGCGTGAAGTATGCACAGGCCTACTCTACCTTGTGCTGAAATTCAACTTTATTTTGAAGAATGGAAGTGGCAAGGATCGAACTCCTGACCACTTGATCATAAAGACTCTGATACCGTGGCAATGACCAATTATCCCAAAAGTTTAAGCTGTTAGGTAAAGGCTCAAGATTGGTTTTATATCTCTAACAATGTCAAACTATGTTCTCATTCATTTTTGCTCGTAATCTAATCTCCCGATCTCTCTTTTTGTTGTCTTTCGGATTCAACCTCAAACCATGATGTCAACTTATTTTTTATACAAATCCATAAAAAAACTTCCATTTAATAGAAGTATTTCCTTATCATTTTAGAGCTGGGGTTTATTTTAAAGGCACATTAAAAACTCAGGGCTGGGTTCAAATTGATTCCACATCAAATCTCGATTATTGTTCTTGGAAAAATGTCAGGGTTTTGATAAGTTTACAATTGATCACATGCTTGCTTGTTCTTACAATTTTTTGAGATATAGAGAGAGAATAAAAGGGAAATGGATATTATCTATAGGCTATTCTAATATCTGTTTTTCATGTCAAGCAGTAGACCTGATTTACTTGATGCAGCACTGTTGAGACCTGGTAGGTTAGATCGACTTCTATTCTGCGACTTTCCATCTTGGCAT
Organism: Styphnolobium japonicum; assembly: GCA_023212625.1. Taxonomy (NCBI): domain Eukaryota; kingdom Viridiplantae; phylum Streptophyta; class Magnoliopsida; order Fabales; family Fabaceae; genus Styphnolobium; species Styphnolobium japonicum. The sequence continues at coordinate 258,302 of JALBWW010000004.1, forward strand.
GAGAGATTGGAAATTCTTACAGTACTTTCTAGAAAGGTATGCTAAACTATATGATTATGGCCAATGCTTTGTTTCTTGTTTGCAGTCTGCTTATCATGTTGGGATTTTTATGTGAGGTAAATGTTTTGGGATAAAATGTTTTACTTGTTCATATGTTTTGCAATGGAATCATGGCAATAAGGATGTAAGCAAGAGGCAATATCATAAGAATGTCACACTGCTAGTCTTTTCTTTCTCATTTAATTATCAGAATGCTGGACTTTGTTGTAACATGACTTTCCTGTCCTCTTGGGCCTAGATCATTTGGGTTCAGTGAATCCTGCGTTGAATATAAGTTTAATAAATAAAGAGAAAGAACCTAACTCTCGGGTAACATTATAAGAATTGTTATACAGTGTCCTGACATGGATTTTTCAAGGAGATTTGTGGTGGAAGCAGAGGGATCAGACTGATAGAAAAATAGCACGGTAGAAGGGGATATGCAGATAGCAAAATTCCAGTGCTAATATTTTTTTGTTATTTTTTCTGTCAGGAGTTAGGGATATTTTAGTAATGTTATGATTAGGTATTTAGTTGCGTCTATGCATGGGCTTTTTTTATGTGGCCTTTGTTTAATTTATTTCAGCTATTTGGGTATTTATTTATGTTTATTGGTGGCTAGTTATTTAAGTCAGGCCCCATATTTTTTAGTACTTGGTTCCAAGATATGACTAGTACTAATTGAGTGATGTAATCGTGGATGAAGAGTTTAGGGTCAAACACCCCCAAAGGAACTCTAGCCGTTACATATGACGTGTCCCTTAGGTATGATGCCTAAGAATCCTTGATGTGAAGCCTAGTTATTATTTCTTTCTGTTCTATTATCATATGTTTCTTTTTATCTCAAATCAAGTCCTATTCAGATCTGTTTACTCAACCCAGCAAGTTAGTTTACCCTAAATTCACAACCTCTAGATCATCTTCCTACATATTTCCCAATTTTCATCAAAATCTAGAGTAACTGTTGGTAGGTATTGTTCACATCATAGATATTAAATATGGACTGGACATGACCCTGTAAAGGGACTGGGCCACTGGCGCCCACGATCAACCAATGGGTCATGGGTTGAACCCTTGGTAACTAATATTTATAAATAGTTTGTAAAAAAGATATATTACCAACAACAGCCAAGCCCTATCCCACTAGCTTACAGGGTCAGGGCCACTGGCTCCCATGATCAACCAATGGGTCATGGGTTGAACCCTTGGTAATTAATATTTATAAATAGTTTGTAAAAAGGATATATTACCAACAACAGCCAAGCCTTATCCCGCTAGCTTACAGGGTCAGGGCCATTGGCTCCCACGTTCAACCAATGGGTCATGGGTTGAACCCTTGGTAATTAATATTTATAAATAGTTCGTAAAAAAGATATATTACCAACAACAGCCAAGCCCTATCCCACTAGCTGGCATCGGCTACGTGGACCGGACGACACCATTAGGCTTTGTCAATTATCAAAAATCAAATTTTTAATTAATTCATTTACTGTAAGATATTTTCTAATGGTTTCCCCTGAAGTTTTCTTCAGTCTTCCTCCACCCTTTTTAACCACACTATCTTCCATCTTCTCCTCAAATGACCAAATCACCTCAGGCAAGTTTTTATCATATTCTCTTCAATAGGTGCTACTCAACTTTCTCCCAAATACATTCATTCATAATCTTATCTATTCTTTTAATTATATGGCCACTCATCCTCCTCAACATTGTCATTTCAATTGCACTTATTTTTTTGCTCTTGCTGGAACTTTACCAACCAATATTCACAACCATAGAGCATTGATGCTCTTATAGCTGTTCAGTAGAATTTCTGTTTAGTTTGATAGCCACTTTGCGATCATATGTGTGTTACATCCCCATCAATCTCCTGATTGCTTTGAAGATGGTTCCAATATACCTAAGTCGTGCAACTTGTGTTGTGATGTGATCCTCAATTTTCACCTCTAAAACATTGATAACTCGTGCCTTGTTGAACTTGCATTCCATATACTCTATCTTACTCCTATTTAGCTGAAAACCTTTTTCTCCACAACTCAAGTTTAGAATTTGATCCTTCTCTCAACTCATCAACTAGAACTACATCATCCACAAAAAGCATGTATTGACGCACTAACTCTTGGATGTGCCCAGTAAGTACGTTCAATACTAAGGTAAAAAGATATGGAAGTCGATCATTGGTGCAAACCTACTATTATAGGAAAATCTTCTTTTACCCTTCTATATGTTCGCACACTAGTTGTTGTCTTATCATACATTTCCTTTATAGCTTGATTGTATTGGATATGAACTACTTTCTTCCCTAGAGCCTTCTGCAGGACTTATTGTGGCACCATATCATTGGCTTTTTCTAGATCAATGAAGTATATGTATATGTCTTTTTGTTTCCTTCTTTATCTTTCCATCAAACCCCGTAGTAGGTATATAGCCTCCTTGGTTGGCCTCCCTGGCATAAAACCAAATTGATTCTCTGAATTGCATGTCTCTTGGCTTCTCGATTGCTTTTTCCCATAGCTTCATACTCATGAGCTTGATCCCTTTGCAGTTTGCTCAATTTTGTATGTCTCCTTTGTTATTGTAAATAGGTATCAAAGTGCTCATCCTCCACTCATCCGGCATTGAACAACTTAGTAATCCAAGTTATACCTTTCTTTCCTAAATACTTCCAAACTTCAATGGGTATATTATCTGATCCAACTACTTTATCATTGTCCATCTTCTTTAGTCCTTCATTTACCTCATATTCTCGAATTATGCGATAAAAAGCAAAATGTTTTATTGTTTTGGGATTTAACCCTGTGATCAAGCAATCCCCAAAGAGACTTGTTGCCACTTTAACTTCGAGAAGAAGATATTTTATACTATGAAAAATTCTTAAATCAGTCTTTGAATAAATATTTGAAGGACTAGTTTCATTTCATAGAGTTAAAAAATGATGAAGAGTTGCCAAAACAGAATAGAGTAAGTGGTTCAAACTAAAAAGCTATAGCAAAATTATATATATATATATATACACACAAATAATTATTTTATTTGAATAAATATTTTAATTTATATAGAATAAATATTTTTGGTAACATAACTTTATTATAAGCCATAAATTAATATATAAACACTATTTATGAAGAAAGTTAAAGTTTAAATGCCAAAAATAGTTGGAAGTTACTATTAAATCACCATGAAATTTATGAAGGAAATTCCTTGGAAGCAGCAATTTAAGTATTTACCTTCTTGTTTGGATTATTTTCTTCATTTTTAAAAAAAACTTCTGTTATCTTCTTTTTTTTTTTGGGAACCTAAGGATTTACTTTGATGTGCATGGAATCCTACAACTACAACTATAAGTCCCATATTGCCCCAAGCCTCCTCTTTTTAAGAGTTTATGTCCATATATACCCAAGTTTGGAATTCCGTAGTTTTGAGAACCAATGGAGTCATCTCCCACTGTTAGTATCAGTACATCTTAAATCGTGCTGAGGTTATTAGAAAAAGAAAAGGCAAAATTTAGTATTTTAAAAGAACTGTCTGGGTTATATCAACCAGCCTGGGTTGCAGAAAACCGGCCGGGTTTGAAAGCGAACATCAATCCAATTAAATGACTGAACGGGCTGGACAGGTTTAGGTTTAATAACTACTATGGTCTACATGGCCAAGAACTGTCATCCAAGTCTTTCTACATTCGTACTCCATCAATCCTGTCTACTCACATCTTAATCTAATCCTCCCTTCCTTCAGCCATGCTACAAATTAAGAAGTTTTAAGCCTCATTCCCAAAGTCAATTTCCTATGCTGCAAGAACTATTGTGTTTTAGTTATTTTGTTTCAAGAGTGCTATTGCAATCTTGATTGAAGTTTTCTATATTGTTCAATATGTGTAATTTAATACTATTCTAGTTTAATAAACCAAACAAGAGTGTCAACATTGAAAGGAGCATTTATTTTCAAGGTGACTTGCAGGAAAACATGGCTAAGTGGTCAACTATGTTTATAAAAGTCTTCAGAGAAAACTTCTTATGTTGCACAGCTTTTGTAAGAAAATTGGAGAATTAAGAAATCCTGACTTATAGATTGAAGTTTTGAAATTAACGGAAAGAACCCAAAAGAGGGGGAAAGACTCGATGAGATTTGATTTCAAGATTATCACAAAGCTACAGTGTGAACATTAACCTTAAAAAGCTTTCTATTTAATTGATGCTGCTGCCACAACTATACTAAATTGTTATTTCCTCAACTGCAATAATTGTACATAATTACTCAAAACATCTGAACCCAGTAGTATATTTTGGATTTGCATGATTGCCATATATACAGGTGTATATATATATATATTTAAAAATAATTGAAACAAATATTCTAAATTAATTGTTATCCAAGAAGTTAATTGAATTAGCAATGTCATTTAATTCTTCAGTATGTGATTTCATGTGCAGTATTGATAGTTGCAGTGGGTTCATTTTATTCACACTATTTTGCAAACTTGTTGATAACTCATAATATCATAGAGAAGTGATTAATTTGAAGCCAACCATGATTTAGTAGAACAAAACAATATATTTCAGTATGCAGAGTTTGTAATTTTACTGTAGCTCCACTTTGTATTTGACATTTCTTTTAAAAAAGACCATTGTTTGTAGGATGAAAAACTAACAGATCACTATTCATGATTGACCAAAGAGCTTTAGAAGTATCGATGGCTATGAAAGCAACATTGCCAAAGAATGATAAGGACATTGAAGTGTTTTACACTTATATAATGTGTTCGTCATTGGGTGTCACTATTGATGGTAACGTTGAATTCCACCAGTCCATACATATGTGCAGAATATTAACTTGGTGGTTAACCCATCATAATTTTGACTTCTAATAATTCCAAGTTTCACAGGGGAGCCTTACACCGAGTCTTATTCCTTTTACTAATGGAAGTTTACCTTTATATGTCATGTGTAGGATATACTAGTTTCCTTGACATGGTCTATCAAGCATTCTGCTTTCTCAACTAAAACAAATTTCTAATTAATGCAGTTACCAATGGCCTGTGATATTGATTTGGCCACAGTAGCTAATATGACTGAGGGATTTAGTGGAGCTGATCTCCAAGCTCTCCTCTCAGATGCACAGCTCGCAGCAGTTCATGATGTTCTGGACAACGTGGACACCTCTGGGCCAGAGAAAACACCAGTTATTACAGGTGCTCTTCTTAAATATACTGCCTCCAAGGCTAGACCATCTGTTTCAGAAGAAGAAAAACAAAGACTCTACAGTATTTACCGCCAGTTCCTGGATTCAAAGAGATCCGTTGCTTCCCAGGTCTCTATCTTTACCTCCCTCCTTTTGTCTCCCTCGGTCTGTGTTTGTCTGAGTCTTTATGTTGGGGTTTCTGTATAGAAACATGTATAGCTATGCCTTTTTTTTTTCTATAATTTGGTTAACAAATAATTGCTGCAGTCGAGAGATGCAAAAGGCAAGAGAGCAACTCTAGCATGACAATCAAGTAATACAATGCAATTTGTTCATGAGGTAGAAGCTGCTCTATGGTATTCCTTTTCTCCTGAAGAAGTCTTTTCTGTTCATTTGTAATTTTGTACCTCATTTATAGTAAATTTATACGGGAGTTGATTTTAGTTCAATTCATCATTTGTTGTATATTAGATAATGCAAATTCTCCCAGCAATGTAACGAATAATATGAAAAGAAAAATGTATGAGCAAGTTATTTGTTTATTCTCTTCTAAATTTTATTTCAGGTCATGTGAGACAAGGCTCAATGTGCAATGGCCGAAGTAAACCAGTAAGGAGAAAACCGAGATTAAAGGATACATTACGTTTTGATGATCAATCCTATTGAAAGTCCAACGCAGAATGTACTGGCTGAGTCCTGGCGTAGAGAAGTAATATGCTTTAAGGATTCGGTGTCTGCTTTGTAAATTGGCTGGTTAGTTTGAGTAGCAGCTTATGCTTAGAAACATTAGATGAAGTACGCTTGTTGCAGACTCCCCAAAACAGGTTCAGCTTTGATGCCAAATTAGCTTCCGAGTTTCTATCCTCGGAACTTGATAACAGGAGGTTGGTGCAGCTGCAAGGTTACAAACTTACAATTTCTAGGAACTTTGTACTAATTCTTACTTGATTATCACTTGTTCTTGTAATGAGCCAATTAACCTTATTTGCATCCTTGGTCCAACTGATTGCGTTGCCAAAACTTGAGCTGATGTTTAGCTACCTAACATTTGAAGTCTATTTATATGAGTATAAGCCACTATAAGGATAGAAAAATTTGAGTCTTAAAACTTCCTTAAGCAGCAATTGATCACCCTAAACTTTAAATTATTTTCCCTCGATTTCCAACTGTCCACCTGCTGTGTTGTCCCATTGCATAATCTTTGGTCAGTTTCATCTCTCTATCAACTTTTTTTGAAGCAAAATGAAAGGGTGATTCTGCAACAAGGGTGAAAAATGGGATGGAGTTGCCCAATTCCATCCCATTGCACTAAGGCGTGCCCGTTCTTCATCTCTAACCCCACTTTTTCTTATATTATGATTGAGGAAGTAAATATCATTTGAGGTTTCGTATTGGATAATTAAAAAATAGATACTTATTAAATACATGATAAAAATATTGTGGATAAGGAAATAAGTTTTCAGAAGCTTTTAAAAATTAGATACTTAATTATTGAAGTCAATTTGATTTGAAGTGATTAGTAATATGTTAAGGAGAATGGCTATATCACGCGAAAGTTTTTTCATGAAAATATCTACTAATGATGCGGCATAACGTACTCACAAGAATTCCTTTGTTTTTTGCTCAATTAAATATAGGATAAAATATACTTTATTGTTGTTTAAGTCTTCATTAAAAAACTTTCCCAACAATTTTTTTAATCATATAACACCCATCTTGTTTTGGATGATGTTGAAAATATTTAATATTTTATGAAATGTAACAATGGTAAACTCATGTAAGAAATACATGACTTTTGATTATAAGAAATGTGACGTTCTTCATTTACTAACACATTAAAGAGTTCTTCTATGATTTAGCTACTTGGTTATTGTGTTGGTGGAAACACCTATAAATCCCCTAGTGTTTCCATCAACACAATAATCAAACAACTAAATTATGGATGGACTATTTGTTATGGTAGTGAATAAGGAACATCACATTTTCTATAATCAAAGGTCATGTAGGTTAACCATCGTTACATTTCACTGAAAATTAAATATTTTTATAGTAATCTAAACAAAATGAAGGTTAAGTAATAAATTTTTTTTATTAAGGGGCATTATTTGATAAAGGCCTAAATAATAGGATAGTAAATTATATTTTACCCTAAAATATAATAAATAAAAATAAAAAGTTGACTAACAATATCACATGACTGCCAAGTTTCTCGTGAAACTTTTTACGAAATTATTTTTGTAACATTTAGCATTTTTTTATGTTAAGTGATTATATATGTACTTTATCATTGTAAGCACATAAAAATAGAAAGGATGATATTATTATAATTAGTTATAGATACTTAATTTATATGGAGTTTTTTTTTGTATTTTTTTTGTGAGGGTAATAATATCTCTTATTAATTAGTGATTAATATTTATCTATAGGTCTTACTTATTTAACATATAAATGGAACAAATTATTTTTATATTTATTTTAAATAAGTAAGATATATTGACAACTAATTATTAATATAATATTGGTGTTTTTATAAAAAAAAAAATAAAGGGTAAAAAAATTTGAATGAAAAGATTGATCTTGAAACAGATAAGGGAAAACTGGGTGAATGAAAAAAAAAAAAAAAAACAAAGACGCACACACAAAGAAAAAGTGTGGGTAAACAACCAACGAGATTGTCGAGCTTGGGTTGCTGCCTGCGAGAGAAAGAGGGGAATGGAAGGCCAGCCACAAAGCTTCTATCTGAGAAGACGAAGGTTCCTCTAGCTGTGGTTTCGCTGCCTCCGTAAGTCGCTGTGACTTGTTTGTTTCTCTATTTTTCTCCTACTTGTTCGATTGGATGCGTTTTATCTATCACTTCTCCTCCCTATTTCTTCATCTCTCTTTTCAATTATTTTTTTGAAATCCTTTGGGAATGCCTTGAAATATCTATAATTATCATTAGATATCGTCTTTTTCTATGAAACTTCTTGATTTTCTTCACCGCTCATATGTATCTGGTCAATTTCCGATTATACTCGCACGTTTGGGACTAAGTGAAGCGAAAATTTTAATTTTTCTTATCTGGGTGGGTCATACATGAATGAATGATACTATTATTAATAGAATTGGTAGTCTAGTTCTTGGGTCTTTTGCGTTGTGCAATCTTTGGATTTGTAAATAGGGTTCACTCTTTCAAAAATGAACTTGTTGGAACATAAGGCCAATTAAAGTTTGTGTTACATTTGGAGAAAAGGGTCTCAGTTTTTCTTCTCTCTAATTTTATCGTTTTCTATGTGGGAATTTAGTTGAAGTCGCGTCCCTCTTTTCTCTTTTGTTAAATTTGTGAAATAGAGAGAAAACCTCCATGCTACCTAACCTAATAGTAATTAATATGTTTGGGTCTTAGACTCTTAGTAGCTATCACTTTCTCAATGACCCAAGACCTATGCTTGACTACTTTTTGGGTCTAAGGAAGAGGGGACTTTCTGGATTAACTTGGTCATACTCATAGTAATACTTTTTTCAGAGGGAGTACATGTAGGTGGGGGAATGTTCTCTCTCTCTCTCTCTCTCTTTAAAGTAATTAAAATGAAATTGGATGGGCTATATTATGGTAGTAGACGTTCCTGACCCTCCGCCCTCTTTTCCCCATGCTCTTAATATTGTAAGGTTGATGCTCTCTCTTCATTTTAGGATTCTCATGTGTATGTCATAACTTATCTCCCTGTTCTTTCTCTTTCTAGTTTCATATTTTCTAAGTAGCTCATTGTTGCATGTATTGTATTAACATGGGAAACCTTGAAACTTATTAGAGAGAAAAGGGAGGAGTACAAGTAGGAGGAAGATAAGGAATCCTCCAAAAGAAGAAAGTCTGTATGCAAAATATGGAGCATCATTTTGCATTTAAGTATTTCTTTCTGAATTCCTTTTGTTCTTTGTTTCTTTCTCGGAAGTTTTGGGTGGTTGCACTATTAGTAGTAAGTTATGATTAAGTATTGAAGCTGTATCAAGCTACACTGGATCAGCTCTGAAGATATTAATGTTACTGTATCAAGGGCTTATATTCTGCATTTATAGGCCCAGACTTATTTACTAAAAGACAGTTAAAAAAGAAAGGGTAAAATACATTTTACCCCCGAGAAGTATAGCCCTTTCTCAACTTACTACCCTAAAAAAATTTTATCACTTAGCCCCCTGACATTTAGTTGAGTGAAAACGAAAGTCATCTCTTTCTCAAATCTTCCACGCTTTTTCTTACTCTCTTTTAAGTGAATGAAACAGAAGGATTACACCCATCCATGAAACAATTCTAGCTGCTTGTGAGATGGGAGAGAACATATTTGGAAAGAGTTATTTTAGGCTCTCACCTTATGAGAGAAATCTCCATAGACTCACTTCTTTACCAGATCATGAGGTCAAGAATGAGATCTTCTCACGCCACCAAAGTTTAACATATCCATAATTTAGAACATTCCGATGAACAACCAACCCCAGTTCATCAAAGGTACTTATTTCATTGAATGATGTCCATTCCAATAAAACAGCTGCAACTAAAATGCCAAGAAAATAACAACAGCCCCTTACAGAATCACTAAGCACTGTAATATCATGAAGGACATTCCAACAAGTGGATGACACTTAACTGCCTCATATCAGTGCACATTCTAATGACCTCCTGTGAGTGGAACTCAACAATTAATCTTGAAATCTTTAGAAGAAGCTGTCAAGAGGGCTTGACGGATTGCCATAACTTTCATTTTTTGTTGGAAGCAAAAGCAAGGTAAAATCAAAGAGCAAGTTGTCGTCACTGTCTCTAGCCACCCCTCATTGCCCAAATTGAACACTGTCATCCACATTAATTCTAGAAAAGGCAGTTCTCATAGAGCATGTGGCGAAGTATTTCCTTTTATTTGTGATCTTTGTAGCTTTGAAGTCTGTTATATATCGTTGTAAGTAACAAGTGCATAATTTACAGCTGTATCACATAGAGCATGTACTGTGTCTTGAGTGTTGTCTCACAGGAAGGATTGATATTGTTATTGTTATTGTTATTGTTGTTATTATTATTATTATTATTATTATTATTATTATTATTTTGGGCTAGGGAAGGACTTGTTAGTTTACGTGATAACCTCAATGACATTACTTTGCTACTAAATTTGAAGTCCCTGTTTGCTTTGGATTCTTACATGTGTAGTTATTGAATTTACAGCCTTTTTTTTGGTAAACAATTTGCTACCTTCTCTTGAGAGGATGAGAAGAAACAATAACTAACATTTAGAATCAGAAAGAGATGAAAAAAATTTATGTCTTCTACACTTCTACTTAAGCTATCTATTTCTTTAAACCCTTAGGTTTTGTATTTATCTGACTTTTTGTTGCGATTTTGTAAGAGTCAAATTAAAGAGTCTAGCCACTAGAAAATTTGGGAATCAAAAAATCCTCTCTGATTTGCTGAATGAAATCTATTTATATCAGCTTCCCCCTCAGAAAAATGTGAGGGGGGTGTTGGTTTTTGGTAAGATTGTGGAGCATATTGGTTCTCTGGCAAATGTTTCAGTGGTGGGGGCATATTGGTTCTTGGTGAGATTGTGGAACCAAATGTAACTTACCTCCTCTGTTTCATTGACATAAAACAGAGTAAGAAAAAATGTTGGGGATTTGAGAATGGAGTAAGTTCCGTTTGATCTAACTGAAAAAGTAACATGTTCATTTAAAACCAAATGTCAGGGAAGTTACTCTTTTGGGGGGCTAAGTTGAGAAAGGGCTATACTTCAGGAGAGTAAAATATTACCCAAAAAGAAATTAAACCACTCAGAGGTACTGCATGCCTTTTACATTCTTGAATAATTGTCAGACCTTGTATTTTTTATAAAAAGAAAAAATGAAAGGATTGTTATGAATTACACTTTCAGCAGTTCTGTTATGATACTCAGAATTCCAGGTACATGATATTCATTTAATTATTTTATGTAACCTCCAGAATCATTCTGCTACATGATGTTGAAGAAGTGATACTGAATTTATTCAGTGCAAGGAGAACTGGTATACATGGCAGGACTTGTGTCTGGAGAGTCTTCACATCATGGAGCTTCTGACGAAAGCTCTTGTAAAAGTTCTAAAGACAAGCAAGAGGAAGCTGTAGGTCGCTGGTATATGTCTAGAAAAGACATAGAGGAAAATTCCCCATCAAGAAAAGATGGAATTGACTTGAAGAAAGAGACATATCTGCGCAAGTCATACTGCACATTCTTACAGGATTTAGGCATGAGACTTAAAGTGTGAGTTTGCTGCTACTGATATTATTATGAATATTTACACATTACGTACTGGAGTCACATACTTCTTACTGTGGGTTTGGGATTCCTGTGAGGCAGTTTATGCTTCATCCTACACCCCTTTTACATTGTCTCTCTTTCTTTCTCTATCTGTGTCACTCTTCCAAACCCCTATTTTCTCTCTAATTCTCAACAGGAATGTTTTGTGTGAAACCTTTCCTGAATAATACAGCTGTGTATGAGTGTATCTGAATGAAATACCCAACCAATGCAATCTTTCATTGCATGATATAATGAAAACACTATGAGCATATGCGTACTTATACTTCTGTTGCAACTAGGTTGCCCTTTTCCTTTGTTTTTCTTTCTCCTGAGGTAATTTTATATATTCAGGGTCTTTGCTAGATAAATGGCATTTACCTTTCAAATGCACTTGGATGTTGTTGTTAAGTTGTAAATATTGATATCCTGTTGTAGAAATTCAGTTGGAGGTTTACATATTGGTTGTAACTTTTCCCCTTGCAGGCCTCAGGTAACTATAGCAACGGCCATTATTTTTTGTCATCGGTTCTTTCTTCGACAATCTCATGCAAAGAATGACCGGAGGGTGGGTTGTTTCCCTTTGAAATAGATATTATGTAGGCATTTTACCTCTCCTGATCTTTAGTAAATTGTGTTTTAAGTTTGTGTGATATGTAACATGTTTTTTCTCTCACAGTAGTGATTAACTTGTCTATCGTAAGTGTATAGTGATGAGTGACCCATGTAGTAAGTACAGTTGTGTAACAGACAGATAGGACTATCATAAATACTATCTAGAAGGTGGTTTGTTCTGTATAGAATTCTTTTTCTTAATTTAATTTTCAATGCTTGCCATGCCTGGCAGATAATTGGTGGATGGTTTTGGTCTGTAATATTGATGTATTTTCAACTGTTTAAAGCATTTGCTTTTTTTTTTGGATGACTAGCAAATCTTTTTTTTTCTTCAACAAATGAAAAGTAACTTAATTATTCTTTCTATTTGTTTGCAATATGAACACCTAGAAAGTATGTGGTATTAATGTCTAAAGCAAAATCATACGATAAACATGGAAGAGTAATGTCATATATACAAGCTTTCACAAATTTGAGTTTATTTATCCGCCAACTATATTTTTAGTTGTTTAATCCATGCAAAAGTTTTGATGATAACTTTTCCTTGAAAGTTCGAGTTTTTATATATTAAATTTGTCTCTACTATGTTATTCTCGATATTGAAAATGTTTAGGGCACATTCAGTCTGGAAAATTTTCCAAAAAATTCTAGAAAATTGTCTAAGGTATTCTACATTTTAGAGAAGGTTTCCATACTGATTGTAGGCTTTATTGTTCTTTAATAGGGATTTGTAATCAAGTATTTCTTTTGTCTGTTTGGCACAACATTTTTGCTTTCTATGAGTTTTCTACTTTTGTATGAAATCTGGTTTAGAACACGTCAATCTATCCAATTTTAGTTTAGAGGAAAGATATGTAGCTGAAGGGGAAAGGATCTTCTAGCTTTGCAACTTTTGGAGATTGATGTTTGAGATAGTTGTTTCTGAATATTTTAACTTTTACCACTAATATTTATTCTGTTTAATTTTTATATCTAACTTTTTATTCAAATTTCAACTACTACTTAAAGTTTTCTAATTAGCAAAGTGTCAAGTCTTCAGCACTTTTGCACCTTATTATTTTGAGTCCCCTAATTATTTATTTGATGTCAAGACATGTAGTTCTGTTCCAACTTTTTATTAAGAGAATGGTAGATTAAAGGTAGAATGAACTTAAAGATTACTCAATTGGAATCTCAATTCACTTGATGAACATCTTTTGCAGACCATTGCAACCGTCTGTATGTTCCTTGCTGGGAAGGTTGAAGAGACTCCTCGTCCACTAAAGGATGTTATTCTTGTTTCTTATGAGATCATTCACAAGAAGGATCCTGCAGCTGCACAGAGGATAAAACAGAAGGTGTTCTATTATTGACGGTGCTTTGACCAGTTCATTCCTATACATCCACATTCTGACTTCTGGAATTTTCTGAAATCATATTGCTGCTGTTTTTATCTCCTACCATTCTTTCTCACTGTCTGTCTTTCTCCATTTCTTGTCTACAATGGAGTAGTTTTCTTTTCTATTTTCTTCAAGACTGGCCCTCCATCCAGCTTGTCAGTTTCTAGCCAACACATCCTCTATCTAGGTTATGTGTGCTCAAACGTGATAGATGTGACCTCAATATTGAAATCGTATAAAATATTTATCTGGCTTGTAAATTATGAGAAGCCTTCAAATGATTTTTATTTATGTGCTTAGTTACTACTTAAAAAGAACTGGTTGCTTGGAACTATATCATTTAGCAAATGTTCTTCTCTGTACCCTTTCTATTGGATAGTTGATCTGATTCCACCCATTTTACTCCAACAGCTGTATATTGGTAAAGTATCTCCTTGGCACCTTTTGGACTTAGTTTTTTATTTACACCGCTCTCATATTTTGGTTCTCTTTCTTTTACACTTGTTATATAATTTAAATTTGGTCAATAGAGTTCATAAATGATGCAGGAAGTATATGAGCAGCAGAAAGAGTTAATTTTACTTGGAGAGAGGGTTGTACTTGCCACTTTAGGTTTTGACCTGAATGTTCAACATCCCTATAAGCCCCTTGTTGAGGCCATAAAGAAGTTCAATGTTGCAAAGAATGCCCTTGCACAAGTTGCATGGAACTTTGTTAATGATGGGTATGATTAGGTTGCCATTTTTCTAATTTAACTTTGTTGAATCCATTTTAATAATATATTTGTTCACACACTGGAAAGTGACTTTCAGGCTGAGGACATCGCTCTGCCTGCAATTTAAGCCACATCATATTGCAGCAGGTGCCATTTTCCTTGCTGCCAAGTTCCTGAAAGTGAAGCTTCCATCAGATGGTGAGAAGGTTTGGTGGCAAGAGTTTGATGTCACCCCACGCCAATTGGAGGGTTGGTGTCATCCCCTCAATTCATTTGTATACTGAGAAAGTTGACCAATTGGATGGCCTTTTATGTTCCCATGGTGTAATGCATTATGATAATTTCTGTCATGTGTCACATGTCTGGATGGTTACCCTTTCCTGATCAAGTGTAGGCATTTTCATTGAGGGAACAAACCCAGTTTTATGCCATGGGTGGTTTGCTGTTAAACAATGGGCTGTCCTTTTGTAGAGTAGCTGAATGTTTCTGTATATCCTTCTGAATCCTTGTGGTTATATTCTCTTGCAGAGGTTAGCAATCAAATGTTGGAACTCTACGAGCAGAATAGAATTCCACCATCTCAAGGAAGTGAAGTTGAAGGAAGTGCTGGAGGGGGAACACGAGCTGCTACAAAAGCTTCTGCTGTGAATGAGGAGCAGGCCTCAAAACAAATATCATCTCATCCAGCCCCTCAGCACTCACCTGCAGAAAATCATGTGGCGCCACTAAGAGGAACGGAAAACCAAAGCAATGATGGGAGTGCAGAAATGGATAGTGACATTACTGATCACAAGGTGGACTTAGAAATTAGAGAGTCTCAGAACTCTGAACAGTTGCCTCAGAAAGACAACAAGAGAGAAGTGGCAAATAGATCTAAATCTGGGATTGAACGAATAGATGCGGGAGACGAAGTTAGAATGGTTGGGACAAAGGAGGCTGCAGAAGTAGGAAGGAGGGATGATTCAGCAGCACACAAGTCTAGCTGCAATGTTGGTCGAAATTTGGAGTTTCGGGAAGGCCCACTTGGTCACTCACCCAAAGAAGCAATCAAGATGATTGACAAAGACAAAGTGAAGGCTGCGTTGGAAAAAAGGAGGAAGGAGCGAGGGGAAATGACATTAAAGAAAGATGTAATGGATGAGGATGATCTCATTGAGAGGGAGCTAGAAGATGGAGTTGAATTAGCAGTTGAGGATGAGAAAAATAAGCGTGAGAGAAGACAGAACTGGTCTAAACCTGATGATACAGATCATGGTAAGGACCATGAGGAAACCAGAGATGGGAAACACATGGGCATGAAGGGGCAGTTACAGAAAGACATGGATGCAGACAATGCAGAAGAAGGGGAGATGATAGATGATGCTTCATCCTTGTTGAACAATCGCAAGAGAAAGATGGGGAGCCCACCAGCTAGGCAACCAGAGATGAAAAAGCGGCTTGATTCCAGTTACCACAATGATCTTGCAGAAGAAGGGAACGGGAAGGGTATAGTTAGTTATGCAGACAGGGACAGCAGAATGAATGAAGAGGAAAATCATTGTTGAGGTGAATATTCTACTGTCCTTTATTTGGTTATTGTTATTTGGCTTGTCGGTTGCTAATGAATTGATGATTTTGGATGCACTTGTTTGCCTTATACATTTCTTATTCAAGGAACGGGATGCCTCAATTTTGGTAGTGACATTAAAAGCTGATGCTATTTAATATATATGAATATATCTACGTCCGAGTTGCGTTTCTAAATAATTCTGCAAGGCCTTTCAAAATCAATTTGAATGGTGATTTGAATCATTGAGAGCTGCAATCGTCAAAATATGATTTTTTCGCACCTCTTAATAACTTTTCTAATGTGGGAAGCCATTATCCAAATTTAAAATGCTGTTATTATTCAAAGTGATCATTGCCATGGCATGGGGTCTTTACCATATCAAGTCTGCTCATAGCTACTCGGTAAAACACAACTGTGCAACAGCCTGTTTATTAAATTGGTAAGTTTCCAAGACAGCCGTGCCCTTTTGTATTGGGAAAATTCCCGAAAGGTAAACCACGAAGAAATGTTGGATTCAAGGAGAAATGGTCAATTAGCTATTTCTCTCCGGATACAACATGAGTTGTTCACTATTAGGCCCGGGAACTTTCCTTTTTTATATATTGATATTAGTCCTATTCACTGCTACCCATAAGCAGTCAGACAAGGACGTGTTGTCTTCCGACAACTAAAAGTATATATATATATATATATATATATATATATATATATATATATATATATATATATATATATATATATATATATATATATATATATATATATCGGCATATGTAGTGAGAGAAGTAGTTTATTGTGAGAGTATGAGAAGTAAATCTTGACCATTGAATCATCTATGTATGGTTAAGATTAAATGTTACTTAAAGGTCACATGACCACTTAAAAAAGTCACATGACTTTATGTTTTAATCTTTGATCATACATGGATGATCTAATGGTCAAGATTTGTTCATCCCACTCTCACAATAAATCAATTTCATATGATTTGTCCTACATGTCATTCTTAAATAGAGACCTCTCTTAAGTTATTCGTGTCCTTTTTGATTAAATATGCAAAAAAGTATAAATAAATTATTTTTAAATGCCTTAAGTATATAAGATAAATGGTGTTTAAGACAAAAAAAACCTTGGAGATTACGTGCTAACAAAGCAAACCTCAAGGAAATAAAATACAACTTTTTAAACCAGAGTGTGGTAAGTTAAATCAAGTTAAACCACTAGAGGGAAAAATATAATTTGTTTAAAATTATATTATAAATTGCAGAAGTACTTCAATAATCAAAATTTCAAGTGTACTCGCGCACAATCTGCAAAACACATGGCCATGCAAAACCTGAAGGTTTGGCTATGATGTTGATTCTTGCAATGCTCAAGACAGTCATCATCGTAGCAATCCTCAATAAATCTTTCAATTTTACGCAGCACAGGTTCATCTTCTGCTGCTGCTATAATCAACAAGAATGAAGTTAGTATCACTATGATCATCACAACTTTATTCATACTACTATGATTTTTTCTTCAAAATATTTTTATATAGTAACGCTAGGTCATAAATTTACATCTTTAATACCCTTGATCATGTGCAATAGCCAATTACTCTTCCATTGTTGTCAAAAGACGCTTAGGTACTGAATTTAATATATAAAAGAACATACTATTAACGAACCTTTTAGAGGTTGGCTTGGACAGTTTTGTTGGCTTCTAGTCGAAATTATTGACTGTTCGCTAGTTTGTTTTTCTTAATTATTTATTTTAACCTCTTTTAATTTATGTTCGAAGGGAAGGCTCCTTACATTTCATTTTGCCAGCAAGAACAAATTCGTTTTGAAAATGCTATAAACTAATAAGATTTTGTTATGCGATTGTAGTTGAGATGAACAAAATTTAAGTAGAGATTATAAAATTAAGTCATGATAACAATTTTTATATATATACTAAAACAATTTTTAAAAAAAGCTAAGCAATTTGGAAACTTCAATTATCAAAATTTTAAGTGTACTCACTGCATATGTATTTATTATGAAAAGTCTTAATTTGGAATTTTTTTTCTGACACTATTGTGTGCATGATAAATCTCCCACTTATAATGCTAATTTATACACTTTTTTTTTGGCTCTAACCTTGTCATTCCTTAACGGTCTTACCTCTTTACCATGATGGATATTATAATCCTTTATTAACCCCTCTCTTGAACAAGTCCAATGTTACAAACTCCATTTCAAGCTTCAAATTAAAATGTTCAAACACTGCATGCTCATTGAACTGTGGGTACAATGACCTACTGGTATTCCCATCATCATCAAAGCTCACTGGAGTATGAAGTTCTTCCGAATGGTGGCATCCATCTGCAGAGCCATTAGTTGGCACTTCTGTTCTTCTTCTCTATTTGTTTTCCCATTTTTGTTTGGCTTATTTTGCTTTGTTTATAGGATTGTCAGAGTACTCTTCTGCATCATCATCTGCAAATGGAGGGGGCTATAGGGAGTAGGGGTGTTCATAACCGAACCAAACCGATCAAAACCGAAAAAACCGAACCGAAAAACCGAAAACCGAACAAAACCGATTAATTTTGGTTTTGTTTGGTTTTGTTTTATGAAAACCGATTGGTTTGGTTCGGTTTTCGGTTTTCATTTATGAAACTGAACCAAACCAAACCAAACCGAATTCATATAATTATCTATATATTTTTTATAATTTACATACTTATAAATGATTATATTTAAATTTTTGGTTGTTTCTATAAATATTTTAGGCCTATTTATTATTTATAATTATGTAATGATGTTTTTATTAGGATTTTATACCAACTTTTTTTTAATTGGTCCATAACAAGAACAAAATAATGATGTGTATGAATTTTTTTAAGAAAAAAATATTTAGTGAAAAACCGATTGGACCGAATCGAACCAAACCGATTATAATTGGTTCGGTTCGGTTCGGTTCTCCAATTTTAAAAAAACCGATTGGTTTTTAATATAGAAAAACCGATTGGTTTGGTTCGGATGACTTTTCCCCCAAAAACCGAACCAATCCAAACCGCGAACACCCCTAATAGGGAGAGTCCTTTGCACTATCATAATCATTAAAAAACATATCGATTGGTGTATCAGGTGGTTCCATATGTTGATCCTCATCTGAAATAAGTTGGTCCTCATGTTGATCATCATTTTCTGCATCACTGTCGCCATGGTTTTCATATTGTTCCTCATATAGATCCTAATTTGGAGTATCACGTTGGTCCTCATTTGGAAATGGTGTCTCAGGGCGGTCTTCATTTAGTATCTCAGGTTGGTCCTCATCTGGAGTTGGTATCTCAACAATGTCTTCAACCCGTCTCACAAAATGTTTCAAAATAAAGATCCATCGCAAGGTCATTTCGGATTGCAACACTACACATGTTAATGAGATTAGCATTGGTCTTAAGAATCGTTAACCCTTCCTCAAGGTCCAAATCAAGAATTAATTAATCAAGGACAGTTCTTGTACTTACGATACCCATGCACCTTGGAAAAGCTTCCACATTAAATAGGGTTCAGGTGGTCAACAAAAAACATAATCTCATGTACCAATCTCACTCCTAAAGTACTCAAACTTGCCTCCCAATTCTTTAACCCTATGGTTGGATGAAGAATTTTGAAGGAGAAGGAAAGAGATGGGTAATTTTTCATTTTAATTAAACATGATCTTTATTTGAGATTTTTTTTAAATGAGAAGAATAAAATAAGAGATTATCATGTAACCTTTCAATCATTCCTTATTCAATTTTATAAACATTTTATAATTCTCTTAATTTAGAAATGAAAAATTATCCTTTTACTTCCTTCCACTCTATCCCAAGCATAGCCTAACAAAATTTCTCCCATAAATATACCCAAAAAAAAAAAAAAATTCCCCCATAATGAAACACAAGCTCTATATGCAACATCTACATAATAAAAGCTTAATAATTTATTAAAGATACATTAATAAAACCAACCAAAACATGTTAAACCGAAAAATGACATTCCAATAAAACAAAAGGAATAATTTAATCTCCAACAACAACAATGTGCAACAAACCATACAACAAAAACAATATTTTACTCATAAAGGGACCACAATCCATTGACGATTGTTTAAACCAACCAAAAGGGACCACATTCCATTAACGGTTATTAAAACCAACCAAAAAGGGCTACATGGACCACCGCAGATAGCACAGTGAACGAAAGTGAACTTACCTTTGAGACTTCAATTGACAACTCGATTGATCACCACCACACCACAACGAATGAAAGGTACTGAGATAGAGCAAAATGGGATTTTGTAATTTAGGATTGTAGGATTTATACAGTCATCAACTGAAAATGGAGGAAGAGAAAAAATTAGGAAATTTTAACCCTAGCCAATGGCACAACGTGGTTTTTGGATTAAGGATGCGCTCCCTTTTTCCACGCTGAATGTAAATGGTCCATGTGTGCGAAATGAGTTCCACGTCAGTGAATTAACGCTCTACATGTACAAATATATTAATTAAAACATAAGACACTTAACATTTAGATTAATTTAAATGACATAATGATCGTTTAGGAATATCAATGTTGTAAAAGACCAAGTCATAGCATCACTAAAACAACAATAGAAAACTCCATGCAACCGTTTGCCATAATTAAAGAGTTCACAATCCAACCATAAGGTTACCGTTCGTATAAATTGTTTAAGTGATATATTTACACCATATGTAGTCCATGAGAAATCATTTTTTCCTAGCCAAATTAATTAAGCGGGCGAACGGCCTCCGCCACAGCTCGTTTCAGTGCCGGCCCAGCCCAGCCCAGCCGCAGCCACCACTGCTTCTAGTTCTACCCTACTTACTTTATAAAAATAATGTCTTGCTTGTTTTGTTTTGATGTAAGAGTTATAAATACTAGTATAATTATATTATATTATATTATATTAGCATGACCACATTGAATCGCCATAGCTGGCCTGGTCCACAACCATGTCCATGTCAAAAATAGGCTTGGCCTGGCCTGGTTCACTGCTATTGGTTGGGCTAGTGGGGCTATGCCCTGGATTCCAGAGGGATGCAGTCTGGCGCACCCTGAGGTGCACAGCCTCAGCCTGGGCCACGGCCAATTGGGTCTGTAGCACATCAATCTGTTGCTGAAGAGAAGAGATGGCCCCTACGCACCCATACACAGGGTCTCGCACTCTTGCATTCGCCTCATACACCATGCTGCTCACTGCGTCTCCTCTCTGTTGCACTGGTAGGTCCTGCAAACAGGGCAAGTTTCACATTTCATTACTAAATTGTATATTATTAAATGGACTTTGACAAGGAAATAAGCAATTTTATTCTTATTTATTTTCTATGCTTGATTAAAAAAATGACTATCCCAGACAGCTTCACGTGGTGCAGAAGCATAATGCTTCTTCAGACTTTTTTTTTAATGACAGTTGAAAGTGAAGTTCTTGTGTTTGGATGCGCAATGATCTATTCTCAAAATCACATTGCTTGATAAGCTACACTTTGTGCTTGACCCTGACTTTGGGTGCCAAAACCATGTTAAGAAGCTCCCATTGGGTCACCCATTTATACGATGAAGAAAGAAACAACAAATTAAATTTTGAAATAACTAAACAGGTAATGCTATGCATTTACTTTGTCAAAGAATTGTTTTTTTTTTCTTTTCCATTTTTCTTATTCTTTTTAATTTTTACGGACCACATGGCGGACCAAAAGATGAGACTGACCTAATATTGAAATAGGAAGAAATAGAAAAGCAGACAGAGATTAGGACGTACGATGTGAGGTTTGAACGCGCGGAATGCCTAATCTTCTTTGACTTTACTGATTTTTCAAGGGTTAATTGGAATAAAATAAAAAGCCATGTGGGATGCGGCTTTGGTTTACACCAAAATTATTTTACCATTTGCTCAAGAAAATTAAAATCCAGAAATAGCACCACAATTTAAATATGTATTCCTATAGTATGATTCAAAATGATTTAACATTTTGGCTAAATCATTTTTTGTTAGATTTTCATTTCTCAGATGAGAAAAACAAAGAGAAAATACATCAGTCTTCAACATTCATTTTAGAAAGAAAATCTAAGAGGGGGCGCCAGGGAAACTTATCATAAGCAATTTGACAAACATGTGTTTTCAATTAGTTCAAAGTTTGGATTTGCAATATTAAAAATAAAATTAGAAGAAATTAAGAATGAACAATGTTAAACCCATTATTCTTTTTGTTTTTCATCTTTTTTTCCAAGCATACCCTAATCAATTCGTTATACATATAAATGAGCGTGGCCGAAGAGAACTTTTCACTTTTAAAGAAAGTGACTTCAACATGTGCACAAATTAACAGCCCCCGAATGGTGTTTGCGTTTGGGCGAAGGAGAGTTGGGGAGGAAAATAGAAAATAGGACTAATGTGATGTTTTTTTTTTCGGTAGAAGGACTAATTTTTTTAATAAAAAAAATAGCACAGAAATCTTAGTATTGAATTTTTTGTGATGAAAAATTAAGCGTCAAAATTTTAAATTTTAAAATATTATTTTATGTGTGGAAATTGTATTTTAAAAAATTAATATTGAATATGATAAATAAGACTATATTAAAAAATAAAATATTTTATATAAGTAGTTTAAATAAAGAAAACTTTTATTGTAGAATTCATTTGGTGATTTCTCATGTGGTAAATATTTTTAACAAATTTTTACTTAAATTTATTTTTAACAAAATCAATTTTAACATTAATTTTTATTTTTAATTAACATTAAGTTAAATTTTGATATAAGTCCAACCACTAATTAATTATTTGTACCAATACAACGTATGACATGCAATTTTTCACTATTAAATTAAATTTGAATTCAAAAAAAAAATCAATGATTGTAAAACTGTTTCCTGTTGGTTCCATCATTGCAATATTTATAGCATAAAACTTTCCGGAAAATTAGACTCGCCAAGATATGCATCAATCTTAATACAACTACCAGGACGACCATATTCTCATTATTGAAAATCCTATTCTGTAGGATAAGACTCGGATATGTGTGAATTTAATTAAGAGGGAAAATAGTAGGAAAAGTAACCATTGAACAACAAAAGTTGCCTAAATAAGAGATGGGGTAGTGTCAGTGGCATTTGAAAGAAATAAGGGGGGTTAGGGTAGTGAACCTGAAGCATCTTGTTGACATTGCTGGCACCAAACACCTTGTGCACATTTGTAAACTTCTGGGGCTCGTCTGCTGGGAAATAAGGAGCAAAAACACAATCCTGGGCACACCTTCTCCGGAGGAGCTTGCATGCAGCACAGGGTGAGGGTGCACCCTGCTTCCTACCACCCTCTTTCATCGATCCTGCCTATCTGCAATTATGTTTCCCTTCAAAATAACTATCAAAGAAAGCGTACGTGGAGGCTAATAAGACATGCGAAAGATACCAAGTGAGGCAGTTAGCGGTGGAGGAAGAAGAAGAATACCCAGAAAGTCAAGAAAAATGCGAGAAAGACAGAGAGAAGAGGGCGCGTGGTGTGGTGTCTTGGGGTAGGGTAGGGAGGAGTGGCCTGCATTATATAAGGAAAAGGTTCATGACTCTATGTACATCTTATGTGGGTCCTTGACGTGGCACCGGGCCCAAGACATCTTCTATTCCCATTCATTTCATTTTCTACATTTGCAACTAAACGGGTGTTAGAAAATATTTTTAAAAATATAAAGGGTTAAAGGAGGGAGAAAATGAAAGAGGAGTTAAAGGCGAAAATATATACTTCACATTATTATTTTTACATTCTTTTTTTATTTGATTAATAATGAGTAAATTTTTAATTAATACAATATATCGTTTAATTAATAAGTTTTGGCAATCGATTATTTAAAGACGACTTGGTTAACAATAAATTTTTTCATCAATTTAATATACCGTTTAGTTAATAGATAATTAATTTGTAAATGATTAGTTATTAAAGTTAATTAATCAAATAATATACTGTATTAAATAAGAATTTATTTATTATTAACTAAATATAAAAATAATATAAAATTTGTAGTGTGTGAATATTATTATTAAAAATATAAATGAAAATAAAAGTATGAGAGAAGAAAAGAGAAGCAAAGTTAAAAGAAAGATTGTATTTTTTTGCCGAAGATAGAGAATACTTCTGTTCACTTGACATTAGCCAAGATAATAGACAATAAATAAATAAAATATAAAAAGGGATGACCCCAAATCCGCATCCAATACCAAAAGAGGTGGGAGGGAATGAAAACACAATTTATTACATTCTTCCCAGAGATTAAGGATAATAGAGACTGTCTCTTGTTCCTATTCTTTCGTAAGTACCAAAGGATTGACCTTTGACCCACACTTTGTTACACCAGTTCGATCCACCATGTATAGAGCTAACTTTGTTCAACCATTCCAGTATTGAACTAGCTTGAGTATCAACAGAGCGGATAGCAAGGAGGAAAAGAAACCATATCGCTGCTGATTGCTGAGTTTGGACACAAGCCAAACAAGTGCAGAGCGGTTTCCTCATGGGACCCATATATAGGACACATTGTAATTGCATCAATTCAATTGGAAAGTGCTTACGAACTAAAGCCATAAAGCCTCTGTTATGTTCTGTTCATAACTTCATTCATATATATTATTAGGTGTGACCCTTGATGTTGGGGAAATGTTCTTCTGCAACACCAAATGCAAATGGGAGGAGTATAGTTGACTTGTGCAAAACAACTCTTGAAAATAACTTACTGCAACATTTAATTGGCAATTTCCCGGTAGCATGGGCCTACTCGCAAACACTCAGATTTATGGTAGCAGTTTTCATTGGAAAATATATAACTGTCAGTCAAATGTGTCTTTCTCTGTACTCTGAAGCGTGCTTGATCATATTTAGGACTAACTTGAGAGGGACCCACTTCCGATGGCGGCCGAGGGCGGTGCATTGATGTGATGATGAGTGAGTGAGAAGTTTACTTAATTTCAGCATGCTACTTCACTGTCCGCTTTTACTTCATTTCGTAGCCTTTCTTCCCTTAACATCTTGTTCATTTTCGTCTTCCTTTTTCTTTGTCTTTCCCCTTCCCTCCACAATCATTCCTTTTTATTTTCTTGCCGTTTCAAGTCTCAATCAAAATTAGTTGCCACCCCTGTATTTTTGCCAAAACTGCTCAAAAAACTTTTAATTGTACTTGGTTAGGTTTTCCCTTTTCTTTACATACAGAATTATCCCCCCACTTCCGCTATATACATAAATCTCTTTAATTACCTTAAACCTTCACCCTATACCTCAACATCTCTTATACCTCTACCTTAACCTCTACCTTAACATTTATGCTACAACTATCACGCTTCATTGCGTTCATCTCAATCATCAAGTCTGTTTTGTTTCCCATTTATCTTGTTCATCTTCTATATTTATGCATCCACTTCGATTTTCCATAATACTTCACTTGTAAACCAATATAAAGTTATGGTGGGAGTTAGAGAGAGTCCGCAACGCCTGCAGGGTGATATCTTTAGTAAACTTATAGAAGAATTACATTAGTAAGCATAACATTATATCTTAACCCAATACATTTAGTTATTAAATTTATAAGTCATTTTATTTATATATTCCTTACTCAGTCCATTCTTTATCCATTACTTCTTTCACCCACCTCCTACTCACTTGAATTCCCAACAAGTTAATTGTTCCTCCTATTGCATGTTGCCTCATCCTTTCCTAGCATTTTTATATCTTCCTTTTATCTCAAACTATTATTCTATTACACACCACCAATCCTTATTTTTTCAATTCCCTCCTTCAATCCTTTGAAGCATACACACACTGTAGTAACTCATTGATCGAGTCATTGTCTGTCACCAAATTGGTTACTTCCATGTACTACTCCTCCCAATTCCCATATATCTCCACCTATTATTATCTTCTCGAGAACTTTATTCAAACTTTCTCACCAGCTAATATATCTTTGATTTTCCACTTCTATTTCTTACCTTCGTGCTTTAACAGAAAACTCTTTCTTTACACTGTTCTTATCTTAAAAGCTTTTATTAATTTCTGGATCAAGTATAAATATTCTTCCAAAACCAGATCAAGGACAAGAAGAGAATTGTACATGATTAACCAAAATCATCTTCTACTTCCAAAAAAAAATTAAGCATAAAAATATTGGAATATTTCAAAATAAAAAGTAATTAATCAATTACTTCAAAAAATATTTAAATATAAAAGTTTAATATTCAAATATAATGTGTAATATTTGAATATCAAAAGAAAATATTTGAATGTTTCACATTGGAGAGCAAAAATTCAACGATTAAAGGCAAATATTCAAAAACAAAAAGTAAATATTTCACTACTAAAAAAAGAAAAAATTGCAACAAATTTTAGACATGGAAATGTTTTAAACTTTTCTAATAACTTGAAATCGTGCTTTTTCCCTCTTTCCCTTTTCTCTCTCCTGCCTGATCTCACTTCTTCCCTTAACCCCAAATCCCCTAAACATCAAAATTCAAACCCAAAACAAAATCTTCAAATTCATATTTTTGCAAAGCCCTCTACAGCGAATACCAATTTACAAGTATCAAATGTAAAGTCTAAGACTCCATATTTCCGAAAGAAATTGGTAGCATCATCCACTATGATCGAACGGTGGAGGTTGAGCTCGTGCGTGCACCCTGAGCACCTAAAAAAATGGTGAATAATCTGAGAGAAAATTAAAAAGAAAAAAAATTCTCAGGGTAAGTGGATTTCGGAGCAAGATAAGGGAGGGAGGGAGGGAGAGGGTGAAGCGTACGATTGGAAGTGTGGGCATTGAAGTGCGCACATTAGCGGGCGCTATGGAGTTGAAGAACTAGGGCTCGGTACACCACACTCTCGCGCAACCTTCTCTTTTCCATACAAATAAACTTTGTTTCTCTTCTTCAAATTTAACTACATTTTCCTCTCTTTGTAGTAGCAGAATCTGCTTCTATTTGCTAGGCTTTGCTCGCCCACTCTATGCCATCGTTGCTAGCGATGAGTTCCTCCACAATGTTGCTAGACTTGAGGACTTCCTCCAGGATTGAAAAGGTATCAAAACCCAAACCCCCTTTGCGTGTAGATTTTTTTTCTATTTGATTTGCTCTGTTATTAAAGAATTATAGGAAAAGCCAAAAAAAAAAATGTGGGTTGAGAAATCATTGGGGAAAGGAAGATAAGATTGTATTTTGTGATTATTTAGAGAGGGTGAAAGCAAATTTCTGATTTTGTGAGTCATGACACTAAATTCTTAAGCTATGTTGTGATTCTTGTGAAAGTTGCAGATTGACCCAATACACATGCACGCTTGTGGATTTTAATTTTAGTTTTGGTGATGTGGTAAATGAGTCTGATCTTAAGAGAAATCCAAGAGTCGCTGTTTTGCTTAGATTAATGGTTTAAAGTCTGAATCATGTGTTAAACTAGTTGGCATGTTTGGATAGTCATGTGTTAAACTTAGACTATGTCTAAGTTTTGATTATTTTGGATTTTTAATCAATGATAACAGTTGATTACTTATTTGAATGGTGAGGGGATTGGTGTCACATGTAGTGATTTGTCTGAGCTTAAGAGTTATTACTAACATGGAACCTAAGGGTTCAATTATCATGATCTTTGTGTCTTAAATTCCAGTTTTGCTTGACAAGCTGTGGGCCTTGATTCATTTTTATTTGGAACCTAGTATTAGGAATTTGTTATTTGGTATGTTTCTGTATAGGATCTTGTATGATCTGGTGTTGTGATCTGTCATATTCTGAAATGTAGGATTCGTGACCAGTGAATTATGTGCAAATGGGTATACTTGAATCTGATATGAAAGCTTTAAAATGTCAGATTTATAATGTGTTGTTGTGGTGTTTAACAAAAGGGCTTATGTCATTTCTTGGTTGCTACTTATTGGGGGAATTGTTAGGATCTGAGTTTAATGTGATTGCAGATTTTGGTCTTAGAGACTAAGTTCTATGATAGTATGATAAGTCAGAATCAACTTCTCATACTAATTGTGTAGATCATGCTAGAATGTTTGAGGTGGTTTGTTCATATTGTTGATTGTTGATGTATGATGAATTACGATTTGAATTTAACAACTTGTCTGATTTTAATGCCATATGAGTAATAATAAACAAGTGAAGTCCTTGGGGTCATATAATCTTAATGTGTTTGATTATTGGCTCAAACTGTTTAGTGTTGTTATTGAATTGAGAAATCTTGTTGAATTGAGCTTGATAAATGATTTCAATAAGTTTCTGGTTTGGTATCTCTCATGCTTGTTAAGTTGAGAAGCTATCCTAATTATTGGTTAAAGACGTCAAGTTCACTTGGAGTCGTGACCGAAAAAATCGCAACGGAGAGTGACGTGAGAAAAATATTTTAAAAAACTATGGAGTCGCCACTAATCATTTATTGAGTCCGAAAAATGACTGGAAAAACTCTTTTAAAATAGATTTAAAGTAAAGACACAAAAACGTGGTCTGCGAAAACCAGGCAAGGTTCGGGAGTCGATTATGCACAGGGAAGGGTGGCAACTTAATCACATTGCACTCCTGATACATCCATCCTAAAACGGTTACCTTAAGCTAATTGTGCAAACTTTATAACCTAAGTTATATCTATTTTACCTATTTTAACAAATAGAGAAATTAAACACGTGCGAACAATTATTTACAGATAACAAGAAACTAAATTGCGAAAATTAAAAGTTTGGCTTGACTTGCGCTCTTACGTATCCCCTGGTACAATAGGGAATTCAAAATCACGTAGTTCTTTCTAGAAAATAATTGTGGGTTGATTGATTTTAACTTAAGAAAGAAATGAATTGACTAAACGAGAAATAATTTACTTAAAAAGAGAATTTCATTAACTCGTCCTAAATAGGTTGGAATGTGGCACTAGACTTACTGATTCATCTCAAGAAAAATGTCTAGTGGGTACTTGACCCCTGAAGACAACAAACGCAATTTGTGGCATTTGACCACTTATTTTAAAGAAAGACTTGTAAACGTGTCCTAAACAGGATGATTAAACCCACTGATCTACCCCAAAAAGATTGTCTAGTAGATACTTAATCCCTAAAGACAACTAACGTGATTTGTGGCATTTGACAACTTAACCTTTATAGCTTATTATTTAAACCACAAAGTGAAGCAATTTATTTGAATGGATATTTATTAAAACCAAAATAAAGCAGCTTGCATGCAACAATAAAAAAACATAACAGCACAAAAGGGAGTGGACCAATCGGTCGGTCGGCCATCCGAGCACCTTAAGTAGGATCCAACCAGTCCATTGATTATACAACTAGAAACACAAACTAAACGGTTGGATAGCCAATCGGAACCTGGGAGAAGATGTACTCGGTGGAAACCAAGTCAATTAGAAACCAGTCGTGCAAAGGAAAAGTCAAAAGATGGGACCAGATCGGTGCGAGACCAATCAATTTGGTTGATGGAAGTCATGGGAAAACATGATCGGTCCGAAACTGATCAAATAAAAGGAGATCAACGAAAAGGTGAAAAATCAGTCAAAACCAATAGTTAACGGTAAGGTGGTGATCGGCAAGGTAAGCTCCGTCAATTATATGATTAAGGGAACAAGTTTGGGGATGATTAGATCGATTTAGTGAGCTGAGGGGTAAATAGGTTAAGGCAAGGTCTATTCAGTCGGTTTAGGGAAGTGATCAATTATAGAGAGGTTAATCGGAATATGGTGAGCTCGGCTTAGTCGGTTTCGGGTTCGTGGGAAAATGATTTGATCAGTTATAGGGTAAGGTCGGTTCGATCAGGTATTGATCTGAGGGGTTTGGGGCAAGGTTAAGTTCGACTC
This sequence comes from Styphnolobium japonicum, assembly GCA_023212625.1. Taxonomy (NCBI): domain Eukaryota; kingdom Viridiplantae; phylum Streptophyta; class Magnoliopsida; order Fabales; family Fabaceae; genus Styphnolobium; species Styphnolobium japonicum. The sequence goes on from JALBWW010000004.1 coordinate 287,915, forward strand.
GGTCTAGTGATAGGGGAAGTGTTTGAAGAGCCCGGCTCAATCAAGAGAAGGGAACATTTGTTTAAAGGGTCAGATTGGTAAGGGATGGCTTGGGTCGAAAACATGGTCTGAGTGGTTTGTGTAAAGGCTAGGGGCCGGATCAGTAATAACCAATCGGCTAAGTGAAATATTGTTTTGAAGTGATCAGTCGGTCGCGAGCTTGGGGCGCATATGACTAAGTCAGAAAACGTCCTATGGGAATATGGTCGGTCGGACACGGGTGCAAGCTTTATTTTTTGGTTTTTTACATATTTTGGACATGGTTTTATGCATAGTTATAAAAACCGGACTGGTAGTCAACGTAGTCAGGGTCCTGAGTCAATGGGTCACTGATTCAACCAGTGGGTCATTGGTCGAACCGCATAAAATTAAATAAATATTTAAATACATATATATAAATATACACTACATATAGTGATATTTATCATTATAAATAACTAAAATATCTTTATTTTGAGAAAAAATATTACCTTTAAGGAAAAAAAGAGTTTAACCCTTAATTCATAAAAAGAAAGCCCTAATATTTTCATTAAAATGTTCATAACTCAGAAAATAAGTTTTTTTTTTGTTGAAAAATTAGGACTACTATGGCATAGATCTCGAAAAGTTATATGAAATTGACATATAATTAGTCTAAATTGGACAAATAAATCAAAAGTTATGATTTTTCAAAATTTACAATTTTTTTTTTAATTTTGTGACCCGGCCGGTTCCGGTTCAACCAACCGGGTCACCGATTTTCATCTAAAACCGGCTGAGTCAGACCGGGTCTGAGACATACCTAATCCAACTAGTCACCCGGACCAGTTACTTGGCCGGTTCACCAGACTTCCAACCGGTCCGGTCCAATTTTTATAACTATGGTTTGATGGATATTGGGGTGGGTATTGGTGCTGTGTTTAAAGGAAAAGTAGTGGATTTTATGGTGGCTTTGGTTGTTAATGGGTGTCCTTGAATGAAATTTTATGGAAAGGGAGATGTGCTCTGTTTTTGGACGGAAAAATGCAAAGAAAGGTGAGTGAAATGGTTGGGTAATTTGGAGATGCTGTTTTGAGGATTATAGAGGTTGTGTATAAGTGTGAGTGTGAATTTGGTGATGAAGTGATAAGAAAAAGGACAAAAGAAAATCAACCAAAACTCAACCGAACCAAAATCACCACCATATCATATATATACAAAATTTATAAGCATTGACAAGAAATTCCAAGGACAAAACATAGCGAAAAGATGTGGAGACCTCTTGCAGCAATGAATGGAAACTGACTCTTCTCATTCTCAGATTTTTTGCTTCTCCCTCTCTAGTCTTTTTATAAATTGTCGTTTTATATACTTAAATGTCGAGAAATTAGGTTTGATTTGGTATTTATTTGAAAATTTTAGAATGAAAACTTACTCAATATCCTTTGAATATTGCAAGTTGAAGCTTTATAGAAATAAGGCTTTAAAGTATTAAAATGGAAGCAATCATGGGAAAGATATAAAGAAAAAGTGTTGTTTTGAAGAATTGGCAAGGAGCACGACCGTGCTTACCATCAGCACGGACGTGCTCATCAGCAAGGCCTTGCTCAAATATGGCCTTTAAGCACGGATCTGATGTTGTAGACTAAGCACGGTCATGCTCATCAGCAAGCCCTTGCTCACTTTCCTCATTTTGGAACGGAGATGCTGCTTTCTTTCGACACGGATGTGCTCACGTTAAGCGTGGATCTGCTCACGTTAAGCACAGTCGTGCTCCGTATCCTTGTTGCGCACGTGAAGATTTTTAAAACCTATAAAAAGAGGTGTAACCAGGAGAGAGAGATCCGGCATCCAAAGAAATAAAGTAGCTATAGCCCTTGCTTGATAGAGAGTTGTAGCAGAACTTTGAAGGTTTTTGAAGCTATCAAGTGAAGAACCGTCTTCCCAATTGTTTGTAAATGACCTGTTTCACCCCAAAGGGGTTTCCAATTTTTAGTTTTTCTATTGTTCTTTTATGGATTTGGTTTTGGTTGATGCTTTGTTTTCTTTGACTATATGTAGCTAAACCCCCATAACTAGGGTCATGGTGGATCTTATGCTCAAATTCTTATAATGTTTTCCTAATTTCAAAATAATTTTGTTTTTCCCAATTGATTGGATTTTTCGTAGCATTTTGTTTTCCAATAAGGATTGTGCACCCTTTAAAAAGTTAATTAATTGTCTGGCAACCGTACCACAATTTGTTAGCGGAACTCTAGGATTAATCGGATTTGGGGTTGTGTGGACCAAACTCAATCCCTTATTTTCAATCAGTTGTTTAATTAACAAATATGTTAGTTCTTTATGATTTTCTTGATTGTTTGCCTTGCATGACCATTGGGAGTTTCAGATTGAGAAAAAGAATATTAATATTGCATGACCATTGGCATTAATAGCATTAGAGCAGGTGATTGGCAATCAATCGGAACACATATTATTGAGGAATTGTATAATATTAATGAGTATTGACATAAGTGAAACCAGACACCCTAGGCTTTCCATAATTGAATCTTTGCTTGATAATCTTTGATTTCCTCACTTTCTCCTAATTGCTTGAATGTCTCATTTCTCATTCAAATTTCATTATCTAGATAACATAAGGGATTAATTAACTTAGTAATTGCCAACAATCCTTGTGGGTTCAATACTTGGAGTCCCAAATACTCCTTTATTACTTGTGCAATAGGGTGCACTTGCCCTTAAGTGCGATTTTAGCGCAACATCTTTTCCTCTTCTTCTCTCACTCTAAAGTGTCGTCCCCTTTTCTCTCCTACCTCTTCCTTTTTATCCATGAAGAAAAACCAAAAACTACTTTTTGCAGAGTGTGCTGTGTGTGTGGTGCAGCAAGTGTGTGGGAATGTGATGTGTGCGGTGTGCAGGGTGTGTCTGTGAGCAGAGGGGGACGGGCTTGGTGTAAATGGGGAAGATGGGTTGGGTGGAGTGAAATGGATGTTAGGCTTAGGTAGGATCTAGGTTAAGCCCTAAAAAGGTCAGGAAATAGGTTCAAAATGGGTTTAGTGGGTTTTGAACTTTCCTTTTTTATTTTTATTATTTTATTTATATTTTTTAATTTTGTATTGATTTTCCTATTTTTTATTATTATATTTTTTTATTCTTTTTTATGCAAAATAACAAAATAAACCCCTTTTTTGGCTTGGACAAAATTGAGTGTTGACACCCGGGGTTTAGGGTGTTCAGTTTGAACTGATCATATGTGGGTTTATTTTGGATTTTGTGACCCGCACTACTTCATTGCTACTAACTTGATGAACTGAGTGTGTTTGTCTAGACGTGTGCAAATTGCATTATATAAATCTGAGTTGTGTGTCTTTATTGGATATTGATTGATATTTGAATCCATTCACTGATTAGAAAAATGAAATTAAAGGTTTATGTTTCTCTTGTTTTGGCATGGTATATAAATAAAGATTAGTAGCATATAAGGTTCATTTGTAGTTTAATGAAAATTTGGAATGTATGTTTGCCTTGCATGTTGCCTTGTGATTGTATGTACTTCTTGAAGCACCTTATTCATGATCTCAATTTGCTAAGTTGTTTCGCATACTTGCTAGCAAATGATGATTTTGACAAAAAAAATCGTATTTTTTTTTATTTAAAAAGGCGTTTAGCTGCAATTTTTCATCTAAACTGCGGCTAAATGCCCAATTTTTTAAAAAAAAATTATTTCCAATGCTAGAGACGGATTTAGTGACAGAAAATTCCGTCTCTATTTTGCAACAGATTAAAATTTTCGTTGCTAATAATTTAGCAACGTCTGTTTTAGCGACTAATATTGTTCCATCGCTATTTTCATTGCTAACAAGTTTAGTGACATAAATTAATGGTCTTAGCAATGGAATTGTTTCGTCGCTAAAACATTTTTTTCAATAGTGCTCAAATGTAAGAACATAGTAATCAAATATTTCTGAACAAAATTAAAAATAATGCTTCGGAACTTGAAAGAAAATAATCGAATACAATGTCACAAATTTTTATATAATAAAAATATATTCGAAAATCTTAGCTGTTTTTATAAAGTAAAAAAAGAAAAGGATTCATTCTTTTTAGTCTTTTATATAAATTATAGTGGACTTGAAGACGAGTTGAAGTATAAAAGGGTTAAAAAGGAAGCGTGGGCATAGGTGTGGAGAAAGGGAGGGAATAAAGATGGAGAAATTATTATGCATTTTGAGAGTATTATATCAGTTTATTAAAAACACATTGGAGAAATTACTACAAAACTAGAAAGACACAGAATCTTCAAGGTGTGTATTGATAGTTTCCTTAAGGTTTAATTCACCACTATTAGTTCATATTATTGGATGCAAATGGATACCAACGAATTTCCTCTAAGATACAATGAAGAATACTTGATTCGTCTTGCACAATCGAAATCAAGCCAATAACAATAATGATATTTTATAAAATAATAGTTCCTTAATTTCTTTTCTACACACAAAAGTAAACATAAGATGATTTAATATCCAAAAGAACACCTTTTATAAAATTCCAAGAGGCATATGGTGAAGAGATGCAATCATTGTAAAAAGTCATGAGTTACAATCCTTGTGAAAAGCAATGAGATGCAACCCTTGTAAAAAGACACAAAGTTTCATCCAAGAGGCATACTTTCACCAAAATTCATGTCTTATTTAAGACATACTTTGATGAAAAGTCATGTCTCTTTGAAGACATACTTTGATGAAAAGTCATGTCTTATGAAGACATACTTTCATGAAAAGTCATGTCTCTATTAACACACCCTTTCATAAAAAGTCATGTCCCAAATGAAACACTTTTTCATGACTAGTCATGTCCCAAATGAGATACCCTTTCATGAACAATCATGTCTATATGAACACACACTTTCATAAAAAAATCACGTTTCAATTAAGGCACCTTTTCATGAAAAGCCATGTCCCAATTAAGATATATTTTTATCATTTGAGCAATGTAGAACTTCCATTTAAGAAATTAGCTCACAAAACATAACACATAGAACAACATAAAAATATTATATTAAATTTAAAATATTATATAATAAAATTTAGATCAAATATGAACTGCTGAGACTTGAGAATATTACTCTTAGAAAACATAAATATTTTTCGTAAAGATGAAGTTAATTAACTGGCTAAGTGCAAAATACAGATATGAGCTATTAATTTCTATGAGCTATTAATTCCTAGCAATATGTACTCCAATATGAAGTACGTGCATAATAATGTATATATGATCATATATATATTTTTAAATGTATCTAATTTTGAAGTCAGAAAGGAGTTTAGGGATTTGATAACTGAATATTTCAGTTTTGTTTCCTTTGACATTCTTTCTACAAAAAAGAGGCATATGATGATATCTTCAATTTGTTATTCTTTTTTCATTTCTTAAATCTATCAAATACAGCCCTAACTTTTAGGAGCTAGGACCGACCACTCCATCCTCACTCAACCTGAATTAGGTGGATCCCTCTCCTAGTTTTCGAGGAGTAACAAATTAAACGTCCTCCGAAGAGTGTGAGGGGAGAGGGAAAGAGGAAGATAGGGTTGTAGTGCCCGATCAGCCAAAGCAATACATTGAATAGAGTTTTTAAACTCTTTGCTATACCTACCCGCGCCAACAGAAGCACATAATAATAAGGTTGGTCCCAGAAACAAACTTTCTCATAATGAGATGCTCAATGCGAGGATCTTTGAGTTTATGGATCCAATAATTATTTTTCAGTCAACTCTGAGGACTACTGGTAGTTGGTCAATGACTATGCTTCAGGGACACTATAGGCTTCCACTGCTCTAAAGGGACATGCACCCAAGTCCTAATAATTATATACTCTTTTGAATCTTCTAAGATATTAATTAATTAATAAATAGCTAGCACGAAAACAATGTGAAAATATTGGTAACCGGCGAATTGATTTTTTTTCCTCTAAAAAATCATTTTACTAACGATCATGGGATTTCAAAATCAAAATTAATAGTATGAGTAATGCTGTGCTATATACGTAGGTTATTCTAATTTAATATTTTGTATATTCTGTCTTTGTTGTTGAATCATTCTGAATGGTATTTTAGTTTTTAATATGGAGCAACCTGATAGACATACGACAATGGCAAAAAGCAGTGCAGCTCCCTATGACTAGTATTAGATGGACAAGTTAGCTAGTAGTAATTAATAAAAGATTCATCCTGCAGGCCATTATAAAAAACCTACAGATTGAGCCTGGATATACTAAAAAGAAAATAGGTACTTAAAACTTCAAGCTGTTGGCATGAACTATACATCACGAGTGACCAAAGCGAGGCCACGTAACACGTTTCCTATTAAGTAATTGAGTCCCTTTTCAATTCTAAAAAATAAATATCTCCTCTGGTTATTATTTAGCATTGGCACTAAAAGATACATTGTGAATCTGAATTTTCTTTCCATAGAAGAGGGTCATGTTCAGGAACATGTGATTCAAGTAGTGGCCTACTTTTTCAAAGAGACGAACACTTGCTAGCTAGTTAGTATTGCCCCATATATAATGAAGTTTTGAGAAATAGTATGAGAAATATTTATACTAATATGGAAAACAGAAATTTGCATTTCAAGAAGTATGATTTTTGGTGTTTAAAGTGGAAAATTTTCTTTGGTTAAGAAATTTCCTTGTGTTAACTATGACAATATATGAAAATAAATTCAACAAATTATTTTAGGAGCATTTAATTTTATAAATAAGAATAAATTTTTCGCATATCAACTAATTTATTTTTTTTCGTTTATTTAAAAATAAACTATTTACATCAAAATAAACATACAAAAAAATTAAAAACCTATAATCCTAAACAAAATTAAGAATTTGAATTTGTAACAATAATCTTACGAGTTATATGCTAGCAGCTTTTAAGCGACCCAGCATCACTATTCAATAGTGCCGTTACGTTGAACGAATAGAATGATTGCAGGCCTTAAGAGGGGTCAAGAAGAATTCATAGGCAGGTGAGTTATAGGTAGGGCAATCAGGATATCCCATTTTTCTTTTCTCAAATATGGGAGTTGCTATGGTACTCTGATGGGTTTGGTATTCAGGGTGAGTTGTCAATTATTTATTGACTGTTAGTTTCATAATAAATGCTAAAAAGTCTATTAAATATAAATAACAACTAATGAATGTTAAACAACTCACTTTGGGTATCGGTATCCTGAAAAAAAAAAATAAGTACCAGAGTAATGCCCCTCAAATATCAAACTGATAACAAACCTGCCGTCTAAGACAACGTGGTTAGGTGTAATTTTGTGGTCAAGGCAATGGGAACATGAACATGAACATGCACATGCAGCAGCCCTTGGTTGAGAAAGTGGCCGTTCCATTGTCAAAACTCAAAACAAAATGCGTACAATAGGACAGTGCTACGACCGTTAGGGAGGAAAAAACCAGCATTCTCTTTGGGTTGGTTGGTTGGTTGGCTGAGACTTGACAAAAACGAAGCAACCCACAAAGATTTCAAATTTGGAAACACAAATGACATCAAATTCAATGCAAAGGGACCCGTTTCCCAAAAAACCTTCCACTATGCCAAATGCTTTCATATCTCCTTCCTCTGGTCCATAAATACGAGTGTTATACGTAGATTATATACACTTTATTTAATATTAAATATGTGTAAAATTTTATAGATCATATTATAATAAATATATTTAATTTTAAAAAATAACTTTACACATGTCAATTGTTGAATAAAGTGTTTATGATAGACTATATCAACTTAAAAATTACTATATATATATATATATGATTTTAATTTTAATCAACCATGAGTATAAAGAATTTTACACTGTCATCTAATAATGAATTAGTATATCATTAAAAGAATTAGATTTCTTATATAGTTATTTTGATAGTCAAACTCTTTTATTGATTTGTCTACACATGATTGAATGATAATATAAATTTTTTTTTAACAAATAATGTAAATTTTTTTTACTCTTACCGTTTCTTTATATATATATATATATGGGAGGGATCGACTTACACCGATGTAAGACTTTATTACTCTAACACTACTCAATAACTTTTTATTAAATAATTTTCTTACAAAATCTACTGTTAAATTGAAAGTTTCTATTATGTAGATCATACTAATTTTACATTAATCTGAAATTATTTTATGACTCATTGATATATATCAAAATTAACGTAATATAAACTATTGAAATATATGAAAATATAAACTATGAAAATATATTCTTATTGATATTCAATTTTTTTAAAATTTAACACAAATGATCTACATAATATAAACTTTCAATCTAACAGTAGATTTTGTAAAAAAAATTATTCAATAAAAAGTTATTGAATGATATAATAGTGATAAAATTTTACATTAGTGTAAGTTAATCCCTCTTTATTTATATATATATATATATATATATATATATATATAATGTACATCACGATGCTCATAGGGGATTTTAAACAAATACATGGCTACGTACGATTTATATTTTATCGAAAGAAAGTAATCAATGAGTGCCAAAAAGTCCTCATGTCAAGAAAATCTCAATTATATAATATTTGTTCCGTTTTAGTATGGTCATCTAATGCTAACAGGGACACCTAGTTAGTAGTTACCATCACTGCCTATTGTGGACCTGTCTCCATGGACGACCCGTCTTCCCCCTAGGCCTATGGAAAAATAGCCACTATATCTTTTTCACAAAAATAAAGTATTTAAAGAATTGTTTTGGAGATTATTTTAACAGTTTTGTCATAGTAAAGTAAATTGCGAGTTCAGTTTGCCACAGTAATGGACATAACAGTTTTTTTATTAAAAAAAAAAAAATCGGGGCATCACAGAACCTTTACTCCGATGTATCGCATTCTAAAGTTCTTTAGATTTTCTTTTGATTTTTTTTTCTTATAAATTTACATTGTTGTTGGAAGAGTAAACTATTTTTTGCCAAATTTCAGCATTTTATATTAACATCAGCGCCATCAGTACCTGAAAACATTGAATTGATACTAATATTCTAGAATAATAATTTTGAAAGCAGCGTCAAATTTTTAGTATTGTATTCTAAAAAACTAATTACTTAGCTTTAAAAAAGTGTTCTTTTCTTCCGAGATTTTCATGGCCCATCTAGTTATATCTAAGTATCTAACACATCCTTCACAAGCGTACCTTATTTTTTTAATTAATTAATTAATTAGAAGTGAGCATTTTTTTGTCAACTGAAGTTAGTAGTCTATTCTTCTTTTTATTTTAATGAAATTTGAATCTTGAACTGTAAAAGAGGTATCTAATATTACTCAACAATTAAACTTTCCTTTGTAAAGAAAAATGAGCATAGTCTTACATGTGTGAAATTTTGAAAAATAGTCGCAAATAATTTGAGTTTTATTTTAATAATTTAATTACATTTATAACTTCATATTTATATTGCTTTATGAACAAATATACTAATTAAATAAGGATATCATTCGGAACATTAGAGACAATAAGTGCAATAAAAAAAGATTATCTCATAATTCTCTAAATTAATAATAGAGATGAAGGTAAAAAAAATAAGTTAATTTTCATAGAAAAGAGATTACACAAATTGCTTTCAAAGGCTATCGATGAAAGTAAAGTTCTACACATAGAGACCTGGGCCTAATATTATCAATATATAAAAATTTTATTTTTATATATTATTCGCGGTGGAAATAATATTTAAGACAGTGCACCTACTTTGATTTCATTTATAACTAGATTTTTAACCTATGCGATGCACATGCTAAATAATATATTATTATTAGTTTAATTAATTATAAAGTTGTATTATGATTAGAGTATATCTTTACACTAATATTTAAAATTAATATTTTTTTCATTATTATAAATTAAGTGAATAATGATGTTATTTCATATATCACTTTTGTATTCTATTAGTTCATACGATTGTTTTATAATGAGAACAGTATCATTAAAATAAAATATATGAAATTGACTTGAAAATAAATAAATCTAGCTTTTTAGAAAATTTTGAGTACGACTGCTAATTTTATTATAACTCTAGTTTTTTAAATATGACAACAATTCAAATTATGTATGTTAATAAAGTTAAAGTTATTATGACTTTTTATTCATTCTCAAACAATTAATTATATGATTTCACCTTTTAAATAAAATAGTAAATTTAGGAGAAAAATGTGTTTAGAGATTACGGTAACAATTTATGACGTAATCATGTAGTCTTATCTTGAATTACATCATCTTATCAAACAATTCATTCAACTCATTAGGAAAAACACTCATTTTTCTTGGATTGCCTCACAATTAATCATCACAAAAGTAGCACTACCATTTTTATCTATAACTTCAACATTCTCTATACCTGCAATTAACAGGATAGCAAACCGATATTAAATGTTTCAGACATATTAAGCAGCTGCATTAAAGAATCTACATAAGAACATTTTGGCATATTATTTCACACTCCCCCCCCCCCCAAAAAAAAGGGATTGCACAGACTCAACCTTATTAGTGCATATTGGACACCCAAGATAATATCATCCAAACAAATACTTGCACCCCCTTGCACAATGTAAGGAATAATAATAAAATTGAAAAAAAGAAGACAGAGGACAGAGAATTAATGAATTATCTAAATTAATGAGATATAAGCCTTTGCAGACATATGAATCTTATCATTTTCCTTTCTTTAAAAAAATGAGAAAGTCTTTGTTGGTAGTATTCATCTGACGTGTAATACATCAATGAAATAGAAAAATTCAAAAAATGATGAGAAAGCATGAAAGATGGTTAATATATCTAAAGCACTGAGATTATATGATTGAGAGATTTCTCTATGACACCACTCATCCCTTCTAAAAATCATAGATGTTGTGAGCTCTCATGCTTTGGACAATTCATAACCCAAGAATATGAGCATCTGAATCGCAATCTAGTCCTAAATTGATTCCCTAATCAATTCAGGTCAATCTTGATTAATTTTTTTCCAAAATTAAATTTTCCTAAAAATGTTGATTTTATTATATTATATTTACTTGATTAATTTAGACTAACCTTGATTATTTTTTTCTTATTCACTATCGCTTAATTTCTCGTACTAATACATGACATTTTCTTCAATCAAACTTAAATAACATTAATTACTTGATTATATTAAATTATATTTACTTAATTAATTCATACAATCATTGATTATATTTACTTAATTAATTCATACAATCATTGATTATATTATTTTTTATATTTTTTCTTGCTTAATTTCTCGTGCTAACACATGACACTTTCTTCATTCAAGCTCTTCTTTATATATATATATATAGTATCACAAAATTAATCATAATGCAATACAATCCATGTTATGATTAATGTAAAAACATTTTTAAAAAATGAAAATAAAGATAATTATTTACTAGGGGTGCTCATAACCCAGTCTGGCCCGACAACTCGTCCCTAGCCCGAAGTGTTTGACTAAGTCTGGGTCCTTCTTTAATACCTTATGTATTTTTTATGGCCAGGACCAAATCACTTTTCAAGTCATCCTAACTCTGGTCTAATATTGAATTAATTATTATTTTTTAATATTTTTCTTATATATTATTGTGAGATTTTTTGAAATGTTAGACTTTAATCAAGTTTGTGACTCTTCATAATTTTAACTATTATGTCCTTCACTTATTATGTAATTATCAATTATATTGAATCTTAACATGAGTAAAAAGTAGTAGTTACAAGTAAATTTATACAAATAGAGGGAAAATAATCAAAAAATTACATAAAAAGTATTTTGTGTATCTTAATTAGAGCTGGGTAACGGTCCAACTTGGCCCGACCCAACTGACCCATTGCTGGTTTCTCCTTATGTGGGCCGGACCGGGTTGGCCCTTTTTAATAGTGGGTTGGGAATATTCTCAGCCCCTAAAGCCCGCTAACCTTATTTTTTTCATTTTTAATAATTTAAATTTAAAAAGTGTGTGTATAAGTATAATATGAGGCCATTAATTGAGTTTTTTTAACTAATTTTTGAGGAATTTTAAAGTTTTTACTTAGGTATAGAGATTAGATAAGTTAAACACTTATATTAAGTTACTAATTGATAGTATTTTTGTGAGAAAAATAAAAGTGGGTCACGGGCTGGCCCAGTTAAACCCGTTTAACCCGCGGGTTAAATGGACCGGGCCTTACCAATTCGGAGTAGTCGCAGGTTAGGCATTAGACTGGCCTTAACCCTTTAAGGTAGCGGGTTAAACAAGCTAGCCCGCGAGCCTCAACCCGTTTACCTAGCTCTAATCTTAATTAGGTTAGCCCAGTCCTAATCCGGCATAACCCAAATTCCAATATGATCGGGCTCGAGTCATAAAAATTGGCCTGATCAAAACTTCAAGCCTAGGCCGAGGTCAAGTTCAACCCGGCCCATGAGCACCCCTATTATTTACAATAACTAATTATCCATGGAACTTGATTCAAATGAAGTGGATATGACCAACTTAAATCAATCTAGTTTTGAATTTATTTAAATAAAAAATGAAAAAGTTATGAAAGTTTTAAAATTTAAGATCATGCAACCCTAAATGAGTTTGAGCTAGCCACATAAATTAGTAGTTACTGGCATACATATAGGGTGAGGCAACCTCAAATTAGTAGAATAAATAATTGCATTTCAAAGTCACCCAAAACTCAAGCATAAGTTTTTTTCTTTCAAAAATTACTTTTAAAAGTAATTGTCTCAAAATATGTTGTACTAAAAAAAGTACTATAATATTTACCAAAATATATAAGATCTAAATAAATTTAAAGTCTCATTTATGACACCGCACCCATCAATAGGGAGCTTGGTTGGAGAGGTGGACGAATCAAAGTGTCATGAAGCTCAGAAAGGAAAAATTAAGAAAATAATTGATATATAATTCACCAATTAACACGTGTGTTTTTTAAAAAAATCATTTAAAAAATCTCTAATATGCATAAAATTGAGTGACATTTCTTAAGTATTTTCTCCTGATTAAAATTTCTTAAAATCAAAGTGCGCTAGATAAATGAACTAAATAGTGAATGAATATTTTACATTTAGTTAAATGATGAATTTTTTCTAGGAAAATTACTCATTTTTCAACAATAAATAAAGGCATTTAAATTTGTGCAAGACAACAAGAGGATGAATCTCTTATTAGTCTTCTCTTCGGATGCCCAACCTAACTACGATTCAATTTCTCTAAATACATTTTTGTTTCAATCCATTAAGGATAGGTCAAAGGTCTTTCTTATTCTTTCCCCTCTCCCTATTAAGTCATTGCTAAAAGGATGAGTAGAGGTTATGTGGTGTGCATTCTGTTGTTGTGTGAGTAACATCGACCCTATTTATAATGCTTATAATTTAATTGTTTACATTGATCCAAAAGCTGTAAATCAAGTGGCATTAAATTTTTTGGAAATTGCTTGATAATGATTACTAAGATCGAATCTCACCTAAGTCAACTTTAACTTACCTTCTCATTCCCCATACCAAATTTTAGACTTTCTTTATAATTGAATATAAAAAAACCCAACACATGTTAGCTTAACTTGTTGGAGGTTTCCATAAACGGCTCTACACTCCCTAAGTACATAGGTTTGAATCCTTCCTCCACCAGTAGTTCCACTTGGTGATCAATCCTATCCAAGGAGATCCTCTAGTGTCAGGGGCAAGCCCTGGAGATGATCCTCTAATTGAACCTTTGCCTACCATTAGGGATCCTAGACATATCACTGGCACCTTGACCAATAGTATTAAAGTAACATATTATTCAACAAAAAAATTACCTCCTTTATAATAAAAAAAAATACATGCATCATATCATTAATAATTGTCTTATACTCCATATCTTCTAAGCATATAGATTAGGTTTTGTATTTTGGCCTATGTCATGATCATTTTTTATCTTCCCCTTGTTTTTTTTCCCTTCCTTATTGATGGAATAATTGCATAAATTTAAGATCTATGTGTATCAAGCAGCTCCTTGCATGCTACCCTTTTTTCCTTCTTCAACAAAATGGCTTCAAGTAATAGCATGATGGTTGCTATGCCTTGAGGCAACCACCCATACTCCTATTGATTTAGACTTATGTATGCATCTAGGATTAATGGAAAAGGTTAAAGATAATCTACTTATGGAACTCCATCAAATAGCTTAATTAAGATTTTTCCATGCTTGGTTGTTGGCATTACCCACTCTTCATATTTTACCGACTCTCAATGGAAACAGTAATTGATATAAATTAATTGGCATAATCAAAGAATACAAGTAATCTTCTTTATTCAAGTCAAGGATAAACTTCAATGAACAATATTGTTATTCAAACAATACAATCAACTAATGAACTATTTAGGCTATTTAGATCCAATTTATTGATGGTTGCGACCCAGCATCCTATCTTGGCAAGGCCTAGGTGAGGTGAGAGTCAGCTCGAACTATGGTGCTTGTTGATAAACTTAGGTATAATAAGTTACACCTTAACTAATAGCTATAACTTTTAGCCTAGTGATAAATGTTTGATCCAACAAGTGATATTAGAGCCAAGGTCATGAGTTCGATTTTTAAAAAGGCATGGACTGCTAGAGGCAGGTGCTAGGAGAGCTTTTAGCCTAATAGTAAACGCTTGATTCAACATTCATAGCAGTAATTAACTAATTACTAAGTAAGTAGTTAACTAATAGTAACTACTCACAATTACAATTCCTATCACTTTAACTAGTATAAATTTCAAGTAATTGAATCAACACTTTTTAAACATCAATTTCAGGCAGCTGAAAGTTTGACCAGCCAATCCTTACAGACAGAACCCAATAGACTATAATGAATTATGAATATAAGGAACATATCAATTAAAGGGATATTATATTGAATTCTTTCAGGGTTCAGGTTGCTCAGCAAATTGACTCTGTACGCGTCCGTCTTTATTCATATGCAAAGTAAAATTAGTTTGTTTGCTTTATAATGCAACTTTGCTTCGAGGATTAAAATTTAAAGTCTTGTCCCATGAGTTTAACCCACTTGGTAAGGGACATTTGATGTTAGTGTCAAGTGTAAAGTTCAATCCCTAACAATTGCACACCTTTTTTTTCTTCCCTTCTCCCCTCATTTGAGACCCCCTTCAAGGGTTACCCCTAAGTCTCACCATAGAGGTGGGGCCTCCACTGGCTCCAACTGGGCCAGGTTCCAAAAATAAAATAAATTTTAAAGTCTTTGAAATTTGGTAACACAGAAGTGAGAATGAAGATAACATGTCCAGCTATTGGAGTATATTATTCACAAAAATTGATTCAAGTTTACAAGGCTATGTAAGTGGTAATTTCCATAGCCTACTTACAATACGCCTTTTGCTCATACGCAATTTATGTACGAGGAATTGGGGATAGTTAATAAGTGTAATAAGAAACATAAATTTACATTTAGGTGAAGTACAGTATTAGAATTTTGTTATATCATGCAATTTTGAGTAAGAGGGCATAAAAGTTGTATCATATAATTGCACTTTTCACCTTTTATGATTTCTTGGGGATTACTCCGGTACCCATCTATTTTTTCAGAGTACCAGTATTCAGGGTGAATTGTCTAGCATTCATTAGTTGTTATTTATATTTAATAGATTTTCAAATATTTATTGTGAAACCAACAGTCAATAAATAATTGACAACTCATCCTAAGTATCAAACTCATTAAGGTACCATAGCAACTCCCTGATTTCTTTGATGTATTGTAACAAGAAACCAAATTCAAGCATTAATTGTAATGGCACTAATCCATTTTTTCCCCTTTTCTTTTCCTGATAGCCATTATGACACTGAATTTGAAGACTGTTGAATCTTAACGCAAGCAATTAAAAGTCCTAATTAAGCCTGCATATGATCTGATAACTGAGGATATTTATGAACCTTAAAACTCTCATTGATTGTGTTCTACCTGGTTGAGACATCCTGTTATTTTTTAGTAAGCTCATGGGGTGCATATAATTATAACCAAGTGTTAACATCATTGAGTGTTAGTGCCTTGTCCCTTAACGAAATCTTTTTGGGTCCAGTTCCATTATCCACCAAGTAAAAGTCATTAAGGAGTTTTTTATTATTATTTTCTTTTAAAACCAACACCGACTATGTATAATCTTTAGCAATTTTATGATACGATAAGATTCCCTTACATTTCATGTAGGGTAGAGCTACTTTTCACACGTTACTTTGTCATATCTGTTTAACTTATTGTCTTTCGTCATATATAAAACGAAAGAAAATTGACTTATAATCTACTCAATCTTCTAAATATCTACTTATTTATGTGGTGATTAATTTCAAATATGTGTATACAGAAACTTGTAAAACAATTATCTGTCAAGATGAATTAGTCATACCCGAGCATGAGACGCGAAATTTTAGAATTCATGAATATAGTGAGTGCGACAATTTGGAGTATCATTAATCATGACTTTTCCCTCATCATACTTTTCCAAGTACACTTTAATATTATGATCTTTCTTTAGAGAGGTTGCAAGGCATGAGGGATATGTTGATAATGGCATGATGATGAATTTGACTTTTGAGAAATCTCTATTGCTTAGTGGTCCCTTTCTTTCAAAAGAATTTCTAGCTAGGCCTACTATAAGAGAGGCCCCTCTTTTCCCACTTCTAGTATCTTTAACTTGTTGAAGCAAAGTGCATTAGATTATTTTTGGAAAGATTCATAATAAAGAAATTTAGTTTAGAGGTGCAATGATCTGTTTATGGTAGAAAAGCATATGGGATTGATAATAAATGGGACATCACAAGTGCTCAAGGCCATTAGAGTTACTCCACGCATTAAAGGAACAAATTTTTGTGGCGATTCAAAATTAAAGTAATACGAAATGACATCCTTACTAGATTATTGTAGATGAGGGTCCCCATGAGCCTTATTGCCATGCCCTTCATAGAACAAACAAACAAAGCATGGCCAACAAGATAATCGTGTTTTTTGTCACTCAAGGTGAAACAGTGCAGACATGACTTAACATATCCTCAAACAATGATAAGCCAAGTAATTAGCTTTATTCATCATCTCTCTATCTTGTTTCCCAAGGATCCCATGAGATCCATAGGCCCATAGTGGATTTTGAGTTCATTAAGTTACGCAGCACAAAATAACAGCACATTTTGATACATAATATTCACGAGTGCTTCTTCTTTCTCTCTCTTTCCCCCTTCCAGTTGAATACCTCTTCTTCTCCCCGCCTTACTTTAACCCTATTAGAAGAATCCTCGGACACAAATTTTTATTAGAAGTTTTTCTTTCTTCCTTTTACTTTTTCCCTCGTACAATTTTCCCCTTTCCCTCTAATTCAAGCTTCTATTAATGACTGTGCAACTACTTATTAGCATTGTTAAGAACTCAAAAGTGCGCAGATTTGTGTATGAAAGATCAAGTAATATAGAAAAGGATAAATTGGGTTGCTCAAAAAATTAAACATTTAAATTAATGTGAGAGCTTCTATGTACTGCATAAACCAGAGCTGATGTAAATAAGCTTAGAACAAGCCACAAATCAACCTGGAATAGTAAATTAGTAAGTAACAACTTTAACCAGAAGCGCACATAACCAATCAAAAACAAAGTAAGAAAGGGCAATAATAAAGAAGCATATATTACTGAATACTCAAACCAACACTAACTGAATGATCAAGTAGTATAAGTATAACACTTAAAAGTAGTATTGAATGTGTAAATGAAAGAGATAAGTTGATTTATAATTAAACTTGCATTCACATCCAAAAGGTACTTTAAGGATTTCCACTATATATATATATAGATTACAACTTCCCTAGCTATATCTTGCTTTTGCCATGGCAACTGAGCCCTCTTGGGCCTCTTGCCTATCTGTTGAGTCTCTTCATAGACTACTATCACCTATTGAGCTTGGCCCTCGGCGATTGACGTGCTAGATGACGTTGCAGTGCAACCAGTTCTGGTGGGCATTTTAAGTTAGTGCAGGGCAGTGCAACCACTCGTTTGGTGTTATGTGACCACATATCGAACCCTCCTATAAGAGAAGTCCAATCAATAACTTTTTTACCAAGTAACTTCGTTGAATTCCAAAGATAAATGCGACTGGATCTGGATCACTGAGAATTTCCTATTCTACAAGACTATTATTGTATACATATAATATAATATATATCTTTATTATTAATTTCTTTTGTGATAAACATAGAAAGTTGTGGAATTGATTGGCTTATAAAATTAATATTATTTTGTATTTTTTTAATTTAATTATATTATTTCTCATTTTTTAAATATATCATTCTTCTAATAAAAAATATATGAGTATATTTTTAAAAAGGACAAACTAAGTTAATATGATAAATAATTATTATTACATTTTTCAAAAATATAAAATTTTGTTAAATAAATTAAAAATTTATTTGTAAATAAGATAAATATGTGCATTGCAGCTTAAATTGGTAGTTATTACAAAGTTTCCCTTTTGCATTAAACCAATCATTACTAGAAGCTTTTTCCTTTTTTTTCCTCTAGTATTTTATGTTTTTATTTTTTTAAATCGAATAAAGAAAATGTTTTTTAAGAAAATAGTAAAAAAATTTAATTTGAATATTTAAGGATTTATTTAAAAGTAATATTTTTAACATATTTAAAATAATAAAAACAAGAAAAAAAATAGAAAAATTTATTAAGACAAGTTCTTTAACTTTTTTTATGAACTTTTGAAAAAATTAATTATAAGTAAAAAATACTGTTGCTAAAATGAGAACAAAAAATTAGAAAAGCTATAAACACGGCTCGATAACAATCAGTTTACAATAAAAATAAATAAATTGGTAATCCAGTTTGCAATATTGTTACTCATTTACTATTTGGACGAAGGATCACATTTTAAAAGTCATTGAGGGATCCACCCTCAATATAATATATGTAATATTTATATATATTTGATTAAAGTAAACTCTTACAAACATATTATTTCACATATTTTTATGTAATAATGTAAGCTTCTACATACAATTCTAATGTGAATAACTCAATTGTTTATGTAAATCTTAAAACATGAGCTGTCACGGACTCTTCCAAACATATAATTAGTAATTTTAATGATCGCTATCCTTTTAAACTCTTGAATAAATGCATTGACCTTATAATTTAGAATATAATATTTAAAATTTACGTCATCCACCTACTAACAGTAATTAGTAATTCAAAATAAATAAAAATTTATTTTCAATTTAAAAATGTAATTTCTCAAAGTAAATATTGTAAGATATTATCTTCAGGTCATTACCTTACCAGTCATTATAATAAAATTTAAAATTTTAATTTAGAAATATTAACCACAAATATTAATATGCAAGCCTCTACACAATGACTAGACGGATAATAATTTACACGTTAGAGGGTACAAATATTAATGTATAGGAAGGAGGGGGAAGAAGAACACAAAAATACTGTCACCCTTGCTTCATTTCATATATAGTAATACAAAACTGACATGCAGGAAAGGACACTAACTGGTGCATATCATATTCTGATGCCAACCGTCTGCAAAGTGAATTTTCACGAAAATTCAGCTTGTGGAACGCTTGTGCTTCGCCTCTGAGTCAAGTTTGTGGTTGATAATTCATTATCACCCCCGGATGATCCAACACTAGATACAGACGAACTGGAGATTGAGCTTGATACTAGATTGGGTTTTTGCACTAGACTTCTGAATGTCTGAGCTCCTGAAGAACTTTGGGGTTCTGTTCCTTCAGATGTTGAATACCCCTGAGCTTCTTCAGCAAGACGTTTAAGAAGGTTCATAACTGTGGGAAGAAACCTTGATGAAATGGATAGTAGTCCAGCCAGCTGCAAACAAAATGTTTAAGTGGACAAAATTCAGTGCTGGTCACCTTGGTAGCTGACATCATTCAACAAGCCCTTGTTATGCCATATTTATCATTGCTACTTTTACAATTCACTTCCAACAAAACAAAGTCAATATCGCAAATAGGAATTTTTTTAATTAGTAAATCCTACTCAGTCTCTCACCCTACTTATATTTAGTGAATAATGAATAGCAGAAATGTTGCGTTGTAGGATGTCGTGTTATTTTTTAAAATATTACATGACAAACAATCTGGTACCTCAAATAAGTGTGTGTAGGTGTGCACACAGCATGATTGTAAGAGTCGATCGCTTTAAAGTAGACAGAAAAATCATCACAAAGGGAATTGAGCATCCAACTGCTAGAGAGAGTAAGTAGAACAGAAAAGTTCACTCATACTCACAGTGCCATTTCGAAACTCTCCCGCTATGTCCATTTGTACCCAAATGGCCTTCCCAATTAGAAAGACAACAAATATAACAATCAGGTAGAGAGGATTTCTGTTTCACATATAAAGTAAGTGTAATTATTAACCTGAGTGAAACAGGGTGTCCAACAAAATAAAATAAAAAAAATAATTAATAATTGAACTCAAAAAAGTTCAAGTTTTAGGAAGTGATATTTACTTTAGAAGAAGCATAAATTCATTAAAACCAAGTACGACCATTGCCAGTATTGCCCATGGAGGAGGTAACCAATTGTTACTCCGCTTGTAGGCCTCCTGAACCCACAACCAAAAGGAAAATGAAAAGGAAATAGCACCTTTGTTAGTATGCCTGGAATTGGATACAAGTGCCAAGGTAAAGAGAAAGGATCATGAATGACATTTTCTTAGAAACTGCAGCAAGGTAAAACAGAAGGACAAAATAATAGTAAAAATACAACAGCCAAAATCTAGGAGCAAAGAACATTCACATAACCCTAGCAAACAATACTCCCATAAAACTGGTTTTATCACGGAAATGGACTCACTGAAGTGTGAAGAAACCAGGCATCAACAGCAACCAGGTGCAGAAAAATTAAAGCCCAAAACAGACATGATTAACACGTTTGACTGTCATTCATTCATAACAAAAAGACCTATAAAAGATTTTCAATTAATCTGGTATGCAAGGTTACAATACAAGAATCCTCCAGTTTGTAGAGTTTGCATTGTTTATTGGAGTCAAATCCATAATTGAAATTTTATATTAATTGCATTTTGGTTCTCATTATACAATGCTTTCAGGATCTAGAAATCCTTGTCATTTTCCAAGGCCTTCACGCATATTTATTTGCAGAAAATGGTAGGAATTGGAAAAAATTCATTCCTCCATTCCCAGACTGGAAACAGTACACCCTCTAAATTATGATATATGAAAATCCTGCCCCAGCAATATAGACGACCCGTGTGATCCACCAAAAAAGCATATCATGCAAGGTTATAGATTGCATGCATTTATTCTCCCGCATCCATCCCCCCCCCCCCTCTTTCTCTTCTCTCTTCCTTCTCAATGCACACACACACACACACACACAGCACAGCACATAATTATATAGGTCCTAATTTCAACCAAAACATTAACAATTAGGTTCCAATACTTGATAGCCAGATAACTTTCTGGAACTGCCTAAGGATTTCTTTTTTTGTAAACTGAAGAAAAGTTGGCTAAAACTGCAGACAAAATTCAATTAATAAAGGGAAAGAGAGAAATGTAGACGAAGGAATAAAATCTAACAAATTTACCTGTGCTGAAATAGCTTGAGTAACTGTATACTCAGTTTCTACCTGGAACTGTCTCCACAAAGACTTGCACTGCACTGGAGTGATAAGTGCATCTTTTGGGGAAACCTACATATGTGATAGATTCTCAAATATAATAATTTTGACTACAACATTCTCAAGGGGAAACCACAAATATCACTATGTAGTATGTACTACCTCTTCCCACGTTCTTGAGGCCAGTGGATCAACAGAAGCTCCTCTGCTTTTATATTGTGAAGATGTAACAGCAACAGTTCCATCCATGAGAGATGAATGAAGTACACTTTCAATACGATCTGGCTTCTCATCCAAGCGTATAGCAGCCATATCAGATAGAAGCTTAAGCGACTGATACATGGCAGTAAAAGATATTTTAGATGGTGCCAAACAACGAGTAATCTCTAATATAATTTCAAGTATAAAGAAGCTGAAAAACTATCATTGAAAGTTGCTGTTATTACCGCAGAGCGGGCATCCCTTGTAATAGCTCTGATATCTTCCTTCCCAGTCCAAACCCTAGGGAGTGAATCATTGTCATGATTGAAGACCGTAGAGAACCTGAAAATTATTGCAAAAACCAGTAAGCCACCAAATTAACCCAAAAAATGAATGACATTCATCTGGAAAGTGCAATTTCTTTCTTTATAATATAAAAGAAAATTGGTTAATGTGAGAGAGGAGAAAAATACAAATACAGGAAAAGGCATCCTCCTAAACAAACAAATTGGAAGCAAACAACAAAGTGGAGAAAACACATTATAAGAATAATGCCCTCCAGTCTTTGCACATCTAACAAAGACAAGCCTGGCAAGGACACATGACAGTACAGACAGAAACTTCTGCTTGGAAATTCTGGCATTCAACTCCAAATAAATACATAAATGAATACATAAATTCTGGCATTCTGGCAAGGACTCCTTTTGATCCTTACTACTCCAAAGTCCCAAAACTTCAAAAATCAATCAATTTTTATAACACCTTTTACAATACAAACCCAAGATTCATCAAATATACCAAATGAATGACGCAGAGGAGCTATCTTTAAAACAATGTTATTGTTACCTATCTTTCATGCGAATCAGAATCTTTCCAGCTTCTTCTCTTGCTTTATTCTCCACCACTTTTCTTGCATAGTCCCTTAAGCTTTGTTGCATTCTTCCAGTTGTTTCTTCATCCAACTCAAAACCAGCAATGGAAGATAAAAATTCTGATACAGCAGATTCAGTCTCATGTTTAAGAAGTTTTCTTATTGAAAGCCAGGTGTCCTTTCCACCTGCTTCAAATAGGGACTCAACAGGCTCAATCAAGGCCTCGGCCAGTTGTTTCTGCAAAAGATACTTGTATTTTAGTTATTGACAGAAATATTACAGGCATCAATAGGACATCACATGGCTCAACAGATTAATCTCCATTACAGTGACAGCAATATGACCTCAAAATTATTCAATATCTCTGATAATTTTGCACTGCGCACAGACAAAGCATGTGAATCAATATCACGACAAAGTTTGTCTCGCACTCTTGAAGCATCCCAATTAGCCTGTCTTACAGCAGCATCTGAAAAGTGCAAGTCATATTAAAAGCCACCAAATAGGAGCAAGCATTTTAGTGATTATATAAAAAAGTTTACATGCTAACAGGGTAGAAATAGAGTTAATTTCAAGCAAATCTGTTAGAGATATAAAGTCATTCATGAGCCTCCACCTAACAACTTAAGCTTTTGGGATAGTTAGTCTTTGACATGGAATCAAAGCCTCTATGACCAATTGGTTAGGAATTCGATCATTGCTGCCCTCATTCTTCTAAATAAAGTTAAATTTTAGCACAAGTAAAATGGGTCTATGCATTGTACACGACTCCACGCTTCAAGCCCAAAGGTCTGTTGTGTCAGCGGCCTGTTAGATATATAAATCCATTCATGAGCCTCCACCTAAGAGCTTAAACTTTTGGGAGAGTTGGTCCTTGACAAAATCCATACAAGAGAGATTTATGTGACTCTAGAGCGAGCAATTAGCAACATATTCAGAAGGAAGGACTTATATGATGCATCCTGAGATGTAGACAGACTAAAAAACAATCTGTAAGCAAAGCTCTTCATTTCCTTTTATCTATATGAATAATATAGAACACCCTAAAATCAGATAGGAGCCAAACTTTCTAGATCTATGAAATTAAAGAATAACAGAAATTTGTAAAAGAGTGTGCTTCAAGCTTAAAGGATTAATTTTTTAACTCACTACACTGAATCTAAAAATTAAATTTAAAATATGCTCCTGAATTTTTTTGGTGAGACTAGCCATACAAAATAAACTCTCTCCATTAATAGGATAAATCAATAGTATCATAGTTATATGCATTCTCAGAAGCACTCATTTCTTCTTCTTATAACTCACTATACTGAATCTAAAAGTCAGATTTAAAATCGTCTCTCGAAAATTTTTAGTGAGACCAGCCATAAGCAATAAACTTTCTCTCCATTAATAGGATAAATCAACAGTATCATAGTAATATGCATTCTCAGAAGCAGTCATTTTTTTTTACCATAAGCAATTGCCTTTAAATTCATTATACCTACAGATTGAAAGTAAGATGATGTATATTCAATAAATTCTGAATATTTTCTCTTCACACAGATTGACTAGGCATTTGAGACCTAGGTACATCTTTGCAGAATCAAATCTAAATCCTACAAATAGTAGTGATTCATGTTACAGCTCACCAATTTTCTTCGCTTTAAATATCCACGTCAGGTCTGGACTGGCTTGTAAGATTTGTTAAAGATATAAAGTCATTCATGAGCCTCCATTGAAAAGCTTAAGCTTTTAGAAGAGTTGGCCCTTGACATGGTATCAGAGTCTCTATGACCAAGTGGTCAAGAGTTTGATATTTTCCGTCCTCATTCTTCTAAATAAAGTTGAATTTCAGCGCAAGGTATAGTGGGCTGGTGCATTGTCCACGCTTCGAGCCCAAAGAGCTCTTGCGCGAAAAGGCGTGTTAGAAATATAAAGTTATTCACAAGCCTCATCCTAACAGCTTAAACTTTTAGGAAAGTTGGTCTTTGACAACAATAAAAGGGAAAATTACACCTAATGTGAATCCAAGAGGTTAATAGAGACTTGGCAGTTTGGCACCCCAATTGGACTAATTCCAAAACAAGCATATAAAGTTTTCAGTGACAATATATATTCTATGAAGAAGAATTCTATTACCAGCAGATCCTTTGTCAAACTCGAGCATAATAGACTTAGTCCACATACGAACAGATGCAGCAAACCCTTCTCCACTGTTTAGTGATTGCTCCAATTTAATCTTAAAACTGTCTAGAGCTTTAGAGCGTAAATGCCCCAGCATTGTTGTATAAGCAGGGTACACAAACTGAAAAATTGACAAGAAAAAGAATCATATGAACCTTAAAATATATATATATATATATATATATATATATATATATATATATATATATACTCGAAAAAGAAGTATATAAGATGTCCAACGTGATAACAAAGCGTTGTTGAAATTAACTCTTAATAGTATTTACAATTCATTCCTAGGCCTACACCTAACAAATTAAGCTTTTAAGATAGTCACTGAGTTAGTATCTCTATGACAAAGTGGTTAGAAGTTGAATTCTTGCTGCCCCATTCTTCATAATTAAATTAACTTTTAGGAAAAGGCGTGGTGGGCTTATGCTTTGTGAATGCATCAAGCCCAAAGGCCTTTTGCATGAAGAGGGTGTTAGTGATATAAGCCATTTAGGGTCTACACCTAATAGCTTAAGCCTTTAGGGGAGTAGGTCTTTGACATGATAAAACACATCATAAATCAATGAAAAAGCCTTAAATCTCAATTCTCAACTATATTAATCTAAAAGTACAAGATATATGCAGTTATGCACACACATAAAGACAAAGAGAGAGAAGGCACGTAGATTATAAACAATTCCAAAACCAATGATATTTTGACAAATAATCAAAGCAAACAAAAGATCACAAAATTTATTATAACGAAAGTAGTCTTGATAAAATAATCCTATGACCCATGGCTGAAGTCCACTGTGTCAACATAAAAAGTGAGAAAATACCCTAGAAATCAAACCCAATGAAACCACTAAAATATAGAACCAATGAACCACTACCAAGTACACTTTCCTTTGAACCAAAAGGACTTCGGTGTTTTAATCTTTGGAGTTTCCCCTTCTTCAGGACCCTAAATAGTAGAGAGAGTAATTACTTGATTCTTCTCAATTTCCTCCAATCAAAATAGGAGAATATCTTTGATTCTTCTAGTGTGTTTTCTGGTATGTTCTATTTGAAACTTCTCACCCGTTCTCCTAATAAGGAGAGGTTTCATTTTGTGCCAGTGTGAGGTTTATTGGTTGGTGTAGAACACCTGCATTTTCAAGGGCATCACTTTTCCCCTACATTTGCTATGGAGCAGGATTGGGTTAATAGCTTTACTTTGGTGCTCTGCTCAAGGTTATTTTCAAGGAGTCTCCATTTACAATATTGAGAGAGACTGGAAAGCTTTGTTGCATTTTGAAGCCTCTTTGTCTTCTCTTTTGTGTTTTTGGAGGATGCCTTATCCTCCCCCAGTTGTACTTCTTCTCTTTTCTCCCTAATATAATTTATTTCTTTTATCCAAAAGAGAAAGGAATTCCTTGACTTAGCTTGAGGATTCCAAAGAGAATTAAGTTTATTTCAAGCCCATGGCTGCTGCATCAAAATTCAGCCCAAATGGATCAAAACTAAATTTAGTAATAAAGCCATAAAATGGAACTGTAAGAACAGGCAGCCTCACATCCAATGCCTTTGACTCCAATTGTTGACGTTTTGCATTTCTCACACCTTCATCAAAGAATATTGCCTCCGCATCATATCTGTTGAAAGCATATTCAGCATATGAAAAAGAAAGATCAAAAAGTTAGAAGACAATTAAAATCATCCAAAACTATGATATGGCAAGCTATGTCCCCACCAACAAAATATTTAAGTTTAAAATTCTAATGACAAGTTGCACCCATTATCATCTTCAAAGGACAAAATGCATTAATGCACATAAAAAGCCCTCAAACAATTCTGTTTTTCTTTTCTTTATTATTGGGAATGTTACTATTCAAAAACCTATATCTTTAACCAATTAGTCACCCTTCATTGTATTCTGTTTCCACAACCTTATGTCATGAGAAAGAGAAACTCTAAATAGGTAAAGAAATTTAGCAAATCTGTGCAGACCTCCTGTGTAATCCAAAATGCATCCCAACTTTATTCAATAAATTATTCCACTGCTTCAATGACTCACAAAAGCATAAACGGAGAGTTGTAAGGGATAGGAAGAAATTGATTGAACTCAGAAATTAAACAGCAAGTCAACTAGTTATTTATCATAAGTTTATCTTGGCTTTAAATACTAAAGTTCACCAGCAACTGGAACTTACTGTGAAAGGTAAGCATCAATAATTGAGCTCAGCTTTTCCCCAAAACCTCGTACTGGACCTAATTGAACAGCTTCCCCCAATGCCAACCAACCCTAAGCCAAATTAATTAGTATAATGATTGGTTTTCAAAAACAACTGATGCAAGTTACTTTAGAGGGGATATGGGTGAGCACCTCATCAGAGCATAAGCCACTAAGCTTTTCTTTAGCAATCTCTTCACAACGCACAGTGGCAACCATTACCTTTTAAATAAAACGGCAAATCAATAAGACCAAACCATTGTTACATCCCAAAAATAAGATTTTAGGAAACCTTATGAGCTGGAAGATCAAGATCCTTGTTCTCTCGTATGACTTTCCATATCTGCTGTGCACTTAAAGAAAATCCAGAAGCAGGCACAACACCGCGCCGATCACCAGCAAGACCCCTGGGTGATATAGAATGGAAGAAACGCTGCCTTAATTGAGCAACCTGTATGAGAAAGTGTAACACTGATCTACATCATAGCCCAGATAGGGAAGAATCCAAAATGGAAAAATTCAAATGCAGAAGTTTTCAAAATTTCATTATTTGCATAGATATTTATAGGCACAACATTATCAACCAGAAGAACCCTTATCCAGGTCTGAAAGCAATAGAAATTAGCCATGCACTGTTTCATGAAAGGGTACCTCCTCTTTAAATTTATCCTCCTTGTCCTCGTAGCTTGACAAAGCAGTAACCTCCACCTTCATTTGAAGAGATTAATCATATATTCACAATATATATATATATAAAAGAGACACATGAAAAGGGGAGATAGAGAGATCTTCTTACATTAAAAAATTCACTAAGAGGAGTATGTTTATGAGCGTGGGGTTTTGGTACTGCATCCCAAATCTAAGGAATTCATATCACAGAAAAATGCTGGTGAAGAAAAAGAAGAAACCATAACAAAGAAATAAAATCAGAAATTAGAAGGAAATAAAATGCCACCTTCTGAATATCTTCTCTTAGAATAGGCTCCAAATGTTCAAGTGGGGTCTGCATAGACAGCCAGAAACATGATAAACATTAAATAGAACAGAGGGTGCATTCTCAAGAAAGGACCAAATGGTGTAGACCTTTGTTTTATCACGTATAACAAAAAGTAATGTTGTCTTGCGGGGACTGAATAAACGCATCATGACCTACAGATAAAAGAAAAACCAAATTGTGAAAAATATGAATATCAACCAGAGGCAAATTCATGGCTGCAAACTACCTGAAAAACTGTTTTCAAAAGAGGTTTATTTGCTGCTTGTTCTCGGCCGATATCATGACACCACCTGTGAGTAAAATGGAGTCTTCAACAATCATTCAAAATGGATTAAAGTTTGTCTGTACAAGTCTCCTGTAAGCTCCCATCAAACAAAGTTCTTTTACTTTCTGATATGATCTGACTACTAATTTGATTTCAAAGAAAGGGAGGAAAAAAGGATTTGGGAAGCTTACTAAGTACACATCTATAAAAACTGAAAAAAGAAAAAAAGGCATTTATGCATATCATCAACTCTTCCATCTCCCATTAGGAAATATACTATATTATGTTCCACCCTATACTCATTGATATTCAATGTCATTGATCCTAAGTTTTACGAACCTGGATTTTAAGCAAGATTATAAACATAAGTTGCTGGAACAAACATGCTATACACCAAGTTAGACTAGACATTTGCAGTTCTACTTACACTGCTGCTAAGCAATGTAGTTTCTCAGGGACTGTGAACAAAAAGTCAGGCGTGAATAGCTTTGCAAACAAACTTTTCAATAACCTAGCATAATCCTGTGCCCAACTCCAACTATCGCCCTTAGATCCATTCAATCAATTATAAAGAAATAATCTAGAACTAAAAACTCACATGTTTATCAAAACAATATCTGATATTGCCAAAGCAAAAAGAGCACTCTGTTTCTCGAAAGCAGTATCATCCTGAAAGTTATATTTAAAAAACATAGAAAACAAAAAAAAAGTGAGTTCTGACACATGAAATAAAGAGAGGGATCACCCCAATAGTATAAAATATGTAGACCATGAGCATCAATGCAAACAGAAAAAACATGTAAACAGACTTGTTGGCAGAAGTGAAGCTAGGACCTAGTCTTTAGGGGTACTAATAGCATCCAATTCAGAATCTCAACCAAAAATATAGAGTTCATGTATGATATATATTGTTAGTGTATATCAATGTTTACTCTAGTGGCATAAAATTTCATTTACAATAAAATAGTAAGAGCTCAGCCATGCATGACAGTTTCCTATTTATAACCCAAATTCCTATTAATACTCCCTATTATTTAATTGGGATTTCCTAAATTGCCATCAATTAAAAAAAAATTATTCAATTCAAACCTTAATTAATCATATTTGTAATGTCTATTCACACTTAATTGAGGGCAAGATTGAAACCTATGAATTCAATTCATCCAATTGATCAAAAGATGAAACACAAATACATATAACATTTTTTTTTCTAAAAGCTTTATGTAAATTAAAATAGTTCTTGTGATATAAAATCTACAAATATACATATATAGCCTGAAAAACCTTAGAATAGTGAGTGATTGTATTGAAAATCTAAAGAATTAGAACATCTGAAAAGAAAAAAGCAGATTCTATGACATTTAAGTATAAATTTTCAGAGTTAACTTCAATATTTCTTGTTATCTGACTATCACAATATATAACTTCATGGACCAACTATCCCAAAAGCTTAAAATGTTATGTGCAGATTCATGATTAGTTTTTACATCTCTAACACACCCCCTCACGCAAGAACCCTTTGAGCTTGAAGCATGGACTATGCACATGCCTATTTTACCTTGTCCTGAAATTCAACTTTTTTTATTAAGAAGAATGGGGGCGGCAATGATCGAACTCCTAACCATTTGGTCATGGAATGACATTGCATCAGAGCTTCCATGACCAATTGGTTAGGAGTTCGATCATTGCAGACCCCATTCTTCTTAATAAAAAAAGTTAAATTTCAGCATAAGGTAAAATAGGCATGTGCATAGTTCATGCTTCAAGCCCAAAGGACTCTTGCGTGAAGGGGTGTGTTAGAGATATAAAAACTAATCATGAATCTCCACCTAACAGCTTAAGTTTTTGGGATAGTTGGTCCATGACATAGTATCAAAGCCTCTATGACCAAGTGGTTAGGAGTTCGATCCTTGCTGCTCCCATTCTTCTAAATAAAGTTGAATTTCAGCACAAGGTAAAATAGGCATGTGCATAGTCCACGCCAAGGTTGTTAATGGCGGAGCGGCTACCCCCAAAAATGCTATAGCGGCATAGCGGATCGCGAAGCGGCCGCTACACCGAAGATAGCGGATGCAATGTTAAAAATTCACAAATTTATAATACCCACATAATTAATACTCAAAAATCAATGAGTTCATCATTAATATTCAA
The DNA here is from genome assembly GCA_023212625.1 of Styphnolobium japonicum. Lineage (NCBI taxonomy): Eukaryota > Viridiplantae > Streptophyta > Magnoliopsida > Fabales > Fabaceae > Styphnolobium > Styphnolobium japonicum. The sequence goes on from JALBWW010000004.1 coordinate 318,435, forward strand.
AACTCAAAAGGGGAGCTAAAGGGGAGCTGATATATGACTGTGGCTGAGACTGATGATGCCATGGAATAGGCTGAATGCCTGGTAAACAGGATGGGCTTTGATTTGGGCAATTAGAAAGGTGCGAAATAGTAGTTGGGTGAACAAGAGAGGGTTGGAAATGTCAAAACAGAGGCTGAATAGGGGTGGGTTCCGGCAAGACTCCGGTGAAGAGTGTGAAACAGAGTGCATGCAAGTTGTGCAGCTGAACAGAGTAGGAAATCAGTAAAACAGAGATTTTGTTAGCTTAAGTGAGGGTAAAACAGAAATCTCATGCAACTGGGTTTCAGACTCTGTTCGTGCGGCTGAACAGAGTGAGAACTCAGAAATCAATGCACGACCTTGTGCGGGTGAACAAACTCTGACTGAAAGGCATCGTGCATGTTGAACGGCTGAAGAGAGTGGGCAATCAGTGGCTACTAAACCTAACTCAATGGGGGTATGTAGCACGATGAGTGTGGGGAGGCACAAGTCACAAAACTCCCTCAATCAGATGTTTAAGTTGGGGCAACAAAGAGATTTCACTCTCTGATAAGTATAGCGGCCGTTATGGCCGCTATTTCTACCGCGACTCGCCGCAATAGTGGCGCTATTTGCCGCTCCACTCCACCACTCCGCTACGAAGGTCTTGTAGCGTTTTGGGGCAGCTATTGTGGGCGCTACAGCTACTATTAACAACCCTGGTCCACACTTCAAACCCAAATAGCTCTTGCATAAGGAGACATGTTAGAAATATAAAACCATTCATGGGCCTTCACCTAATAGCTTAAGATTTTAGGAGAGTTGGTCCTTGACAATAACCATTTATCATATTTTTAGTTTCATATAATATGTTTAAATTAATGCAAGGAAATAAAGCTAAGTCAAAAGTAAAACAAAAGAAAGGTTATCTCCTCCTTCCTACATGTTAATATTTAGGACAAGAAGATGATGTATCTAATTATGTTTTAGATCTCATAAAAAGGGTTGTTCCTTGATGACTAATAGAAAAATTGATGGCCTATTGCTTTGATTACTTTCATTGTAATTAAACCTTCATGACCGCTTTCTTTGGCATCATCACATCCTTTACTTATTATATTGATTGATCTTTCCTCTTTGAACATTTCTTTCATTCATGTTATGTAGGTCTTTCTCTTAATAAGTAGCAAACAAGAATATAAGACAACAAATAAATCACAAAATTCATGTGATCATACACAGGATTTATACATAGACAAACACCACCTGAGTAAACAAGAACAGGAAATGAAAAAACTTCTATTACAGAATTTATTACCTCACCCCTCTCCCTTCCATCAGTACCCTCTAAATCCATAGCAATTGTACATGGCTCAATCCCAACACACTTGGCTATCCAAATTCCCTTGGTCGTTTGAGATCTGCAACATATGATATTCAATTACTAGTATATCATAAACTTAGACAATACGCTGAATGAATGATGAAGAAATTCAGTTTTCATCCTTTCTTTCTCTCTTTTTCTAACTTCCCCACTCCCTACCCCCCTCCCCCGGGTCTATTGTTCTTTTCTTCTGCCCACAACAATAGCTTAATAATTTCAAAAACCCAACCTTCCTTTGAATGCATCCATCTCCCTGAAACTTGTGTGGAAAAGATGATTCAGTAAGGTGCTCTTCCCTGCTCAGACGAGGAAATAAAAGCATAAGATTAGATCACACTTAATAATACATAAATTCATAAAGTTCCCTACCTTTGACAGCTAAGTCTTCCAATCTAGAATTCCATGTAACAACACGTACAGTCTTTTTCTTCCTCCCTCTATTGTTACAAAAACTCTTCCAATGCGATAAAGAATCTCACAATTGTAGGAATAGGAGAAGGGACTCTTTCTTGTTTTATTAATTTATTTGTTAACTTACTCCAATGAGTGTAACAAAATATACATGGTCATGGATCACTAAATCAGGCATTAACCAACTAGTTTCTACTGGACTATACATCAATGATCAAACCCATTTTAACAAACTAAAATCAAATTAAGGAGAAGCCAATAGATAGAGTAAAAGAGAAGTTAGAGGGAACTTGATCAAAATGAACAAAGTTAAGAAAAGTGGAATGGAGATATATACCACTACTTTGAGGACCCATGATAGCAACCACCGCATAGGAAAGGCCACAGTCGGCAAGCTTGACCCTCTTGATGAAATTGTGGAGGCCAGCAACATTGAAGTCCCCGTTCCCGTCAATCAGTTGCGTGGCGCAGGAATCATCTTCCATGTTTCCAGGAATCAAAGAAAGCTTGGTGGTGAACTGAATTAGAATCAGAGCAGAGGAAAGCTTCGATCTTTGTTCACGTATGAGAGTTGCGTCTTGCGTGGAGCAAGGAAGAGAAGCAGGACTAAGGATTTGCTTTGGTGTCACTCAACCTTGTCTTGTGTTGTGCTAACACAAACACGAGTACTTGTCCCTAACTCTAATAGAAAAGAAGAAGAAGAAGAATCAAGAAACACAGACACGAGTCTTGGGCTATGTTTGGTATGCAAATTAGAAGAGAAAGGAAAGGAAAGGAAGGTAAAGATTCTCATCATCCTTTGTTTGGTATTTAGTTTAGAGAGAGAGGGAAATGATTTGGATGGATAAAAAATCCATGGGTCCCACCAATATTCCATCCTTCCCATTACCCATGGATTGGGAGGGAAAGGAGTTGTTATGTTATTTTTTAATTTTTTTTTATTAGTTTTGTTTCTTTCTTCCTTTCTTTTCTTTAATAAAACCAAACAAAGGAAAATAAACTTCCTTTCTTTTCCACTCTATTATACCAAACAAGGTAAGTGATAACTCTTTACTTCTCCTTTCCCTTCTTTTCTTTTCTTTTCTATCATATCCCTTTCTTTTCCTTTCTTTCCATGATACCAAACAAAGCCTTGATGTCTTGTGTTTGACGTGGGTCCAACCACGTCTTCTTTAAATGCCACGTGCAAGCTGCATTCGATACCTTCTCCCTTTCCTTTTTTTTCTTTCAGGAAATACAATGCCTTCAATTTTAAGTCTTAACGAACCTATTCAATTATTCATCACGCCTTGATGCCATCTAGGATGAAATTTATTATCAAACGTAGTGAGGACACCAACAATGAAAATGATACACCGTTAAGGCAGAAAAACAAGTATCTTAATGAAAATTGAGAATTTGGGCTTCCTAATAATAATTGGTTAATAATACTTAAAAATAATAATTAAAAATGGTTTGAAATGACAATTAAGATAAAATTATATGAACTGTAATTAGTACGAAGATTCTCATAAAGATAACAATGAGACTTTCTAAGAAAAATTATAAGTTTTCACTTGCCAGGGGAAATTGAATTTATATTTTAGAATTTTATTTTTAATTTTAATTTTGTGAGAATTAGGATTGATTAGATATTTTAAATTTTATGTTTAGGACAAATAAAAAATTAATACACATAATTTTAATTATAAATTGAATTTTATTATTGTTAGATGATGTTACTCACAAAAGTGGTCAAAACACAACGCCTACGACAGAATGGATAAAGGATGTTATCAAAGGCGATAGCCAGAGAGTACTTTGTCAACATGATTATCGAAGTGCGCCACTAGTGACGTTAGCTGAGAGTACATTGGCGACAATTGCCGAAGCACGCCACTAATGATAATGGTCGAAAGACACTTGTAACTGGTAATGATTGATGAGATAAACAAGTGACAAATAAAATATGAAACATTATATTTAATTTATTCCTTTTGATATTTTAAAAAAATTTAGTACTTTGAATTGTAATTTTTAAAGTTTAAGCTAAGATTAGAAGTAATATAAACTAATTATTTTTTAATTCTATAAAATTAATGCAAAGAATTAAAATTTTAAATCTATTGTACAATTAAACAAGATAATTAAAATTGAGGTATCTAATTCTATTTCTAATACTCAATTTCAAATCAAATTTCATCCGTAAAACACGCCAACAGAATCTGGAATGTAATTTTGTTGACAAAGCATCCATTACGTCTCATAATATTATGTCTTGCCAATAATATACGTGTCAAATTCATATGAGCCATTTTTTTTTCTAAATATTCACTTCCTTATTGAAGATTCATATTAAAACACAGTAAATATCGTAATTTCTCTTTTTTTTTGGTAAAAATAAATATCACAATTTCAACACTTTTAAAATTCAAACATACAGATTAGTATTTTTTTTTTCACAAAATTTCAATGCTAAATTTTTTTTTTCTTTAAGTTCGCGAGATATCCTGATACCCTTTAATTTTAGTATGAGACTAATCTCTACTTTAATATTACTTTAACCAAAAAATACTTCTAATAAAATTTAAACTCCTAATAAAGTCTGCCTACATAGCATTTTATTAAATACAATCTTCCACTAATATAGCTGCAATTTAACACATCAAAAAATATAAATTGTTAACGAGATCTGAGTCACGAGATCTGAGTCATTAATCTTGCTAAACTCTTATGATACATTTGGTTTGGAAGAATGAAACTTCATTCCGTATTTAATCATGAAATTAGTAGATTTATATGTTCATTAGTGGGAAGAAAAAGAGCAAACCCCCAAATTCATCTTTAAAATATTTGACTGACATCAATTTAGTCTTTGAAAGATGATTAATATCAATTTGGTCATCGAATCATTATTTTCGACATCATGTTAGTCTAGATATGAAGTTCTGTCATGACTCAGATTTTGTGCTCTCTCCTAAATCCTTAACATCATGCCTGCTACCATAGTAAATATCCATCATAGCTCCCACTCAGAAGCTCAACCTCAACTCTTTATGCAGCTGAGCAACCCACATCTTCATTACATCACAAGCCTTCAATCCATGACATATAGATCTGTAAAATGACCAAACACAGCAGCTCCTACTCAAATCTCAAATCAAGACCTCATCACCCACTATAATAGCTGCATTGCACTACCAATAATTAAGACTTTAGCTCCCAGAATTAGTCTCAAACCCGACACCTTGAGAAGCTGCACACAAACCCAAGCTGCGAAACACTAAACCTATTCATCTGTTGACAATGCACAATAGGCGAACATTTTCATCTGGGTTAATGCGATTGTGTGGTAGCGCCAAAGGTATGCAATGAAGGCCTTAAAAAATATGAATTGAGAAGTTGGCACGATTTGGGGTTTTGAGGATTTAAGGTTCAAATTTTAGGAATTTTTCTTTCTTTCATTTGCAGCAGATACCAACTTGGCTACCATGTCACCACTTAATAGACTATATCAGCATAAAAAGGGCCACAACAATAGCTAGTTGACGATCTCATCATAAAACTTCATGTTTGGACTAACGTGATGTCAAAAACAATGATTTGAGAACTAAATTGATATCAATCATCTTTCAAGGGCCAAATTGATGTCGACTAAATCTCTCATGGACCAATTTAGAGATTTACTCAGGGGAAAAATTTATGAATGACAATTTTATTTGAAATCTCATTTCATAAATTTATGAAATATCATTCCTCCAAACTAAAAAGGTGGAGTTGAGATTCCATAATTTTGTGGAATATAATTTCATATATATATTTTTAATATATATATATATATATCCTTATTTAATTTATAAATGACACAAATAATCCTCCTAAAATTTACAAAATATTCTTTCTCTCTCTATCACATCTCCCTCCTCTTTCTCTAAATATCTATTGATACAAGCTTGAAGAATAATTAATGACTTATGGTTGTGTAATTTTCAGTCATTTAAAAACTTGAAGTTTAAGCTTTTTTACGGTATAATTTTCATTTCAAGTTATCATAAGATCATTTCTTTTTCTACAATGTTTGAGATGATTTTTTATCGTCATTTTTATTTCATTTTTGTCTTCGATTTTTTAAATCTTGCACGATACTAAAATTAATACTATAACAATGCCATTAAAAGCATAGAGCCATAATTGCAACATATTAATTATAAGGAAAGGAAAAAATTATTTAAAAGAAAAAATATTATCAATTTTTTTAATTAAATTATTAAAAAGTTAATATTAAATGTTGTTTTAATATATACATATGGAAGTAAAAAAGTTAAAATATCATTTTTTATTAGAAATATTTATATTAGGGTAAAATACACATTACCCCTTTATCGTATAGGTCTTTCTCATCTTACTCCTTTAAACTATTTTTTTTGTCACTAAACCCTTTATAGTATGATTCACGTTGAAAACATTACTTTATGAGTTAAATCAAACATAAGTTAAAATCTGTTTGAAGGTAATCACTTAAGAGCTTTGTTTACTATTGAAAAACTGGGGTCTTGGTGGTCAGGTTGTAACGTTGGCTGAGTAAGTGAGTAGACAAGATTGTTAATAGTGATTGGATTAAAATTACTTAAAAACAAGGATAAGCTTTTGTGATATGCGAATTGATGTTTAATACATGATGAAAGTTCTATAGATGATTGTGGTATATACACAAGTAATGTTTTACTTTTAGGCTAAGAAAACAGGGATTAGAAAACAAATGCTCAAAAAATGGATTCTATGTTTATTTTAACAGATAAAGTAATTTTTTTAACGTGAACTAAATTAAAGAAGGGTTTAATGAAAAAAAAAACCTTTAAGGGGGTAAACTAATAAAGGCTTATATTACAAAAAGGTAATGTGTATTTTACCTTTTAAATTATTTACATCAATTTAGATTTCATTTCAGTTTAATAATTCATATTCTTATTTTATAAAGTTACATTCTTTGTACCAAAAGTTATATTAGGAATTATTCTAAGTGTTTCCATGTCTCATGTGTTTATATTTGTAAAAATGATAAGAGGGAGTATCTTCCACGTAATATATTTATTTGATTTTAAATAAGGTAAAAGATAAACAAGGAACTTTTGTTTTTTGAAAGGTATGTATGTATATAGTTTCGTAGTTTCAAACCTGCAAATTCAATCTACTGTTAAAAATGGAAAGGTATAAGCAACTGTACATGCAGAGTAATTACCTTTTCTACTGAATGTAAAAATTATTGCAGTTAAATTCATTAATATGTGCCAAACCTACTTAGAACATATTTACTATAAATTAATAATGAGTGGAATTATTCTTACTGTCTATTCACATTTTTGTTAATTACTTTTAATTTAATTTTTTTTAAAAATTCAGTTAACTATTTTTTATTAAATTTAAAGCTTAATTAATTATAACAACGTACTTTAATTTACACACACACATATAGATACTTTTTCATATACTGCCTCACTTATTTTTTTCATATCTCAAGTGTGATTAGGCTTCTTTTGAAAAAAAAAATTAGTAAAGGATGCCTAAGATTTGGAGTGAGAAAGAAAAAATATATGTTAAAAGTACAAGGCAGAGCACATTGCTTGTGACAATCTATACTTATGAGTATTTATAGATAACAATAGTCGGATGTTGGCCTAACCATAACCGAAATCGTATGACAACAAACATGCGCAAGATACAATTTAAACTCCATTTATAAATCTAATCTAACGAGGAATAGTATACAGTATTCATAATAATTTAATATATTGTATGTAAATTTATATAAACATAATTATATATATAAATATGTTTCAGTTAATGAATATTATATATATAATAATTTGAATGCCAAAACTACAATCGAATATAATCATTTCAATTAAATGTTCTTTTTAGGATATATTCGGATATCTAAAATATGAAAATTCATTGTCTGTGCAATTCGTTTTCCCAGTACATTACAATTTCTACTATACTATGCCGATTGAGTCTATACAAAAGAAGCCATATTCTTCGGTTGATATTGAAATCAATGTTTTAAGAACGGACGAGAGATTGAATCGGTGAGACCTTCGAGTCATGATTCAAATGGTCGAATTGGTGGTTGAACTAGATAACGTAATAATTATAATTATAATTATATAAATAATTATTTATATACATATTCAATTAAAATAATCTTATTTTGAGAGTAACATGAATTTAAGAAAAAAATTAAGGTTTAATCTTTATTTAAAAAAATAATATTTATTATTTCTTTTAAAAATATTTATTATTATGGAAATAATTATTAATTTTTTTAAAAATCAGTTAGTCCAACTTCATTTGTTCATTTTTCATTGCATAGATATTAAAAAGTTATGTGAAATTGATATAAAATATATTCAAATCGGACAAACAAGTAAAAAATTATGACTTTTAGAAAATAAATGTAAAAAAAATTCTAAAAAGATAATTAAAAAATCTGAAAAAGTAATAAAAAATTCAAAAAAAGTAAAAAAAAAATTTAAACCGACCAGTTTTTAAGAACCAGATCCGATTCATCCGGGTCGCCAATTCAACACAGTTCTTCTTAGTTCAATTCGATTCTTCCTGGTTCAATGACCAAAACAATTTTTTGGATGGCCCGAACTGACTAAACACACAGGTCACGGTCCAACTGATTAGAACGGCCCGTCCGATTCAATTTTTTAAACCATGATTGAAATTAACATAGAAAAGTTTTATTCAATTTTGAATTATTAATCATTTATTAATGGTTAATTTTATAATAAAAATTTAAAAATTTATTAAATATAAATAACAACTAATATCAACAACTCATGTTGAATACCCACACTAAAAAAAATTAAAAAATAAAATACCGGCGTAGTGCCCTCTTTTTAAACGACACTATTTGATTCATTTTATATCTTTCCGTGCTCGTTACCCGTATCTATGCATAGCCAGTTACATCATCTCACACAACATGACAAGTTACCAGATCTAAAATATCCCAGATATGATGAACAGCATTTTCTAAACCAGGTGGATTATACACTGCAGGAATGAAAAATAACAGCAAATAAATCAACCACATCGTGTACCTAACAGAAAACCAATGATCGTACAACAAGCTCCAAGGGGGTTAGTTTGCTTAGAAAAAATGGGGAAAACAAAAATAATGACATATTCCAAAACCAAAAATGAATCACTACTTGTCTTGGGATAAGGAATATTTTATCACCATAGATGGTACTTACACTAACATACTCCAGAATTTACTACCCAGGTTTCTGGTCATCGCCTCATCGATTATAGGTTTTCTAACTATTTGTGAAAAATACCTTGAAAGTTGAAAGGGAATCAGGTTTTTTTTTATCTATTTACAAGGAAAGTAATGATACTAACAATCTTCTTATTTAATTCATTTAACTATTTTATTCAGAAATTATAACTCTTTTTTTATTCAGGAATTAAGTTTAATACCAGAGGTAGGTGAAGATAGTTTCTGTTCCTAACACCATTTTTATAACAATAGGTACATTTAACAGACGTCAGGATGAAATTTCTAACAATGCACAAAAACAACAATAAAATTAAATCAATTGCTAGATTTTCAATTGTAGCTAGTGTCGAACAACCAGATCAAATACAGGTCATTGAATCAAAATCTTCTCAACAGGAAGCATTGACAATGAAAAGCCAGTTCCATTTGACAAACCATGGACAGAAAATACAAATATAAATGAAAGCCATATGAACGCCAAAATTTCTTTGTCGAGAATAGAAACCAAACCACAAAGGCTTAAGTAACTGTAAACAGGCTCAACCCACTAATCTCCCTTCTTCCTGAAAGAGCAGCCCTCTGTTAGCCTAGCTCTGCCACCAGTTGGCTGGCACAATACCGTCTGACAATTCCCACAAACCACAACCGTTTGGGAGTGACTGAATACAGTTGTTCTGCAGGTATATATTTAAGAATCAAACATTCAAATCAACTAAATCTACTTTTTTTTTTCACTAACTCATAATTCAGAGACAGGACATTTTTACCAAAAGGGCATAGAAATTTCAATGACTTACATATTGAAGCATCCTTGGCATTTGACATCCTACACATATTCAAAGTTTTAAAAAAATTATATATATATATATATAAAGCCCAGGTTAGAAAAACCCCAGATAAGGAAAAGAGTGTAACTAGGAAGGAAATTCAGGAATGGAAGAAAAAATGATCACCATAAAGAATGAATTGGGAGACTGAACGAGACGTTTGAGCTTGTGCTTCCTCTTCTCTAGCTCGGCCGGTGGATTCAGCAAATCGATGTCATTCTGTAGAACCTGAAAACGGCAATTCGAGGCATTTTGAAAATAAGGTTACAATACAAACCAAGAAACAATAATAATTCTTTCGAGAGAAAAAAATAAGGAAATCAAAGAGAATAGGAATAGGAATAGGAAGGTGAAGGAAGTCACCATTTTGATCTCTATGCATATATCGCAAACCCTAGAAACTCTCAAGAGAGTGACTGCGATTGTGGCGCTACCTACAACTGCTAAATTAGTAACCCATAATTACGATGAATATAAAGCCTAGAGTAGACGGCGTGGACCGTTGGATTCTCCAAGTAATTGGATCTCAACCTTACATTTCATCATTATCTACGCAAGTCCAGTGTCTAGGGCAACACTCGCACATTAGAAACGAATTGACTTCTTTGCCCCCAACCCAAATAAAACAAGTCTCCATTTCTCCCATCTTTCCTCTCCTACACATGAATAATATTTCATAACCTAATGAGTTTAATTTTGATGAAATATTTTTTACATTATTATTTAACTATATTTTGTTAAAAGAATTTATCCTTTCAATTTTATAAAAAATTACAATTAAGAGTGAAAATATATCAAATTATATCAAGTTAGTATGTATTTGAATTAGCTGTGAAAAAAAGATTATGTGAAAAATCGATTATGTGTATAATCGATTTTTAAAAAAATTAATTATGAGAAAATTAATTTATGTTTAGATATGTTATTTCATAATCGATTTTATGATAAAGAGTTTTGTTTGGATTGTGTAAAAAAATCGATTTAATGTATTAAATTACCAAAAGATGTATGAAATGATTGAAAAAGTTATTTAATTAAGGGTAAATAAGTATTTCTCTCTTAAAACTTTTGAAATAATCTGAAATCAAATAATTAAAAATTTAAAATAACAGTTTTTTTTTAAAAAAAAGTTGTTTTTAGGTATAGAAAAATAATCTTAACTTATAATCAATTTTACACACTTTAAACAAATAAGATAGATTTTATATAAAATAACTTTTTAAAAAAAAAAGTTATTTTAGAAAAGAATTAATCTTTCTCAAACATATTCAAACTTGTTTTAAATAAGTCAATCTTATTTTGCAAAATTAAATATTAGTCTTAGTATGATATAATTTATTTATCATAAGTCTTTTATGGGATTAGTCTATCTTTTTTATAAAAACATAAAAGTCTTTAACTTTTAAAATTATTAAAAGGCCTATTATGTTAACTATGAAGGGCTTTTAAATAAGTTAATAAATTTAAATTTTTTAAATTTTAAATAAACTGAAATATTTAACAAAATTATTATATTATTTATAAAATAGATAAATTATATAAGTACTATAATTTTAATTTATAGATAAAAAAATAAATAAGTTTGTTTTATTAGGTTAAATAAACATTTTTAAAGGTTAAAGTTTGACCTATTTAGTTAAATAATTTTTTTTAAAAATTAAGTCTCATTTTTTTACTAAACAAGTTAGGCTAAATTAAGCCAAAAATAAACTAAGTTGTAAGCATATGATAAGCTACCTTGCCTATTACATCGCAGATAAAATAACTTGTCCCTGACTTGTTTTAAAGTTTGGCATACATGTGGGAAGAGGTTACAACCTTGGGGGATAGTAGTTGATGAGAAAGGGTTGCTACGAGAGGTAATGGATTGTGCTACCGTGTGTGATGCAATTTACGTGAATTTCACCAATAAAATGTATAGAATCTATATGGATTGCGCTAATTACCGTGATACTACTTATGTCGAAAAAACAAAATTTGTCACGTGACAAAGGTAACAATATTTTCGGTAAATTGTTTTTAAAAAACTAATTTAGTAAATTGTTTAGCTTTCTACTTTGTCCAAGTTCAAGTTTAAGCTACACCATCTCTGAAAATCGTCAGAATATTTTTTAGTATAAAAGTGGTTAGGAGTTTGATTTTTAAATGAGCACATTTTATGTAAATAAATATATATACAAAAATTTAAAATATACTATAATTTTATTATTATTTATGAATTATAACATACTTCAGAAAATATTATAATTATCTGTTAATTATGAATCACACTAATTATTTACTTATTTTTGTAATACTTGTCTAAAAATAAAATATGTACAAAATAGAAAGTATGTTTTGTGGAGAGAAAAAAAAACTATTTACTCTTATAAAGCAATATAATATACTTAAGAAAATATTGTAATTCTTTGTTAATTATGAATCATATTTAATCGCATGAGTAAACGCGTTATAGAATAGGCTCGAAAAATATAAAGAGAATCTCAATCATGATAGATTAAATCTTACTTTGTGCGAAAACTTGAGCAATCGAGTTTCTATTCTTTCAACTCTTAATGAATTTAACATTTTACACTTGATTTTAAATCCAATTGGACTTAATTTCAAGGTATATGATTAGTTTTGGAGCTTGCAAGGATGGCGAAAAGTAGGGATATTTACAGTTTGGATTGGTTCAATTTTAGAGAGAAAAGTCATTCGAACCAAATCAATCAATTTTTCTATATTGAGAATCAATTAATTTTTTAAATTAAAAAACCAAATTGAAACAAACCAATTGCAATTGGTTCAGTTCGGTTTGGTCTAATTAATTTTTGACTAAATATTCTTTTTTTAAAAAAATTCATACACAACTTCACTTTGATATTTTTATGGATCAATTAAAAAAAGTTAGTATAAAATATTAATAAAAACATCATTACATAATTATAAACAATAAATTTGCCTAAAAGTATTTATAGAAATAACAAGAAATTTAAATATAATCATTTATAAATATGTAAATTATAAAAAATATATAAATTTTTTTATAAATTTCAGTTTTCATACAAAAGTTAAATAAAACTAAAATTAATCAATTTTATTTAATTTTTATTTTTTTATTCAATTTTAATTAATTTAATTTGATTATAAATACCTTATTCAAAGTACATAATATACGGAATCTGAGCATATTCTCTACTCTCTGACTAAAGCAAATAGCACGGCCAAAAATTAAAGAAACCCAAAAAAAAAAAAACGGCGAAAGCAATTGAGGTGCAACAGTTCTTTTTAATTAGGAACAAAGGTGAGGCCAAAGAATACGAGGCTATGAGCGATTGTTAAGAGACAGCTGTGCCTTGTGAAAAAGGCTCAGGACTTTACTCTTGTTTTCTCCTACTTCCTCCATTACTTCTCACTTCTCATATGAGCTTTCATTACTTTCTCCCACTGATATGAGCTTTCATTTTTCAAAATTGGCCCCTTGGAATCATCTCCTACGTATAACCCGAACAAATGGAATCCTTCCATTCTCAAGCATCTTTGGCTCTCCTTTTGATATAACCCCAACGCAACACAAATGACCCATTCTCTATACAGGTTAGTACTGTGATCATCAATTTCAGTTAAAATCAAAGACATTAGAGTTGACAGGGGTACCTTTTTTTTTTTCTTCAGGAAAATGTATTTTATGCTCTTATAATTGACCTATATGTTCATATGGAGCAAAGGATGTCACAATTTGCATACGACTGCAGGTTTATCTATATATGCATTCTAAACTACATAAATCAGTTTGACAAGACGCAAATTTAATCCATGTAAAAGTAATATAAAAATCCAATATATACATAATGCCTTTTTTTCTTTGCTAGAAATATACATAGTGCATGTTTAGATTAGCTGTAGAAAAAAAATTATGTGTATAATTGATTTTTAAAAAAATTAATTATGAGAAAATTAATTAATTTTTGAATATGTTAATTCATAATCGATTTTAAGAGAAAAAGTTTTATTTGAATTGTATAAAAAAAATAGTTTTTATGTATTAAATTACCAAAAGATATATGAAATGATTAAAAAAGTTATTTAGTCATGGGAAAATAAGTACTTCTATCTCAAATCTTTTGAAATAATTTAAAATTAAATAATTAAAAGCTTAAAATAATTTTTTTTTAAAAAAACTATTTTTAGTTATGAAAAAATAATTTTAACTTATAATTAATTTTAAACACTTTAAAAAAAATAAGATAAATTTTAGATTAAACAAATTTTAATTAAAAAAACAATTATTCTAAAAAATTAATAAAAAGAAACATTTCCATATACTTTAATTAAATAGAAGAAATACAATCCTGGCATAGATATTTGGACTTTCTATGGTCCATACCAATTGCAAGGCCAGGCTCCACTGCAGCCCAATGGGCTACAAACGCCGCAGGCTCAAGCAATGAAATTTGTCTCATCCAGCAACTACGCGTACAATACAACTCATCAAACTACAATACACTGTATCTATCTTGTCCTATGCCTCTGAGGAAAGAGATGGCGATTCCTTTCATTCAGTATTGCTTAATAAAATTTTAGTGCATGATGGTTTTCTAACTCATTTGACCTACAAGCAACTCTCTGGTTGAACTGAACCCAAAGCGGTTCCACCGGCGTGGATACATGAAGCGAGGGCAGCTTGGTTCTTGTAAGTGAGCTTTACATCCTCCAACCTTATCCCGCTGCATGGGTACTTAGAACTGCAATCAAATTTTACAGCAACCTGTGTTGCAGATGTTCCATGAATGTCTTGGTATGTAACATCACTGATTTTGACCCCCGAGGCCTGTTTGGGCAAGCAAATTCAAAAGAAAAAACAAAATCAGCTCACTTTCAAGTTGATGCTAGCCTAATGATTTTCTATTTATTTAAGACTTAATTTTACTTTTGCCTTTTTTTTGGCCCATTAAAGCCCATGAAATCATCATGCCACAAGCATTATGCTTGCTAAATTAATCATCGATTTCCAAAATGACCCTTGGGAGAAACTAACCTGACCAGGGCAGCCCTGGTTATCTGGGCAGTAATTTTGGTCTATTACAATGGGGTTTTGGACATTGACCATGAGTGCATCTTGGAAAAGGACGTTCCTCACAAATCCGTTGCTGGGCTTCCCCCAAGACTTTATCCTTACACCATTTTGAGTCCCGGTGAATGTAACCGTTTTAACTGTCACATTTTGTACACCAGCTTCCTGCAATTCCCTTCCTAAGCTTCCAATACTGTAAAATTTAATTCAATAAAAAATTATTAATACTATAATAATAATAATAATCAAAATTATTATTATAGCTATAATCCTCTAATCTAATTACATGGAACAACATTCTTAAAAAAAATTTAAAAAATAATTACCTTATTCCATGGCCAGGTCCACATGCAACATTTTCAATCCACAAGTTACTGGTGCCAGGGCCGACGGAGATGCAATCGTCGCCAGTCTGGATTTTGGAGTTGAGGATGGTGACGTGAGAGGACATTTGGACATGGATGCCGTCGGTGTTAGGGCTGTTTCCGGCGGCCATGACCTTGACGCCTTGCACTTTGACGTTCTGGCATCCATTGAATACTATGTGGAACATTTGACTATTCATTGAGGTCAACCCACGGATGACAATGTTGTTGGAGTTGCTGAATCCCAGTGTCTACACACACACAAGTAAAACACCCTCACTACAAGTTCTCCTTTATTTTATAAAATTTCCTTTCAACTAATTATTTTATATACAAAGGGCAAAGGACGTGGTTATGTTAGTGGAATTGTTTTCGTTAATAATAATTCAATAATGCGTGGAATGCGAACCAATAAAATGAACTTTAATGGCACTGCAAGCTACATACATCCTATATATCTGAAATTGGATATTAGTCATGTGGTGTTATATTGAAGGTGCAAGGCAGTTCCTTATAAAGTGGCTAATCGAATTCAGAAAATAACTAAAATTGAGTGGGAGACGTACAAATTCTCAACACCTCCACGAGGTCCCACAGTTGCAGTTTCCCAGAAAACCAACCACACAGTTTCTGGACCCCGTTTGGATATATAAACTAATGAGAGAATCTTGTAAGTTTATATATAACTTGATTACTAACTCCCCACTGGCCACTTACTATTTGCTTCAACTTCTAGCAACCACATTGAGCAGTTGCAAACCGTTCCATGATCTCCCTCATTAAAACTCTCACTGACCACCTGGGTTAACTCCGACGTGAAAAGACAGCAATGCCCCTATATATATATATATATATATATACACACACGTGGATGAATGATTTGATGATATATATATGTAATTAATTAATGTACGAAACGTACCGTGGCTCCGGTTGGGCAACTTTTGCCTGAGTTCTTGCAGTCCCACAAGGCAGTGCCTTGGCCATCAAGCACCCCACCGAGAATGGAAACCCCGCTAACATGCTCGAACAGCAACCAGTTCTCGGCGTTTCGGTAGTCGGAAGGCGCCACCAAGGTGCCATCAATGGCTATGGAGATAGCCTTATTGGTACATTGGCCACTGAAGGTGGCACTTCCAAGCAAGAACCGCCCTTGTGGCACGTAAATTGCGGCAGGTTTGGCCGAGGCACAAGCTTTGGCCCACGCATTAAGGAATGCCTTGGTGGAGTCGCTCTGGCCGTCTGGTTTGGCTCCAAAGTTGACCACGTTGTAGGTGGCTGCATTGGCCAAGGCTGAATTGAACAAAGAGCATAACATAATCATTACTTGAAGAACGAGAAGAAGAAGAAGAGGACTAACTTTTAGTGTTGGGTTTGACATTTTGGAATTTGGCGAAATGAAGAAGATGTTTGAGAGAGATATAGAGATAAATTAAGAACTTGGAAGATGGAGTGCAGTGGTACAAATGGTGAAGAAGGTGATGGGGTTGGAGTTGGAACGGTTTGTGAGGGTATTTATAGCTAAGGATTTGTGTGCACAGTGCAGGTTAGTTTTGTTTGATGCCTTGTTATTTTATGTAATGTAATAAATTAAATAATTAAACGTAGAAAAGAAATCAAAGCAAAGGAAAAGCCGCGCCGAACTTTGGAGTTATATATGAGCCTGTCTTTGCGGAAGTGCCCTTTGCGTGCGCCCTTCCTTTGTTGCTTAATTGGTGTTGGATTTGGTAACTACAATTATCATTTTATTATTGTTTTTATTTATTTATTGAAAGTGTTATTGATTTTTCATGCCTTAAATATGCACCATAGACATATATAGATCACGATTAGTTAGGTCTATGTTATTGTTAGCTTAGCTCCATAAATAAACATACTAGTCATGAGAGATAGTGCAATATATTCTATATATGGCTGTGAGTTTGTAACAATTAAAAAATTAAATGTATTAAATTTATGGCTAGATTAAGTTCTTCATATAAACCTACAATACCATTACTTTTTATTTATTATTAGGTATATTCATGGGCTTAATAGCATCATAGGTCTAATAAAATGAAGACAGAAGACCTAAACTTCATTAAAGAAGAGGACAATAATAGAAAGTGATTAAATGGGTTTTATTTATAGATTAGATAATAATAGAAAATGAGATAAAAGATAGCTATCTCTGTTATTTCCTTAATCTTACATATGGATTTATGATTTGCTATTACTGCTGAGGAGAAAAGGGAGCAAAATAGTTGGGAGAGAAGACAATGAAAGAATTAATGAACATGGGACATATCATGCTAGATAGATGATGTGCAAGTGATATGGTAATTCGTATGGGAAAATGGAAATCTAGGAGAAGCCGTAGGGGTAGGGGTACACTCGTAAATATTGCATGGACAACAAGCAGCACTATATATAAACATAATTTTAAAAAGTATTTACATGCATGTAAATGGTTGCTTGAAATGGGAGAAATTCAAAAGAAATTTTTGTAAGATAAATTAAAATATGAATTAGTTTAATTTGGAGAAGACGGGCAAAGCGGCTGCCATTAACGTGACATGGCATACATAGCCTGCAAACATGGCGCCTAGTTAAAAAGCCCAAATTACGCCACCATTTCGTACTCATTTTCCGGAGCTAATGTAGTGTAGAACTGTAGATACACAGTTAATTGCTTTAAGAGAAACATGAATGCCTCCGAATACCATTCCCACCATTCATATTTTTGTTCCTGTAGTTGCTACAGTATTAGATGGGTTTAATATTTAAGATAGGTAGTTAATTATTTATTAATTGTTAATTTCATAATAAATGTTTGAAAGTCTATTAAATATAAATAATAATTAATGAATGTTTGACAACTCATTATAAGTACCAATACCTTAAAAAAAAGAAAAATAATGAAATAATCCCCTTTTATCCCTTTTTATTTCATTTTTAAATTTCCACACACACATATTGCGTCGTATACAAAATGCAATGAGTTATATAATACTTGAACTACTTCTTTCTAACATTCTGTTCGGTGAACTGTATAGTGAATAGTATTTCATAAGTTATTAATTGTATATAATTTATACAATACAATATTTAACAAAATTCTCTCATCATCAAAATGACGTAAGCTCAACATTCTCCTTTTTTTTAATGATAACTTCCATTATGCAACAATAACTTATATTTAAAATTTGGGACATATTATTGGATTCTGCAATCACCAAGTGCCAAGTGGAGCATGCATGTTTTGGTGGAGCTGTGGCGAGCGGGTAACACGCTAGGATTCATTCACTTCGTCCATTGAAAATAATAATTTATGGTGCAAGATCTACAATAGCATGATGTTCACGCCTTATCCGTCATGGATAGAGAGAGATTTCAAGTACAACGAATACAATACTCCTCTCAAGCCCAACTACAAGCACATTAATTGCACATAGAATTTTCAATTCACTTATAATATGCAGTCTGATTCTAAGATATAAATCTTGCTTATGAAAAAAGCAATGTTATCACACAACCGCTTAGGTCAAAAAAAGAAAAGAGAAAAAACATGTCCATTATACTATGCAGGGCAATTGGTCTCTACAATATATTATTAGAATCCTATATAAGCTACAGAGATGTATGTTTTAATTTATAAATTTTTTAATTGTATGATTAAGATTACTCTGATTAGGTACTATTGAGATTTGAGATAAACTGATTTGTGAAATGATAATGAAATGAATTTTTTTTATGTTTAATTGTTGTATTAGAGTCCATTCTTTTTCTATTTTGTTTTTTAGTCTTACACATAAGGTCAACATAGTAATTAATATCAAATAATGATACAATAAGAAAGAAAAAAGATAACCCATGTCAGCTTGCCTTGAATTTTAATTTGACCCTTCCTAGAAAGAAAGTGTAATTTTAATTTTTAGTAAAACCAAGGCCTTCGATCAGTTGAATAATTATTTTGAGTATTTTGTTTTTTAAATATATATTAAACAGATGGATCATCCTTCATGTTGCGAACCATCTATTATATGCATTTTTAGGCATGAATATAATTAACTGTATGAGGAGATTATGTAGAGTCATTCAAAATATAATTTAGAAATAATTATTATTTAGTGTCTTATATAGAAGATTTGTGAGCATGTAAGATTTGATACACTATAGCAAGCAAGGGTAAGTGAGATTTGGAGTAGGGCTGGAAATGAGTTGAGCCAAGTCAGGCTTAGCTCAGGCTTGGCTCACGAAGAAATCGAGCTTATTTTCTTAGTTCAAGTTGGGCTCACTTTAAGCTCACGAGCTATTCGAGCTCAGTGAACCAATATCGAGCCTTATATTAATTAAGCTTGTACTACTCAATGAGTTATGCTCAAATTTATAGGTTAACAAAATTTATATTTTTTACATATATTATTTAAAAAATAATTTATTCAGACCAAAAATAAAATAAAATGTCAATATACATTAAATTAAAGCATTATTATTACTATTATTATTTGTAAAAAATGACTATATACATATATTCAACAAGCTCACGAGTTAATGAGCCGAACATATAAAAGCTTAAACTCGACTCATTTAATAAACGAACCAAAATTATCAGCTTATTAAGTTGTTAATAAACTAAATCACGAGCTGGCTTGACTCATTGACAACATTAATTTAAAGTAGAAAGTGGAGAAGATATGTCGTTGCTATGCCCCAAAAAGGGAAATAGCTCTCAAATCAAGGTGGCTTCTACCGTGGAGAACTATAACATGTGGTCCACCCATGAGTCAGTAAAATAACAGGTAATAGTAGGTTGCCAACCTTTTACATATTTTTTTAAAAAAACTTTTTTATTTGCAAATTAGACCCTTAAACCTTAGTAATTGTTAAATAGTTAACAACTTGAATAACTTTTAAAATATAAGTCTCCAAACATAAATCACGTTAGGACAAACCCATTTTTAACCAAAATCAAGTTTGTAAAATTATGTTCATATAAAATTAAGTTTACAAAATCTAAACAAAACACACACTAAATTAATGCTCCAACCCATAGTATTTTATTTATATGTAACCAAATTTTATTTCTTACATAGTAAAAAATTAATGTTATAAATTAATCTATAATATCGATATTGTAAAATTTTTAAAATACTAATTATTAAAATAATCAAGTAGATCTCTCATTGATCCTGAAAGCGGCCTAATATTTATGTTTTTGTAAACCAACATTTTAAATATGTTTAATTAAATTTCTTACTATATGGTTTGGGCTAAATAAATAATAATTTAAAATTAATTATATACATCATTAATTTTATTTTTTAATTCAATAGAATGCATAAATTTTAAATCAATACAAAGATAAGATTTTGAAAAATGTTAATAAATTGTGTAAAATAATATTCCTTTTGTGCAACAGCAAAAATAATGTTGCCAGCTGCTACAATCTCAACAATCTATGATTTTTTTTTTCAAAAATAGCTATGGCATAAGAGCTTTTTCACACGAGAAAGAAGAACAAAAAATAACAATATTTTATTAGGAACAAACTTATAATATTTTACAAAAAAATAATAAACTTTATTGGGGTCTAACTTATAATTTTTTTATTACAGGTAACCTATACTAATGGTATCTGATTTGCTCTGATTTAAACCATCCATTTATTTTATATTAAATCTAACGATTTGTAATCAATCGTCCATCGATGAACCATTTAATTGTTGGTTCACCGTTTACGCGACCCTCAAATCAAACCGCAACTTTCTCCACTCATTTTGTTCGTATGGACCATTTTTTGACTTTCTGTTAGTTGGGTAGTTTAACTTCTTCATCATAATTACCAGTGAACCACAACATAACTGTCCAATACTTCGGCATTCTCTGTCTCTCTTTACGCTCTCTTTCTCGTGTCGTGAACTAGAACACACGAAGTCATGTGTAATGAAATCCTATATACAAAATCCCTTTTTTTCGAATTATCAGTGGCTTTCTTCCTTAATATTTGCAAAGTTATGTTATAGAAAAATCATTATTAGTCATAGTCATAGTTTAGGAAGCTACTATATTCTATACTCGGAATAACAATCGTTCACACTCTTTAGCATGTGCCATATTTTAGGATACACGAAGCATGCCTAATTTCTTTTTGGCGTGTTTTTTTTTTCTTTTTTGTCAAAAGTCTTGTTAGGACAATATTTTCTGTGACAATATTTTCATGATATATATATATATATGCTTTTTGTGACATGGGTATTGCTTCAAAAAATAATTTTCTTGTAGTGATTCTTGTATAAAGCCTCTGTTAACCTATTTATTTGTATCTCATATTTATAATGCATGATCACTTCTTACAACTATGTCAATTAATTTCAAGGGTTAGTCTATTAGTAGAGGCAAAATATGTAAAGCGTAATTAAGTACGTACACTCATATTTTTAAATAATAATAATAATTTTTTCAGTTCAAGTCACAAAGAATTCTCTTAGAAGTTACAACCCAACCTCTACATGATAGTAATATAGAAAAAATTCAGATATAACTTACTAATTTATGACTAATCATAAAATATCCTAAATTGTTGCCCAAGCTGCCATTCATTTTTAACACCAAAAGGATCCTAGCTAATACGAAAACAAATTTAAAATCTTTGTATTGCGACTTTTATAACAGGCTATAATCATTAATCACTCAAAAGAGGGTACGCGTAAAAAAGAAAGCAATAATGTTAGGGAGACTCGTGATGAATTTAGAGCACTCAAATCTTAAACTTAGAATGTGCTCATACAAATTATTTATCTAAAGATCAGATAAACGGCCAATTAATATTAGCAATTTCCTTACTAAGTTCATGCATTTTGATTTGGCGTGCTAATATTGAAAATGATTTATTTTGGTTATTATGTACTTAATCAAAGATGGATTAATTAGGTCGATGTAGGATAAAAAGTGGGAGAATAGTGGCAACCTACAAGCACACGTCCAAATATTGGAGTTTGAAAACTTACAACATAAAAGTACTAAATATGAAGGGTTCATCATGTGAGCTCTGAGCAGCACCATTTGAAGCTGTAAATCTGTAATATTAAATTCTCCCTAGCCCATGTGAAGAACACTGATTTTCCTTGGTTTGGCAGTCATTATTCTCTACGCTTCCCCCCTTTCCCACTGGAGGAAAAAAAATCCGCAAGGTGAATCCTTGATATATTGACATAGCATTAATTAAGATGAAGAGAATAAATTTTTGTTGTTCAAGTGTAAACTATTCTTTCAGTTTTGACTTCCTTTGCATGTAGATTCTTGCAGCATTGCTTTAAATGAATTTTGATAACATATTTATATGAAATTAGTTTAACTAAGGGACAGTCTCATAAAATTAGTTTAACTAAGGAAGGATCTATCATCGTCAAGGTAAATTTCTTTTAAGACAAAAAGATCATGAGTAGAGCTGGGTAACGGACCAACCCGGCCCGGCCCGTCACGGGTTTCCCTTTATGCGAGCCGGACTGGGTTGGCCCGTTCTAATGATGGGTTGAAATTTTTTCAACCGGGCCCGGCCCGCCAAAGCCCGCGGGTTAGCGGGCCAACCCGCTAACCCGCAAACCTTATTTTTTTTTTATTTTTAATAATTTAAATTTAAAAAAATGTGTATATAAATATAATATGAGGTCATTAGTTGAGTTTTTTGAACTATTTTTTGAAGATTTTTAAAATTTTTACTTAGGCATAAATATTAAAGAAGTTAAACACTTATGTTGAGCTACTAATTGAGAGTATTTTTGTGAAATAGAGTTTTTTTTTTGGTTAAAAAAAATAGAAAAGGGTCGCGGGCCAGCTTGGTCTAACTCGCTTAACCCGCGGGTTAATTGGACCAGGCCTTACCGATCCAAGATATTAGCGGGTTGGATATTAGACTGGTCCTAACCCTTTAAGAAAGCGGGTTAAACGGGCCAGCCCGTGAGCCTCAACCCGTTTACCCAGTTCTAATCATGAGGTTTTATTTTATTTTATCTCCTAGGTTACCTTTCACCAAACAAGAAAGGTGACTTGGTGCAAAAAAGTTACTCCAAATATCAAGCTCAATCATGTGTATATCAAATAAAAATATGCATTGAATATGATATTAATTTTTTTAATACTTCAAGCGTATTAATCTCTAAAATTAACATCATAAAGGCATCTATTTCTAAGAAGATTAAAATTAAATACGTTACTTCCCACTTGAATTAGATTACAAATAAAAAAAATTAAAATATTTTATTATAAAAAGTTGATGTTAAAATAAAAATTATGTTACTGTGATTATTTTTTTTTAATTTTTGTATTTTAAAATAAAAATAATCATATGCGATCGTATGTACGTATCTTATTACAAAATATTTTTATTCACTTTTTATAATTAATATGATTTGTTATTTGATATTTTAATATATGTTTATATATATGTTAGACTAATGCAATCTACATAAAACAGGGGGAAAAAGGAATAGTATTTTAGAACATTTTAAAAGTATTTTTTTGATAAAATTAAAAACCATGATGATTATAAAATTTATTGTCATCTCTCCAAAAAACAAAAAAATTATTGTCATCTTCAACTTCCAAGAATGAAGTTAACGATTTGATTGACTTTTTTCAAAGATGCAAATGTGCAGAAGAAATGGGATGGGATACGTTCTCTTGTAAACGCAAGCAGAACAGGCACTCTTGTGACTCACATGTTCTGCTTAGACATGAACTTTGCCTTCTGCAAGGTAAGTCAGAAAATACTGCACCCAAATTCCTGTATACGCCATTGGTGTACAAAATGGTGCATACTACATAGCCTTGTTTCTGGGTTCCCTGTTTTTGACAATTATACCTTGTGGAGATAGTCAGA
The DNA here is from genome assembly GCA_023212625.1 of Styphnolobium japonicum. Lineage (NCBI taxonomy): Eukaryota > Viridiplantae > Streptophyta > Magnoliopsida > Fabales > Fabaceae > Styphnolobium > Styphnolobium japonicum. The sequence goes on from JALBWW010000004.1 coordinate 342,605, forward strand.
TAGCCACGTGATTTTCGTTGACCTACATGCAAATATAGCCGTAGTTTATAGGTTTGGGCACATGATCTTAATTCGAAAGTCCAAATGCATCCTTGCTTTTGCTTAATGATAAGTAGTCATTGAAATTCATTTCTATTAAGCCTTTTTTCTTTTTGCCTAACACAACACTTATCACTATTTTCAACCTTTGTAAGAAGTAATCTTCAAGGTTTGCAAAAAGCAATATTCAAGGTTTATTACTATTTACTATCTCTCTCTCTCTTTGTTTTGTTTTTTTTAGTAAAGATATAGGTTTTGATAAACCTCAAGGTCTAAAATACCTATATCGATTAAATATGTATGTCAAAATAGACGTTAAATTTTTTTTTATATATAGATGAGAAGATGTCCAAAGTGTATTCATTCTCACATTTGTTGAAATGTAACACAAAACAGCGCTTTTTTGTCAATCCTTGCCCAATGCTAAGGCACCCTATGCCAACACTCCGAAAAAAGAAGCTTTTACTGTTTAAGGTAGCCGCAGAACTGGTTTGGTTCATAACCGAAAGAAAATATTACTTTGGGGTCAAGACAAATCTATAATAGTAAGTCAATTGCGTGCTGTAAGCATATTTCATTAATCCTGGAAATGTAATCACTATTTTAGCTATTCAGTGTTCAACTATTCTACCAAAAAAAAAAAACATTGTAATGTACCCAAAAAAAAGCTGTTCGGTATTCAACTGACCTTTTTGTTAGGACCTTCTCTTAATTACGTAACTGACCCTCCTATGCATAATGCTTAGCACATGGGGATTTCTTCTTACTATAACCAAAGAAAGGTGCATGACCTATAACCTAATCATATAACCTTTCATTTTAAAACAATAACTATTCGCTTCCTGCACTGAGACACATAATGAATTACTTGTGGCAATCAATCGCAGCTAGCTTTCTAAGTGGGAACATTAATTCATAGAAAATTTTCATTGATCATTTAACCTTTTTCTTAAATTTTTTGGATGAGATGATTTGACTTTTAATTATAGATGATAATGAGAAAATTTTAAAAAAATTAAATTTGTATAAAAGCCAACAATTTCATTATTTCAAGAAGTCATCGAGTTAACAAAATAGTTATTGTATTCTGTTTGGAGAGCTTTTCTGATTAATTTTAATTAGTATTCATTCCAGTTTCCTGTTTTAGTTTTATTCTTTCTTTTTCTTATTTTCACTAGAAACCTTCTCTAGGTTTTTCATCTCAGCCCCAAACAAATTGCACTAATCCAGGCAATGAAACCACGTGGACGGTGGACCTGACTGGTATTTGATTCTTTCTATCCAGTACTGACTAAACCCTCCGCGGTAGTAATATTTGAAATTCAATGAATTAGAAACATCAGAGAAAACAAGAATGACTTAAAACAAGGCATCCACATTGATAAGTAATTTGGCATTAACCCCAGCAGAGAAGTTCTGGAGACTTCACATTTAGTTTCAAAACTGTGAATGATTTATCCAATCTCAATCATCACGGGGTTACCTGTTACATGTCTTTTATCTAAACACAAATTTAGTATTAGCATATAACTGTACTAGAAAAGAGCAAAGCCCTGTTGTACCACTCTACCTCAATTTATTCCAATCCAAAGTAAAAGTAGATATAAAATTCAACTTTAAACTTGAAAAATGAAAAGAAAAAAAAATACTAAGGTATATGAACAATTTAATTTTCATAAAAACACTTTCTGACTACTTGAATGAATTGAAGAAGTTGACCGTGTCATTGAGGGCCTGGATAAAGTCGTCAACCTCATCCTTAGTGTTATAGAAATAGAGACTAGCACGTGCACTTGCGCTGACTCCTAAATAGCGATGGAGGGGCTGGGCACAATGGTGACCTGATCTGATAGCCACTCCATGCTGAAATGTTACATATCAGTTGCAAATCAACAGCTATCCAATATCTTCCACAATGTTCTAAGACTAAGAATAATGCACATATCCAGTTTTTTATCCTCTTACCTGTTGGTCCAGAAATGTTGCGAGATCAGTAGGGTGCATATTTTCAACATTGAAAGAACAAAGAGCAGCTCGTTGGACTTTTTCTGAAGGTGCTGGCCCATAGATGCGAATATTTGGGACAGAAAGAAGCCTCTCATACAGATATCTACCCAGCTCAACCTTATATTAACACAGAATATTAAAGTAAATTTATACAACAATAACAACAACAAAAGCCTTTTCCCACTAGGTTGGGTCAGCTACATGGATCAAGTGATACCATTATGCTCAAATCGTTTGTCCATGTCATAAGAATTCAACAAGGTTTTACGTTGGTTGTCGATTGCCTAACACAACCTCTTTTATCCAGGCTTTGCAAACAGAAGTAATGGCCTTTGCAGGCATGTTAGCTCTACCAATAATAGTAGTTTTAATCAGTGTTATTAAACTCGGACCGGACCGGCCGATCTGACTGGGGAATCGGCCAAGTAACCGGTCCGAGTGATCACTTGAATCAGCCATGTATTAAAACTGGTGTGACCCGGTTTGACTCGGCCAGTTTTGGCCAAAAACCGGTAAACTAGCCGGGTCATGAAATTAAAAAAAAAAAAAACACTCTTAAACTTTGAGAAGTCATAACTTTTGACTTGTTTGTCTGATTTGGACTAATTATATGTCCATTTCATATAACTTTTCGAGCTATACGCCATGTCGATCTTAATTTTTCAAAAAGAAAACTTATTTTCTAAGTTATGAGTATTTTAATGAAAATATTAAGGTTTTTTTTTATGAATTAAGGGTTAAACTCTTTTTTTTTTTCTTAAGGTCATCACTCAAAATAAGGGTACTTTAGTTGTTTACAATGATAAATATCATCATATGTAGTGTGTATTTATACATATATATATATATATGTATTTAAATATTTATTTAATTTTATACGGTTCGACCAGTGACACTCATTGACTCAGTACCCTGACCAAGTCGACTACCAGTCCGAGTTTAATAACTATGGTTTTAATTGCAACTTGTAATCATGAAACAAAATTGCACAATTTTTTCTCCAAAGGTAATAATTAGCTCATTGTCTGATAGATAAACACAATTCTATGAGATCCAAACATTCTCCATGACAAATATCAATTAATTCAATGGATAGACTTTGCTATTCATGGTTGCTGAATGCAAGAATAGACTATTACAGTTCCCTAGACTATTTTGTAGTATGTATAAAACCTTTGCTTTCCCATTTCACTTTTAGGCTTTGTTTGGATTATGAGAAAAATAGAGTGGAAAGAAATAGAGTAGAAAGAATAAGGAGTAGAGAAATAGAGTAGAAAATGAGTAGATTTTTAAGTTGTTTGGATTAAGAGAATTAGGAGAGAAATAGGAAAGAAAGAAAATTAAATTTTGATGTAAATACATATTTGCCCCTATTTATTTATTTATAAAACAACAAAAAGAAGGGTATATTAGTCAAATTTCCACCTCTACCTATTTCTTCTCTATTTTTTCTCACTTTAGGAGAGAAATGAAAAAGTTATGGGACCCACCATTTTTTTTTTCTTCTCTATTTCTCCTCTAACCAAACAAGAGAACTTCCTCATTTCTCTTATATTTCTCTCTTCTCTAATTCTCTCTTCTCCATTTCTTTCAAACCAAACAAAGGCTAACAGTTCCTAAGCAATATATGTATATAGATAGATAGAGAGAGAGAGAGAGTTTTGACAAGTGTAACTTAGAAAGTGATTATTGGAGAATGATTAATTAATAAGATTTTAGTGAGAAAGTGGGGATGAAAATGCATGAGATTAATTAATAATAAATGATGATAAAACGCATCTTAAAATGATAGATTAAATGTCTCTTAGAAATCATTAAAATACTAATAGTTGTAAAAATGTAATAGCAAATTATGCAGGATTTAAATTGTTTAAAATATTTTAAATAAAACACAACCGAGTAAAGGAAGGCCAAGAACCAAAAAAACCCCAAATGGCCCAGCTTCTTGGATAGCTCCCATACTGATGCTGCTTTTGCTACATATTAATTTATGATTATATGCATGCACAACAAAAAATGAATTTGTGATGAAAATTTAAGACCAGTGACAAAAACTTTTAACAAGTGTCACTTACAAACAGAGAAAATATTGACAAATGTCACAAGAATTTTGACAAGTGTCAATTAGATATGTTATGTATTTAATGAAAATGCATGTTAAACTTTAATTTATGCATGTTAAATATTAATTTGTGATGCTATACATGCATGCTAAACACTAATCAGTTTGACCATTTTGGATTATTAGTGGGTTCTAGTCATTTCATGTATCATATGAAATATTTAACTATTTTCTAACTGTATTCTATTGTCATGTGCAATTTGTTGGAGTATACAATAATATTTAATCCTATTCAAAATAGGACCCATGCGATCCTCCATTAGAACTTTATAATTGTACTCATGTCAAATTATTCTTCCTATAATCATAGCATGTATTTTCTAAATCAAGATTTCTCATTCCAACAACTTAATCTTTTACTATAAAATTATCTTACATTCTATATTAAAAAAAACTAAGACAAATATACATAGATATTATTTGATAATTATTATATATATAACTAAGAATATTAATAATTATTAAGTTTAATTTTATGTTACATTTTATGCTCTGATCAACGCTCGGGTTTTACACTAGTTATAAGTAAAATCTCACTTGTGACAACTTTGCCATCAATTGAACCTGAATACAAGAATAGACTAAGAGATGGAAGTGAATAGACTGCATCAATGTGCAGATCAGTACATTGAGAGCAGGGTTTACTACATTTCCAAGGTTCGGCAAACTGAGATCCCAAATATTCAAGAGTTGTGTTACTATGAACTTGGGTTCATGATGAACCCTATACGTGGCAACATGTCTATTTAATTTAGATAGTTTAAAAGAATTTAAAATTATAAATATGTACACATTATAAAATTCAGTCTATGGATATGTTGCCATGTATAGGGTTCACCATGAATACAAGTCCGTTGTAACAAAACTCAATATTCAAAGATTATTCACGAGGTAAATGAAATCGGGGTGTGTATAAAAATATATTGCAGCTCATTATGCTCAATTCAGTATAAAATTCAGTCATTTTCAAAGCCACAGCTAGTACATTGTGGACAAAAGAAATTAAAAAAGGAAAAAATAAAAGGCATGTCCAGCATTTACGTCCATAATATGATATGCATACATAACTGATACCTAGCACCATTAAGTCACCAATTCTAGCAAATCAGTCTATTATAGTACTGCATAAGAATGAACCACACCCATTTTATCCATCCTCTTCCATGTCTTAATTAGAAGGACCCTTGTTCTTACTTGTCTTTCGTTCTCTTTAATCCTTACAATCATGGTTGTCAAACTCCCGAGTTAACTCTTAAACTGTTACAAGTTTACGATCCTAGGACACAAAATGGGTTAAATCGCATGTAAACTCTCTTTTTGTTAAACTCTTAAAGAGTGCAAGTAAACTCTGTCAAAATTGGTAAACTCTCGATTTTAGTAACGAGTTTACAAGCCTAGTACACATGGTTTTGGCCTCAAAACGCACAGTTATGGTTGATTTTGTTTGGTACTTGGTTGAATTACCTCTGTTCTGCCATATATATTTGGTTTATAAAGCTAATTTTATGCTATTATTATTATTTTCGTTCTGCTTTGTTAAATTACAAAATAATGCAAGTGCTGGAATAAGTAAAATATAACAGTTAGGTCAAGTATTGAGTTATTTTTTACTTTATAATTTTTGTTTGCTTTGTTATGGAATTGTAATGTTGAATATTACTTATGGATATGCTATTAAATTATGTTTGGGTACTAGGATATTTTTTTAAATAATATTTTTGAAGTATGTAAACTCTTACGAGTTTACGATTCAATTTTACTGGAGCTCCACGACTTTACCTAAACTCTTGAGTTTGACAACCTTGTTACAATATTTCTCTTACCAAATTGTTTCTCTTCAAAAACTTTAATTAACTTACTATTCCAAATCTTACACTACATATTATAGGTATAAAACTTACGTTTTAATTTATAATATTTTATGTGTAAGTATGAATGTATATGATTAAGTAATTTAACATAAATGCACAAGTGGAATCATGCTAAGGGTTATCAAATTTGACCCAGATATTGCACTCACATCGGCACTGCACACTCTTCATTGAGCCTGCATTTTATTCATATATTCTTTATTTTTATTTTTTTTTGTAGATTTAATAATAACCCAGCATGATTTGAACACGTCTTAGCTTTTGCATGCTTCAAAAGGTTCAAAAGTTGTGCATCACTTTTTTTTTTCTTTCTGAACTATAAAATAGAGTTAGTTATAAGATTGAAGCTCAACTCACCTCATAATCATGTATTGCTTGCATACCAATCCCAGATAAGTAATCAACTGCTGCTCCTAAACCAATTGCTTCCCCAATTGCTGGTGTTCCAGCCTCAAATCTGGGAGTCAGAATGGGTCAAATAATGAGATACAGCCATACAGGTTGTGGGGAAAAAGATCCCCTAGGCATGAGAGAACACATTAACAATGATTCTATCTAAAGTTAGGAAGAAAATAGACCGCCATAGTATCAGTCCCAGGATAAGTAAAGAAACCACTTTATATCACTTGATTACTGTGTATTAATAACAGTCACTTAAATAGTTGACCAAATCACTTTTCAGGTTAAAAAATGTTATGGGTTTCAAAGTATCAATGGCCAACATCATATCATAATGGTTTAGCATCAGGAGCCAGGTGAAGTGAAATGAGGAAGTGAAAAAGTTTGTTAACAAGGGAAAGTGAATGAAAAAATGGATAAACTTGTAGAAAGCACCGATGTCAATATCACTTGAGAAATCTTGGAATGTATTCCTACCCTTGTAACCTCTTCTAAATATTTCCTGTATTATTTATCTCCATTTCCTAATTTCTAATTTGAATCCCATATGTATCACTCATTAACTGCTTTACAATTGAATTCCAGGAGACTCCAATGCATAGAGATAGATGACAACTTCAAACTACTTGCTAGACAATTGAAAAGTCAAGGTAAATCCGGGTGGAACGCTGAGTATATTTTAATGCCATAAGCAAAGAGACTATTATGCATGCACTCATGCAAAGCAGTAGAGCTGCTAGTGCTCTTTTTTTTCCCAGTACATTGGAAATTGAACATGTGACCTCTACCCAAACCCCCATGGATTATCTATAAGATAAACTAAGTCAAAGCAAATATAATTTCAAAAACCTGGATGGAGGTTCAGCATAAGTCGAATGATCCAGATATACATCAGAAATCATTTCCCCGCCACCTAAAATAAGTGAAGGCAAAGGTTGCCAACAATAAAATTAGCTTGAAAATACAGTCTGATTAACCTGGTACCCTAAACAAAGAGGATTTTTTTCTTTTTTAGTTAGTTATTCCTATTTGATGGGGTGATGTAAGGAAAGTACCATGGCTAATAACTTACCTAAAAATGGAGGCATGGCAGACAAGAGGTCACTTTTACCATATAAGAATCCAATGCCTGTAGGCCCACACATCTGAAATGTATTCCTCGACTTATTACGCTTGTCTGACAGTTAAAATTCAAACATATATGTAAACAACCCTACCTTGTGAGAAGAAGCAACGAGAAAATCAACACTAAGGCTCCGAACATCAACCATCATGTGAGGAACACTCTGACAGGCATCTACAAGCACTTTTGCCCCAACATCATGCGCCCAATGTACAATATCTTTAATAGGAAGGACAGAAGCTACAGAAAAGCAGTGAAAGATATATGAAAACTCATTCATTTCAGCTACAAATTCTAAAAATGAGCAACAAGTACTATAATTATGGAAAAGAAGAATGGCACGGGCTACAAAATCATTGGAAAGAGAGCTTTGGTAAGGGGATGTTGTGATAATTCATATATGGGCTAAAGATTTAATGTTTTTAAGGTGTTGTAGGTCTCATTCATAGTTACAGGTTTGCAATACTCTCTGGTACGCGGTACGTCACTTCTTGAAATTATGATCTCAAGACATTCTTTACATTGCAAAGTACCATAAATTGGTACACAGGAATTGGTTCGCAGTTCACAGGGTTGCTGAGCGAACTAGGTAACTATGGACTCGTTAATATGTCTAGGAATCAATCATGGATTTAATATTATAGGAAGTCTTTAAACCCTTATAGGATTACGACTTGAGCGCAAATCCTTATATGATAAGTTTTGGAAAGCCTATTTATATGGATGTATTGTTTTCTACCATGGCAGAAAATCGGGCAATGGCACCGCTGAGCAACGAGCCCAGTGGATTTGGTCCATTTGGAGGCTAGAGTTTGCCAGTTATGGCCGCGCAGCAGTAGAGAAATGAGTTGACACCCACCTTTGATACCATAAAGAAGGTGATAGGCTTTGGCTGGATTCTGTGACTATTAGTCTACACAATTATATACTATTTACAAGACCAATTGACTCCTAAATTACAGCACTAATTACAACTGTACAGTAAATATAAATTATACATATTTAACATGTGGCTAATATAACTATCCTAACAGGCATTTTATACAAAAATTCATGATTTCTAGAAAATTCACATGACTATGATAAAATTCCAAGACACTAAGCATAACCTAAAATACCTCCAATAGTTTCCTATCATTAATCCATCATAAAACCTCAACCAGTCAACCCTAACCTTTGAAACCCTCACTCAATGCCACCCTGCTTCAGTTTTCTATCAAAACCCAACTTTATGTCTGTCGTATTTCAAAGAACTTCAAAATATACATCAAGATAATATAAACACTAGATTAGAGAATAACTGTCCTAAGATTCTGATTTATGTAAACAAGCAGATATATCAGTGGACTGTGGATGCATGACAACCAGCGCAGTCACGCATGAAGAATTTGGACAAGTAAGTTTGTCATATATGCACCTAAGACTAAACCTCAAGGAGAGGATGGTTTCATCTTGTAGACCAACTAAACCGACATTGCAAAGGTTTACCAAATAATAGAACTTCTAAAACACCACTTAGAAAGAATCATATCCATGTAAAAAAGTAGATAAAACAGTGATTACATGAAGATTAATACAATAACACATGCAAAAAGTTAGACAAATAGGCTGCCAGATATATTTCAAAGAGAAAATCTAAAGAAGAGGATAGTTCTTTCTAAGAAATACCTAACCTAATTTGAAAACTTCATTACTGATTTTTTAAAATACAATTCCTTCAAGTTATTCCAGAAAGGATATCATATGCTTATCAAAAGCTAAGGGGGTGTTTGGTTTGTTTTCATTTTCAGTTTATATGTTTTCATTACAATTACAAAAATGCCACTTTGTTTTCATTCTGTTTTCTGTTTTCAAAATTTTGTGAAGGAAATGGTAAAAACTTCAAAATGTTGTTTTCACCATTTCCTTCACAAAATCTTGAAAACAGAAAACAGAATGAAAACAAGGTGGCAATTTTGTAATTATAATGAAAACATATCAAATAAAAATTAAAACAGAAAACAAACCAAACACCCTCTAATTTTGAAAATTCCCATATGAAGAAATTAATTATTCAAAAAGCAAAATAGGTTTCATTCAAGGCAGGCAAACACTTCAATGCTTATCAAATCAAATATTAGAACATTAAACGGAAGGTCAGCTTGTAGATCCGTATAACTTCAAGGTGGGTGAACAGTCAATGATCCATTGTGAGACCTAGAGACCTTTTTGTAAAATACTGAGGGATTTTATGAAGCAGCTAATAAACCAGCAGACCATCGATGTTAGAAACTACAAAATTAAGGCACATGACTTTTAACAGCATAAATTCAAAGTATCATTAAAAAAAGGAATTATCATAGTGAATAATCGAAATGACAAACATACCAAGCATGTTTGAAACATGATGTACAACAACTATTTTGGTCTTCTTTGAAAGCATTTCTTTTAACTTGTCTATATCTGGAGCCTCATCTTGATTTAAATTCACAAATTTCAAAACAGCCCCAACTTTTTGAGCTACAAGTTGCCAAGGCACAATGGCACTGTGATGTTCAGCAACCGTAAGTATGATCTGCAAGAATGGTAACACAATGTGAGATCCAGGGCAGGTACTGTACAAGAATCATAGTTAAGTTTCATTCCATGTGATGAGATGAACCACAAAAGTCACATAAATGGTTTTATACCTAAAATCTAGCAGCACCTATCCTCTTTTCTAGTTACATACTTATCCTCTTCATATTTTACTCACCTGTATCTCCCTACTGGCACATAATTGCACAACCAATCCCTATCTCCAGAATCAAATGATAAATCCACATTGCATACTAATTGAGCATGTCTCTGACTAAACTAATTTTGATAGATCTGGAAGTTACTACACAACAGAGGTATATACAGGCAATTAAATATTCTCCTATATAAAAGTGAATATTTTAAAAAGGGCATAATTTGGAGATAATGGCAGTGAAAACAGAAAAACCATTTTGCGAAATCTAGGCTGATAGAATTATGTAATTAACAAACCCCAATTTCTCCTTTACCTTATTTTAAAATTACTCAAGATAAATCCAAATTAAACCTTAATGCTCTCTCCAAATCTTAAAAAGATGCACAAAAGAATCTCAGATTTAGTTGAACAGTTAAGTGAGTTGAGGATCATCTAAATATTAATCAAGGATAAAATACCTCATCTTCTCGTTTTAAATTTGACAAGCCCCAAGAGTAAGCTACTAGATTGATTGCTTCAGTAGCATTTTTTGTAAATACAATTTCTCTTGAATCAGAAGCATTTATAAAAGCTGCAACCTTCCGTCTAGCCAATTCATACTCATCCGTGGCCTTTGCACTATATCCATAAAAATTTATGCATTATAATGCAATTGATAGTTCAAGCAATATATATATATATATATATATATATATATATATACATACATATATTGAAAATTTGAAAAGCATGGAAACCATGTCTTTTTCCCCTTTATAATCAATGCCAGAATGGAGAAGGGAAATTCAATTAAAGTGTCACCAAATTACACATGCAATTACAAATATTACACAATAAGTACCTCAAAAAATGCATGCCACGATGCACATTTGAATTATAAGCTTCATAATAATTTTGCAGTGCCTTCAAGACAATGTTGGGCTTCTGAGAAGTTGCTGCATTGTCTAAGTAAACAAGTTTTGAGCCATTTATTTCCTGTGAATGAAGTTAAAGTGGCATAACTTTATAAGGTGTACGAGAACAACATACCAAATTCTTTTTCCATGAAGAAAAACATTAGAACCAAATACTGTGCATTTTATATGCATAAAGAGAATTGGGGAAAGTAAAACCATATCTTTTATGCATAAAAAGGTAACGGACTAATAAAAGCCAATGCTTATCAACAGAATTACAGATATAATAGTTTTGCATCACATAGAAAAGATATATTTTACAAGAACATTAAAGAACTTGAGTATGAGAACAATGCACTAACCATAAAGTTTTGTTGATTCATGCATCTGCACCTAGAATCTTAAGGTTTTCGGTTGATTTGGTTCTTAACACTTTAAAGGAGTCAAGTCATATGCATAATCAAATTGATGTCCCTTGAGGTATCTTGCCCACAGAATAATCTTCTCATAAAAACATAATTTAGATCCCCATTGAAGCACAATAAACAACAAAAGTGGAGGTAATATACAATTTTTTACGGACATCCTAACATAATTCCTTAATAGGAATAGAGTTCTTCAAGTCCCCAATTCTTTCCCACTTCCATGTAATAGAAGCAGTATGTACTCCCTACCAAGTAAGACTTCCCCTCAAGATATGTATCAACACATGCACAAGAGATTCCAGTTATCTCTCAGGCTTTGCTCAATGATACAATGGGTATCCCAGCTCAATATACAAGAGATTCATAGGGAAAACAATTTTATTTGAGAGAAGGAAAGCACAAAATCTGATGACCAAAATAAAATTTAAAACCTCGTTATCAGAACTTTCCAATACACTTAAAGGCTGCACTTTAGGGAAAATAAAATTAAGGATAATAAAATAGATACCTGGTGGAGTATGGGGAAATGGGGTCGGGTGGTGTGACCAAGAGAAGGGGAGCCAAGAGCTGGTTCAGCTACTTGTTGATTGACTGCTGATGCAGAAACAGAGAGAGAAGAAGACAAGCGATGGAACCTAAACCCAATATATGATGAGCTCCGAGTAGTGATTGAGCAGCAGCAACTGGGGCTTGAAATGTTGAAAGATGGAAGCTTTTGAACCAAAACCTCCATTATTGACCACCCAACAAGAAAATTGAAATGCGTTTTTGTGCAAGAGACCAATACAGTCTGTAGTTATATATGAGAAAAGGTCAAATATTTTGCAGTTGTAGTAAAAGAAAATGGGTAGAGTTAAAAGTATGATATAATCACAAGTAATCCTTATCCAACAAACATTGCTCTTGGAAATTCAACAAAGGAATTTGACAGTGACACTAACCGGTCACTGAGCTTCTAAAGTAGAGAACACAATAATCTGCCTCTGCGGTTCTCTTTGATTGGGGACGGGGTTCCTTTTCAGATAAACTCAACTGGGCTATGATTGCGAACACAAACAGCTTCCATTCTAAACGAGATTTCTACATAGATATCATATTATAATTGAATGAATAATCGAAAAGCTAAAAACAGTGTTTGTGTCCGACTCAACCTTCAAAATGAAAATGATTTCTTTCACCATAAAAATCAAAACTGTTGAGGTATCAGAAAAGTGAATCGGCTTGGTTCTGAATCGGAAATAGTACACAAGATAATGGGGGTTGAACTTACCTGCAACCACCAACCCCAATTCGATGGTGCTGAGCTGAGGTCAAGACGAACTGCGATGGAGGCTACTGGCTAGGGTTCACATCCAATTTCAGATTTCTAAATTCTATTTGTTTTTATTATTATTCCATTCTTTGCTCTTAAAACGTAAATAAATTAAATAATAAAAATTTAAAAATTATTTTAGATAATTGATAATGCTTCCCACATTTTATCTGTCTGTCTTATCATCTTTCTATTTTTTTCAATCTTTTTTTTCACTCTAATTTTTTTATAAATATATTTAGAGTAATTATTTATTTTGTTCTTTTAAATATACAAATATCATCAGTTAAATTTTTTAATGATAAATATAACATTAAATTAATCATTTAATATTATTTTTTATACCAAATTGATTTTATAAAAAATTAATTTAATATTAAAAATTATTAAAAGACTAAATTAATAACAATTATATTTTTAAAAGATTAAAATTAATATTTACTTGTATGTTTAAAATTGTGCACATGAAGATAATGACCTCATTGCTTTCACTCTGTTATACGAAAATTTATAAAATTGTGTTTTCTTACAAATACAACCAAACAACCCCTATTCTTCCACTTCAAATTGAATAACCATACACATTGGATGGCAGAAAAATTAATAGTGCACAATCTAGCTGTATTTCATGGATTTATTTCAAGGTTGTCTTATTATATTATAATACAAAATAATCAATCATATAAAGTTTGTATCACAACCCAACAGGCTAAAAACTTCAATAGCATTGACATGTCAACTGAGATTTACATTATTCGTGCGAGAGGTATACTATCATTTCCTTCTGTCCCATTGCTGACAGACAAAAATTGTTGCCAGATGGTTATTTGGGGAAATACTACAACTTCCAATTCAGCTATTGTCGAGTGCAAAATACACATAAAACAACTGATATGAAAACAAGAAACTTTTAATTTTTAATAAAATGCAAAATCATTGGACAACTATCCATATACAACTATACATTGAGATTGTAGAACAAGTATTAAGCCACCCAATAGTGACCAAACCAAGTAACTGTCAAAATGCACTGCTCGTGCAAATTCTGGCCCCCCAAAGAATTTGTGGAGCCTTGTGCATGTGAAGCAAAAGCATTCAGTTAAATGAGACGCATGATATTTGATATTCCAAAAGTAGTTTTATTTCAGAAATCGCATTCTTACCTAGGTATACCAACAGAATATTGATCAGTGTAGGTAAGAAAATTCCCCAAAACATTACCCGTCAATGTGGAAACAATTTACATTATATTTGTTTTATGATCAGACTGTTTAGACGCTTAGTGGTAATCTGACATCTGTGATATAGAAACTGCCGTGAGAATAAACTATGCAGCGTTTAGAGAACGAAAGTATTTCACAAATGCAGTTTAGAAAGAAAACATGAGGAATACTGTTACGAATTCAAGTGAGTGATATATGAGTAAAGAGCCCACATTAATAACGAATAAACAAAATGAAAAACATATAAATGAAAAGGCTTATGAACCTAATGTCTTAAAATGTTGAATTGAGACGTAAAGTCATGCCTTAAAATTTTTAGTTCAGACATGTGTCAAACCCACTGATATGTTCATTGCTAAGTCCATTGCAAAAGATGATCCCAACAACACATATTTCTACCCACAACATGTGATTGCAGAAGATCACCCCGAACAACACATATTTCTACCCGCGACATGTGATTGGACATCAGACAAAGTAGATTATAGACATATATCTAGAACTTTCAAAAAATGCTTAAGAATCATTTTGTTAATGATTGGATAGAGAACACCCAAAAAGTAAGGCCTGCTCAAGAGAAGAATTGAGGATTTTAACAGGTCAAGCATAGAAATCACGTAACAGATACTAATCAGACTACGATTTGAACAATAAAGAAAGTGGTGAAGTCCAGAACATTTCTCTTTATATGATGAGACTTCGCTAAGGTCGTTGAATTGCACTGAAACTAAAATATAAACCACAATATATACAAATCTTATTTTGAAAGCAGCTTCCTGCAACATGAATGAAGTCTTTCAACACAATGTCACTCTTGGAGAAAATCCATTTGGTCATGAAGTGAAAGATATTTCTTTTTTCATTTTTTTTCATCATGTTATGGCTTTGTACATTAAGGGTAGATGCAAAAACAACATATGGAGACTGTCACTAACATCTGGTGGCACATTGTATCTCAAAACCTTTCTGTATCCTCCTCATCTACTGAATATACATTATCCGCTAGCTGCTATACATCTAATTAGGTTCATCCACTTATTCTACAATGTTCAGGCGTATAAATGCTCCTATCTTGCAGAAGATTAAGAGGAATGCAAGTAATGTGAAGAAGACTCTATATCCCACTCAATGTCTCCACATGCAGTAAGAACTACTGCAAGGATATAATCATCCACCACAAAACCTTCAGCTTGCATTCTATACATGAGCTTCAAAGCCTCTCTACAATGCCCATTCCTTGCATAACCCATGATCATGGCTTTCCAAGAAACCAAATTCCTCTCTGGCATGTTGTCAAAAACTCGAAAAGCGTCAGCAACATATCCACATTTTGCATACATATAAATTAAAGCACTATTTACAAATACATTAGACAAGGCAGGGGTCTTGCTTGCATAGGAATGAATCAATTTTCCATGCATTGGAGCTTCTAAATTAGCACATGCTTTCAGAGCTGATGAGTAAGTAAAGGAATTAGGCAACACACCTTCCGCCATCATTTCCTGCAAAAACTCAAGAGCCTCATACTCATGCCCAAGCCGGGCACACCCAGAAATAATGGCAGTCCATGAGACAACATCCCTCAAAGGCATATGTTGGAGCACCTTGAAAGCATGAGAGTATTCTTTACATTTGCAGTAGAACCATACCAAAGTGCTTCCTATGTACGTATTAGTATGGATAATACTCTTGATTATCTGTGCATGAACTTCTCTTCCAATTAGCAAAGCCTTAATTGAGCCACAAGCCATCATGACACTTACAATTGTCAATTTATTAAAATGTACTTTTTTCCTCTTCATTAATCGAAAGAAGCTTATGGCCTCTTCACCAAATCCATTTCGAGCATATCCTGATATAATGGACGTCCAAGTAGCTGTGTTTCTAATCCTCATTCTATCAAACACTTGTTTAGAATTCACAATCTCCCCACATTTTGCATACATATCAACTAGGGAAGTTCCTATAAAAACATCACTCTTACAGATTTTCTTTACTATGGCACCATGCAGCTGTGTCCCAAATTTCAATGCCTTATTCTCTCCACAAGCCTTCAGTGCACCACATATAGTATATTCATTAGGAAAGAACCCATCACCTAGCATTTGTGACAACATTAACAAGGCTTCGTGTCCAAAACCTTGTTGGGAACAAGCAGTAATTATAGTTGTCCAACATACCACGTCCCGCTCAGCCATCCGATCAAATGTTTGAAATGCACTTGATATCTGCCCACATTTTGCATAAAAATGAACAACTGCACTATCAACAATTAAATTCCTCTGGTTGCTTTTCAAGATATGTGCATGGATTTGTTTCCCCAGTTCTAAATCCACTCTTTTACCACACAAATTCATGACACAGACAAACATCTTACTGTTTGCCTGAACCCCATGTTTAATGGAATCATGAAATAACTTAAAAGCTTCATCATCCAACTTAAAATTTAAATACCCATCAATAATTGCAGTCCATGTAACCGTATTCCTTCTTGACATTCCATCAAACACTCTACGAGCCTGAGCTAACTTCCCCAATCTCAAATAACTACAAATCAAATTATTATCAACATAAGTAACTGAATCTCTAAAACATTTCAACACAATTGTGTGTACCCTTCGTACTTCTTCCTCATTATAACACAACCGCAGCCAACGAGCAACTAAATCGGGATTGAAGCATTGAGTTTTCTCAGCCAAATTGTCTATCTTCCTGCAAGCAGCATCCAAAGGACAATTGATAATATCTTGAAAGTTCAATTCTGCAGCATTTAGTGCTTCAATGCTTCCAGTTGCAGCATCATAAACTTTTACAGCAGCCAAGCATGTGTTCCGAAGCATTGCCAAATCTTGCAACACAAACATAATGGTAATACAAACCAGTTTAATTAAAGAAGCAAGTTTGAACTACCCAGTTAAATAGACTCATTTTAACATGTGGCAAGTACTACATGATCTCTATAGTGCATGGACGAAAAAATCCTAGGGCTTACAATCATTGTTCAACCTAGGCTAATCTAGATAAAATCTTGATGATCTCTATGTTTCAAAGGAAGAATTCAGAGGGAAGGGAATGGAAATGGAATATGATTGTGTGGGTGAATAAATTGATCTGATTATAAAAAGCACCACCATTTAATTGTACTTGTAGTAAGAAAGTATTAAAATGTTCAACTGAATTGACTCTAGAGACTTAAAAAGCACTACCGTCTAATGGAATATCATTCTGTGGGTGACCAAATATTTAAAAGCTCAATCTAGTGTTATAAGAAACATTGACTCAAATTACATAAGAGATTCAAAGCATTTAGTCTCACCATTTTGCACTTTTGGATTGTCATAGTAGTATTCAGCTACTGTATGAAGGTGCACAAAGAATTCTTTTGTGAAATCTTTACGACACCTGGAGATGATTTCACTAATTTCTGATGGCGCCCCTTTGATCGCTTCAATAAGTTCATTGTGTCTCTGCACATCTTCGTCTATCTGCAGAAGAGAAGTATTTAATAAATTTGTGCATTATGGCAGCCACAAACAACATACTTAGATGCATGGTATTATATAATCCCTTAATATACAAAATTTCCCTACATTAATCATATTCCTGATTTTGTTTTTCTAGGATAAAACATGTTTCCTCTTTTGTTATTTTCTAATTAATGTAGTAAACAGTAAAATTGTACTGTGAAAGCAGAAACAAATATCTATTTTGCATTCAAGAGAAATGAATAAAAGATATTAAAAGAGGGGTGATGGTTACGATTGTGGCTGATTGTTTTTCATTAGTCACCATAACGATATCACAAAACAAAAAAGGTGTAAAAAGTGAGAGAGAAGGCAGGGTTGGGGGAGGGGTGGAACAGCGAGAGAGAGAGAGAGAGAAGGACCTAAAGTAATGAGTATAAATTTCAATATCAAATGACAGACCTCTTTGAGCTTCTTTCCAAGCCAGAGCAGCTTCTTCTTCATCAGTGGATTGTCCTCGCTGTCTGATCTGTCCTGACAGTGTCTAAAAAAATGGGGCCTAAGATTGCTCCATTTCTTGTTGAAAACTAACAACCTTCTCCAATCAGTCAAGGTGAGATTGTCCACCATGAAAGCCTCAATGAGCTTGTCACACTCTCTAATCATTTGGTAGTTATCCAAGAACCGAGTGCCATCATTATCATCCCTTTTCTCATCACTTCCATTAGAGGTACTGGTACATGACAAGCCTTCACTGATACAATTTGGCACTGCCCTTCTGTCACCAGCAACGGCAGTAGCTGGAGATGAATACAACTGATCTGCTTGATCAACCAACAAGTAAGGACTTGGAATTTGACAATAGCTATCAACTACAGGCTACAGGAATTGCTTCTAAGCTATTTATTTACTAACCCTTTTTCTTTTGGCAGAGGAAAGGTATAAAAGAGAAACAGGGAACTCCCTAATTTACTTATACTATAATATCCTATCCTAATAAAATGCAAACAGCCAAACAAGTGCTATAGAGTGAGTAAATTTGAGTTGAAAAGTAACGACTCACCTTTGGTACTAAAAGTGAAGCATGAAACACGAACTGAATTTGTAATCAATAAAGAGAAGGGAGAAGCAAAATCTCCAGTAGCTTTAGTAGTAGGAAACCTTAGTGGAATTGAACAAGATGATTGAAGAATTGCAGTTCGTAACTCCATGTGTTTGAATTTTGCTATCTGAAATTCAGAGATTCAATAAAAGCTCAGGCAGACCATTAGAAATGGTGCTGTGTGGGTGGGTAGAGGAGCGAGAGCGAGAGCGAGGACGTGTAAAAAAAAGCAAAGGAAGATGACATGTTGCAAAACCATAAAGCTCAAGCATGAAAGGAAAGGAAAGGAAAGGAATCACATATTGAAGAAAGAGACAAGTGAAGGAAAAAGTGGTATCGTTCTGACCTGGTCTGGTTACAACCTTAATGAACGCGATGGTTGTTGTTGATGAAATCCAAAGGTCGACTCGATTGAGGTTGTAGGAAAAACTAGGAACTATGAAGAGAGTGTCAAGTGGGAAGCGAGTAGCGTGGAAAGACCTTAAAAAAGAGGGAAGGAGAGGAACTGAACTGAACTCGGTCGGGGATAAGGACTCAGGACCTGGCCTCTCCTCTCGTCTTACGGCTACTTTCTTTTCTCTCTTTTTTTTTCTTTTTTTTTTCATTTCAATCACCTTTTTTTGGATAGTTCAAAGTTCAATCCTTTTTTATATGGCTTGCATGCATTAGGGCTGTACAAATATTTAAATCAAACAGAGTAATTGGATGAATAGAATATCTTTTTCTTTATTTACAGTTTGATTTAGTGTGGATGTGGTTTATAAATATCTTTTTTTTTGTACATTATCATCCACAACTTAGGAGTATAAACCAAATTATATATTTAAATATATATATATATTATAATTCAAATAATATATATGCATGTATTATATCTGAAGTATATATAAAACAAAGACGGGACCTTTATTTAATATATGTTGTTAAGTTGCTATAGTTGAACATCTATATTTGATATTGTTTTACAATATATTTTTGTTCACAACCAATTATTTTAATTTAGAGTATATTTGGATTTGCTTAAATTTTTAGAATAATTATTATTTTTTAATTAAAATTTATTTTATTTAAAATCTATCTTGTTTGTTTAAAATGTATAAAATTGATTATAAGTTAAGATTATTTTTTATAACTAAAAAAAATTTAGAAAAAAATTGTTATTTTAAGCTTTTAATTATTTGATTTCAAATTATTTCAAAATTTTTGAGAGAGAAATACTTATTTTCCTTCAATCAAATAACTTTTTTAATCATTTCATATATTTTTTGGTAATTTAATATATAAAAATGATTTTTTTATACAATCAAAACCAAACTCTTTATCATAAAATCAATTATGAATTAATATATCCAAACATAAATTAATTTTTTCATAATTGATTTTCTTAAAAATCAATAATATACATAAATGATTTTTAACATAATTTTTTTTTCACAACTAATCTAAACACGCACTTAGTGTTGTGTTATTATTATTATTATTTTGATTGAAGTGTTGTGCTATTATTAATATAATATAACTGTTGTTATAACTTTTTTTTGTTCAGTTTAGTTTTCGGTATACAGCCAAATTGTTTTAATTTATAACTACTTTTTTTAGCATTTATATTTTTTGGTAATAAGGAAGGGTATTCTTGTGTTAATTTTTGAATCTAGTAAAACTAAATTTTTTCCTGAACTATCTTAAGAGTGACTCATACCAACTTTGCGCATAAAGTTAGAATCTAATCAGTTAAGTAAAAAAAAAAATGTTTAGCATTAACAACTAATGAGTACAGTTGAAACATCAATAAATAATTATTTGAATTATATTAATTTGTGAATTGTGAGGTGGTTTAGTTAATTCTAATAACTCATGGTTTAGTTTGATTTGAGATAGATGGTGAAGTATGGTTTGGTTCGAGGTTGATACTTACATCGAATGATATTGAATTGTGAATTCCTCTTTCTCATGTTTCAAATAAAAAGCACAAAATATGTTGACTTCCCATCAGCTTTACGTCATGTTTGGTTGCATAGAATGATTTAAAAGGAATGAGAATGGGAATGGGAAAGAGGGTTAGAATGTAATAGAATGAAATGTTAATTCATTGTTTTGTTTGATATGAATAGAAATGGAATGATGACTTTATTTTATTTTTATGTTTGGTATGCTATAATTAATTAAAAAAATACAAAAATAAATATTTTATGATTTTTTAAGTTAAGTAGCTCAACAATTCAATTTTGACTAACTAAACTTTCGGACTAAATAAGCTTGAGTTAATTCAAATTTATTTAGGTATAAAAAAAATACAGTTTGGACCAAAAGGATTTCAAGACTTTTCAAGACTTAGCAAGTGGATCATATGAGTTTGGTCATTTTTTACACTTATATTTTAGTAAAATGAAAAGAAGATTCTATCAATTTTGTGATAGAATAGGCACTTGAGAAATTAAAAGAATGTCAATTTTTTTGGGAATGCTTGTTGCCATTCCAATCACCTAATTAAACATGTGACCCATTATACACCACTCAATCAAACATGCACTTACAGAAAGTGTTGCACAACTAGAAAAAATAGTACAAACTTTGACAAAAATTTAATTAGATTCAATGATGATTGTTAAATAATATAAAATAGTAGAGATTAACACATTCATCAAATAATCGATAAACATGCTATCTATCAAAATTTTGACCAAAAAATCCTAACTATTTATCATCTTCCTAACTTTTAATCAGATTATATTTACCTCCCTTTAGTTTGGAAAATGGTACGTCATTCTATGTGTAGTTTTCACTTAAACTAAATTTATAAAGAAGGCTGTACGAAAGAAGCGTATGCGTCTAAAATAAAATCTAATAAGATATTTGTTTTGTAAAAAATCAAAGTATGAGAAGTTACCTAATTTTCAAAATTAGAAGGGATATTAATGTAATTTGATCAAATCTTAAGGAATGTCAACACAATTTATCCTAAAATGACAACTTAAACTCCATCCAAAAAATAACAACTTAAAAAATAATTAATGGCATATTAGAATTTTCATAAAATTATAGTACGATTCTAAATTAGGCATTTATTATAGTTTAGTGCCTCATTTGACACATCATTCCCCCCCCCCCAAAAAGTTACATTCTAAACTACTATTTAAAATATAAGAAAAGAGTATAACTGTAATTATGAGTGGTTATTGTTTTTTCTCATGGTGATTACTTTATTTATAGGTTTTTTCTCATGGTGATTACTTTATTTATATTCCTATTATCCTTTGTTACGTGTGGGATGGAGAATATTGGTGATTCCATTATTTGCTTTTATTTTATGGAATCAGCATTTTTATGTCTATTGGTATAAAATAGCATATTATCATTCTATACCTCATTTTATAAAATTAGGAATTATCATTTCCTTTAAAAGAGATGGGATTAGTGATTCTATGTTTGTAAAATGAGATTTAATTTATTTTTTATTTTATTTTTTAATTTTATAAAATGAAAATTATTCTTCTTTATTAAATATAATTTAACTAAATCTCAATTTTATTTTTAGCATGTCTTACCCTTTATGTCTGGCAATTAATTTTAAATATTCTTCTTAAATTTTTAAAAATTAATTTTGCAAATATGTGATTTTTTAAAAAAAGGTATAATAATACTCATATCTTAAAATTTATTTTTTTTCTCATATATAAAATAGTGTTTTGTTATCTTTTAACGATAATATTTTTTGCAATATTCTCGACATGAGAATAATTTTACAATATGAAATATTTAAAATATTTACTTTTTTATCACCATGTCATCAATCAATCACCATCACCATCACGTTATTGTTGGTGACCACCATCTATGGCTGTCAATTACCGGAATCCGACCATACTGTTGCCGCCAGTGGTTGACAGTGGTCAGCAACTTTAGCCACCTTGTCGATCATTCAAATCTGATAATGTTTGTTGTTACCAACAACTTCAACTATCGTGCTGGTTATCAAAATTTGTCCAACCCTTGTTGCCACTCGTGGTTGATGGTGGCGGACAAATTTAATTAATGCGCTGGTTACTAAAATCCTACTACCCATCTGCAGTGACATCGACAATTGATAGTGATTGACAACTTCAAACACTATCGATAGTCAAAGTCATTCTCAAAAATATTTTTAGCTAATTGAACTTAGCAATAATCATTCTTACCAATACTATTATTGAGAATAATATGCTATTCTTAAGAAATTTTTTTTTAAATATGAATCAAACGTCCCCTTAAATCATTTGAGACAACCTGCTTTGACCAAGTGTTAATATTTTTTATTATTTATTTTAAGCATATCATAAATACTGGTGAATTTTATTTTTATGTACAAGAAATTGATATAAATAGTTTATTGAAACAGTGGGTGGAAATATAGATTCAAAGTAAAATGTGCGTTATAATTTTAGCATTTTAAATAAATATGAGCATCCCAAAGTTCCAAACCAACAATGGCGATTTAGTTGGTGACATATATCCTCCTCTGCCACGTTTTTGTTATGAGGTGGTCAGGTGGTATGGGTTATTAGATGGGTTTGTCAAGAATCATATTCATATTCTATTCATATCACCCTTTGAATTTGATCGAGGGTTTTGTCCAAAGACAGGATAAGATGACTTTTTATTTATTTATTGGTGTCCACCACAACACTAGTGACGGCAGTGTTAACGCAAGCAAAACCCAGGTGAGGGAAATGACGTCATCTCTGTCGTCACGGACACTACTTCATATTGTCAACGACACAGCACACGCACCCCGCTGTTACGCATACAGTAACTACTCTTTCACACGCACTCTCTCTCTGTATTGTAGTGTAGTGTTGTGTAGTGTAGTGTTCCTGTGACTGAAAACGATGAATGAAGCTTCGGAGATGCTGTTTTCGCCTTGATCTTATCCTTCCTCTCTCTCTCTGTCTCTCTTTGTCTCTCTGAAATTGAATGCTTCATCTCATCCTTTTCTTTCCTTTCCTTTCCTTTCCTTTCCTTAGCAATTCTTGTCTAGTTTCAGTCTGATTCTTTTATGGATCGGATCGGATCGGATCTGATCTGATCTGATAGGATAGACACAATCAGGGTTTGATTTTATTATTATGCTGTTTCGAATTCAGAAATTGATGAATGAATGGCAATGGCAATGGCTCATTCAGCTGAACCCTCCTCATCTTTGAGCTTTACATCATCTTCCCATATATCAAATGGCTCAGTTACCCACAACCACTCTTCTTCCGCCTCTGATCCCGGACCTAACCTTCAAGCCATCTGTTTGAGTAAGCTTAGTTCGAATTTGGAGCAGCTCTTGCTCCTTTATCCTGATTCTGATTATAGTGATGCCCACATCATTGTTCAAGGAATTCCAGTTGGTGTTCATCGATGTATTCTGGCCTCTAGGAGTAAGTTTTTCCATGAATTATTTAAAATTCAGAAAGAGAAAGAGAAAGAGAAAGAGAAAGAGAAAGGAGGATCTTCTGACAAACAAGGGAAATCAAAGTATCGCATCACTGATTTGTTGCCTTATGGCAAGGTTGGATATGAAGCCTTCCTCCTATTCCTGGGCTATATATATACTGGTAAACTCAAGTCCTCTCCAATGGAGGTGTCTACATGTGTTGACAATGTGTGTGCCCATGATGCTTGTAGACCTGCAATTGACTTTGCTGTCGAGTTGATGTATGCCTCTTCTATTTTTCAAATACCAGAGTTGGTATCACTTTTTCAGGTACATATTCTAATTCTATGTATGCCTCTTCTTCCATTTTTCATACACCACATAGCGCATATTATTTAACTCTCTGAAACCTTCAGTTTTGGATAGTTTAACAATGAAGAGGGTTCTTTATACTATGTTGACTCTTTCGCTTTCCTTCTTGTTCTTTTCATTTTCTGTTTTGGAGGGTATCTTTTCCTCCCCCTACTTGTACCTTACTTATTTTCTCCCTAGTTTAATTTCTTTTTCTAGAATCAAAATAATTACAGTAATTTTTCTATAAATAAAGTCATTTTGACTAGGTTTGGCTGGATATTTGGAATTTGGTCGATTATCTATCCTATCATAAAGGGGGAGAATCAGAGAACCCTTGTTTGGGATTTATCCTCCAACGATTCTGTTTTGAAATATGAAATGACAGAATAGACGCTAAAATTAGACTACAAATATAAATTCATTGGCTGATGTTTTCCTATTCGTGTGTGTTTTGAGCGAACCTTACTTTTGGATATTAGCCTCCACTAATTCATTTTTTTTTTTTTATGAATGACAAAATAGATCCTATAAGTAGCCTGTTGTTTGAAATTGATCATAGATTGTAATAATATTTTACTAAAATATGATTTCAACCACACTTCCCAGTTACCTGATCCCTTTTAGCCATTACTTGACCTCTGCTCTCTCTAATCTCTAACATTTTTCTATATGTCCATTATGTATTACGTATTTCATAAATTTCTTCTCTTTGTCTTAATGAATTTATTCTTTTATAAAAGAAAAACTACGTATTTCGTAAAATATAAGTTTAAATTTAGTGGGGGAAAAAGTCCAATGGTACACTTTCCATGCCAAGATGCAAGAGAAATTATTAATGATGGAGTTAAGGAATTTTGAATAAGCATGGGTAGATCTTATCATCTAGAGTCATGGTATAGGTGATCCTTTCACTTAAGTGGTAGGCCAGGCTATAAAAGTAGTTCATGATGACATTCACTGGATGCTTCAGAACGTATGTTTCATGTAGCTCACAGCCCTGGCCCGACTTCAAGAGCCTGGCACCTGAGAACCAGGCACATGCAAGATCAACGTCAGAAAAATGCAACTCCTAAACTCAGTTAATTTCCCAGATTATATGGGCCTCCTTATGGCTAAGAAAGTTGTAGTTCTCCAATGGAAATGCTTTCCTTTCCTGAAAGAAAACCACATGACCAGATGTTATTGTAAGTTAGACTAACTTTTAACATTAGCTGTATTCTGAAGGAGTATGAAATTGAACTTTATAATAAATTTTCCTTATGTCTTGCGAAGGAGTATGACATTGAACTTTATAATAAATTTTCCTTATGTCTTGCGAAGGAGTATGACATTGAACTTTATAATAAACTTACCATATATCTTGCTTCTTTTAGGCACATGCCTATGCCTGTACTTTGCATTCCTAGCTCCGTAGTGCGCCTAACTCTTTTTAGAGCACTGAAGACAATGGACTTTACTTGTGCTAATGCTTGGGAAATTACTTGCAAATTATTTTTGCATCTAAATTACTGGCAATATTGTGTCTGATCAGGCTGAAGGATCAAGGGACTAATTTAATACTTGAAATTCTTGCAGCGACGTCTTCTTAACTTCCTAGGAAAGGCTCTTGCAGAAGATATCATCCCGATCCTCATGGTTGCTTTCCATTGTCAATTGAGTCAACTTGTCAATCAATGTGTTGACAGGGTGGCACGATCAGACCTTGATCGCATCTCAATTGAGAAAGAGCTTCCCCTGGAGCTCTCTGAAAATGTTAAATTGCTCCGCCGCAACTCTGAACATGATGTTGATATTGTGGACCCATTGCTTCAAAAGCGAATCACTAGAATACATAAGGCATTGGACTCAGATGATGTCGAGCTTGTTAAACTTCTTTTAACTGAGTCAGACATCACTTTAGATGAAGCTAATGCTCTCCATTATGCTGCAGCCTACTGTGATTCCAAGGTTGTTTCTGAGGTACTTGCTTTGGGTCTGGCTGATGTCAATCTTCGGAATTCTCGGGGATACACTGTGCTTCACGTTGCTGCCATGCGTAAGGAGCCTTCAATTATAGTATCCCTTCTTACGAAAGGGGCTTGTGCATCGGATTTGACTTTGGATGGTCAGAGTGCTGTTAGTATTTGCAGGAGGTTGACAAGGGCAAATGATTATCATGCAAAAATTGAACAGGGAAAGGAAACAAACAAAGATCAAATATGCATCGATGTTCTTGAAAGAGAAATGCGGAGGAATCCAATGGCTGGGGATGCCTCTATGTCTGCCCAAACGATGGCAGATGATCTCCACATGAAGCTGCTATACCTTGAGAACAGAGGTTTGATTTCATGGATGATAGTGTTTAGCTTCTGGCTTGTCTTCTATACATTCTTGTCATAGATCCAGCATCTAGCTCACTTTGTTTTCATGCCTTGGAGTGAAACTTCCCAAAACTGAGTCACTTTTATGACTGGAGATAGTTTTTATATACATAAGATTCTTTCTTCTTCTTTTTTTTTTTTTTTCTTTTTTGACTTGATAATTAGGAACGTTGCTTCCTCTTTTGGATGAAAATCTTTTGTGCAAAAACCAACTTGTAAGGATCATTATCATGAATTTTTGGGGCTCGGTTTGTATCCTTGTGAAAGCGTACCTCAGGTATGACCAGTTGAGCTACCAGTTTTTTTACTTTACCTCTCAACCTTGTAGTATTAACACTGTTATATCACTCGTCTGACTTGTTTTCCCTTCATTCTGCAATTTCCTTTGTATGAAGTGGGTTGACCTTCTTATAACTAGCAACATTCTATTTGTGATATTATCTTTAAATAATCCTCAAGAAGTCTCTATTGTGGATATTTTATGGGTACAACGCCTATATCTAGCAACACTGGGTCTGTATGGACTGTGGAACAGATAGTTTATTTGCCTCTTTCTTTCTGCTGTTATATATAGATTAATTCAATATCAGTTTTGGTTACACTGAAGGGTAATCTACGGCCTAAGCTATCTTCTTAATCAGGTGACTAAACTAAAATTTAAACTGTTAAAATTTGATCCTCATTTTGATTTTATGGACTTTGAAGAAGGATATGAATAGGTCCCTACAAACTTAATAAAGGAAAATTTCTTGATTCTACTATATTGATGTATCTGGTGTTTGTGACGTGTGTATGTTGTCTGAAGATATTCCTTGAATTGATGAAAGTATTGAAGACTTTTATCCTAATTAGAATTGTTGAGATACAATTTAGACAATTCTGTGAAAGTGTAGGGCTGAGTGATCCCATAGGAAGAGAAAGGATTAAACTGAAACCAAAAAGTTGTACATACAGCAGAAATGCAAGTAAATGGATGAATATGATATTGAAAACAATACAGCCTCAAATAGGGCTGTGTAGAGTACTTTACTTCATATGGTAATTGTTAAACTCCAATTTGTTTCTAGTAGGATGTATTGTAGCTGATACCAATTAATTAAGGTTTACATCTTGGTTGAGTGATGCAATTTCTTAAACTCCTACTTTTATATCTGTAGCTAAAATGGCTTGGAGAGATGTTCATGTTGACATGAATATTTTCTTTATTCCAGCTTTAAGACAAGAACTATTTATGAAGATAAGTTTGACAAGTTTAAAATGCATAAGCACGGAGACCACCTTTTTATGGAAGAAAGAAAGGGGAGCCAGTGTTCATCAAAATTTTGTGATTTTTGAGCCCTGTCTTACTTGGTGCTGGTTATTGAATTCTCTTTAGAGATCTGATGTATGGCTTCTTCTTGAATGATGTTTTCAACTGATTTTACTATGTTCATGGGATATTTTATGCTCAAATCATCAAATAGTAATATTGCTGCATACTGCAGTGGCATTTGCAAGACTATTCTTCCCTACGGAAGCCAAGCTAGCCATGGACATTGCACATGCTCAGACAACATCTGAGTTTGCAGGTCTTTCTGCATCAAAAGGTTCAGGTGGCAATTTAAGGGAGGTTGATCTGAATGAGACTCCCATAATGCAAAACAAAAGACTTCTTTCTAGGATGGAAGCCCTTATGAAAACAGGTAATTGCAGTTTTTATAAAACTTAAATTTCAAATTTCCTATAACCTTTTGTTGTAATTAAGCAGTTGCTTTTTTTTTTGTTCTTTTCAATATATCCTGTGGTGCCAAGTTCATATTATGTGCCCGGTATGCTTCTTTATTGGGCATCTTGATATCATTATGTAAACTATATGTTGTCAATTGACCTTTTGATGAAGGAATGTCACCCGCTCCAAATACAGGTCCAATGGTCCTTTAAACTGGTGGTTAGTTGGATATGAGTTTTAATTTTTTTTATGCAGGTTTTTGGGTGATAAGGGTTTGGATGTATGAGAAAATTGTTATTTGGGTTCCGGAGATACAAAATTCCTCCCAAACCTGTCCCATTTACATCTGCAGTACTATGAGCCTATGACTAATTTCAATTTTGTAAATGTGAAGATGGACTAGGAATTTTTTTGCATAAGTAAATTAACTTCCAACCCGTGCTTGTCTTTTTGTTTCATAACTTTGAAAAGACAAATGATTATGATACCTAGCATCATGGTAAGTTGTATTTCTCTTTCTTTCTCTCTCTGTGACATATGCACACATATGAAGCACAAATGCATGCATGTTAAATCTCTAGACTCTTGGTGTGGTGGCGTTGCAATTACAGAAATTGCCGACAATTGCAGGAAAATGCGACTGATGCAGCTGCAATTTCGGCTTCGTTGCAGTTGCCTATCTCTCCAAAACTGTAATATTGCGGCCACAATTGCTGTTGCAGAATGCAATTTAAAACCTTGGTGGAATGGATAAGGGAAAAAGGGAAGGTAAGGACAAACTGAGGGAGAGATAGAAAGGGAGAGAAATAGAGAAGAAAAGGGGGAGTACATTGGGTAGGTAGAAACAGAAGTTTAGGAATGCTTTCAATTCTTAGTGTAGTGATGGTGGAAAGTGGAAACTAGTTCAGAGGGGACAAGCATTGAAAACAATATACCAAGAATACATTGTTTTGCTGGAAACTGTTGTAGGGACAACTTTTAAGACTCTTAACTTTGGCCATGCATCTTCGCTGATGACCAAGATCTTGTAACCTAGGATGACGGGGAGTGCTAATGATAGCTTAGGTTCCAGATAGTTCTGAAGCTTACATCTTGAAGATTCAAAATCTTTACAATGATTTTTTTGGTTTATTTTCCTTTTGTAATTCTCTAGCTAGTTGTCTGTGTTCTGAGTCCTATTTTGTCACCTGATAACTGCTATGTTCTTATGGCTGCTGTGGTGGCAGTGGAGATGGGCCGGCGCTATTTTCCTCATTGCTCAGAAGTGCTAGACAGGTTCATGGAGGATGACCTGCCCGACTTGTTTTACCTTGAGACGGGCACCCAAGAAGAGCAGAGAATCAAGAGGATGCGTTTCATGGAGCTTAAAGACGATGTTCAAAGGGCTTTTACCAAGGACAAGGCTGAGTTTAGCCGCTCTAGGATTTCATCTTCATCATCTCTGAGAGATTCTGTACATTACAAGGCTAGAAAAGTGTGAAAACGCTTAGTTTCTTTGTTTATGGCTCACATATATAGGGCAAATTTAAATAGGATAGTTAATAGCTTAAAAGGAGAAAAGTTGATCTCTTACTAGCTTTATGTAATCAACGTGCGCTAGTATTTTGAAATGTTGTGGATTATGAAGATGGAGGATTTGACTTCGCCCACTCGAATGACTATCATTGTTAATGTTGACACATGCATCGGCTAGTGGCTACCACATATAAAATATTAATGAGAAAATTCAAAGTTTCGTATAAAAATGAGTTGCAACTCGATACAAATAATCATTTTTCCGATAGTGTAATTTCCATTTTCAATTTTGTAGAACAACTAGACAGAGATAGAAACGAAAGAATAACTTGGAATTGGCGACGTCAGTGTAGAGTGCAACTGTGCAAAAGAGAGGTTCCATTACTCTTGAAGGCCCTCATAGCTCAGCCGTCCAATCTGCTAAGAAAGCAATAACAGTGGCTATCTTTGGGAACAAAATGAGCGGGAAAAAAATGATAACTACCCCACACTGATAATTCTGCAATTATGATTTCTGAACCCGAGCTTTAATTATTATTTTTACCCTTTCTATGTGAATTTGAAGGTTGAAGGTTGAAGCTCTCTAAGGAAGGCAAAACGCCAAAGCCATAGGCATATACATGGGCAGAAAATAATGAAAATAAAGTTAAAAGTTATAATTTTAATTTAATGTCATATATTAAAGTGTTAAACATGTAACTATGGGTTTACTCATTGAAACCCATGATTGATTGGATT
Organism: Styphnolobium japonicum; assembly: GCA_023212625.1. Lineage (NCBI taxonomy): Eukaryota > Viridiplantae > Streptophyta > Magnoliopsida > Fabales > Fabaceae > Styphnolobium > Styphnolobium japonicum. Next base: position 373,374 of record JALBWW010000004.1, read on the forward strand.
GTATAATTACCCAATCCATTTATCCATGACTCTAATATGTCTGGATATGATTAAGTCCAAATTAAAGTTGGACTACGTAGTTAAATGGTTTTGGGATACAATTGTTAGCCCTATTTTTGGGTTGCTGTTATTTTATTCTCGCTTTTAAAAAAGAAAAAAATACTTACAATTTTTTTTTTCCAGTCAACTTCTTAGTTGTTAGATTTTCATCATATTTGAAATTCCCAAACATACCTTAGGACAATCAGTCATGTTTCACTCATTAGCATATATATATATTGCAAATGAATGTGAGAAACCGAGCAGGAAGAGGTATCTTCCAGGGTTAGTTTCATGGGAATAATCATTGATTGGGAGTAGCTACTGGCTACTGCAAGTATTTTCATGATTAGAATGCTAATTAAGATTAAGAAGCATGGGATATCCTTTCGAAACTGTATAAGATCAAGAAGAATCAAGAATGAGCCGTCCATACATATATATATATATATATATATATATATATATATATATATTTGGGGTAATAATCCATCCATATATTTTACTGAGGTATCAGGGGCACCGTATTTGGAGATTGGACATTTGTCACCTAAGAAACTCCCCTCTCCTTTGACATTTTTCCTCTGTCTCTCTCTCTCTCTCTCTAACCGTTACTTGAGTCACCCCACTCAGCCTCATCACTCATCAGCCACCAAGCAAGCATCACCACCGCTAGTAATCTGCCACTTCCAACTAGCCCACTCCACCTCGACCATTTTGTTCCCACTCCTTTTGGGGTTTGTTCTCAATCTCAAGTTAAGCATTTTACTTTTTTCATTGGATCAAGTTTTCTTGTGCATTTTGTTAGTAAATTGATAGTCCTCGTATAATAAATCTATTAAAGTTTTGGATTATTATTTATTAAATTTTTTTTAAAAAAAAAGCTTCATATTTAAATTTATTTGATCTATTCAAATAGAATTTTTGTTGGTTGTATATAAATTATTTATTTGTGAGATGATTTATAGGCCAGTTGCTTTTTTTTTTTTTCAATGAATTGAGCTAGTGAAAATAGAGCTTTTGGGATTAATAGGATAATTGTAATTTATCATAAAAAAAAGGGTAATGCAAATACATTATTTATTGACATGATGAAACAAATAAGTTGAGAGCATCAATGCAATATTTTTGTATGCAAAATACATTATAAATAAATGCTATCCGGTTTGAAATACCAAAAAAAAAAAAAATATATGCTATCCGGTTTGCATGTGACTCGGTTTAGAAATGTGGAGGCAATTTAACTGAGCTGAACCGGTTGGTCCAAAAGGTTTTTGGCCTTTACAAAACGTGACAACCTCATTGTCTTCTCCTATAGCTAGCTAGCTAGCTAGCTGTCTCTCGGTTATCTTAATTGGCTTTGAATTCTACGAATGTCGTTTCAGTGAAGCTCTTGTTGTTTCAGTTTCAAACTTATGGCTTCCTTGAGAGAACTTCTCACCGAAGAAGGCTTCAACTTGAACCATACAAAATCTGCCCAATATCCAAACCCATGGATGCCAAAACACAAACTTTCACCACAACAGATAAAGCCACTCCCTATATACATCTGCCATGATCGAAAAAGCCTCGATTACTCGAACACAACACGAAATGGGTCTTCGTCGTTTCAATCCAAATCCAAATCCAAAAGGGTTGTAGGTTCAGCCTCTGAAAGATCGAATTCTAAGTCATATGTGTCAGCAGATTCAAGAACCGTAGGACCCCCTATGGATGAAGTTGCCATCAGAGCAGTGATTGCTATCCTCAGTGGCTACATTGGAAGATACGTAAAGGATGATTATTTCAGGAAAACAATCAGGGAGAAGTGCAATTCATACTTGGTTAGAAGAAGAAAGGACTCAGAATCAGATGATGGGATTTTTGTGAACATGGAACTGGGTATAGAGAATATTGACCAGTTAGTACAAGATCAAGGAACAAAGAAAGAGGTGAAGATCAAAAGCTTGAGGAATTCCATTGAGCTTTTAACCATAGTTGCTTCTTTGAATTCTAAAACGTCCAGGGAGTCTTCAACTTGTGGAATACCCAATTCCCATCTCTCTGCTTGCGCTCAGCTCTACTTGGCAATAGTTTACAAGCTACAGAAGAACGACCGCATTTGTTCTAGGCATCTACTGCAAGTATTTTGTGATTCTCCTTTTTTGGCTCGAACCTACTTGCTTCCTGACCTTTGGGAGCATTTGTTTCTTCCACATCTTCTCCATCTTAAGATTTGGTATACCAAGGAGCTCGAGACCCTTTCAAATGAAGGTCATGGTCATGGTCATGGTGAGAAGGAAAAGAAAATGAAGTCCTTGAGCATAGTATACGATAACAAAGTGGATACGGGAACTACTCTGTTTGCTCTGTACTACAAGCAATGGCTTAAAGTTGGGGCTAATGAGCCTCCTCTTCCTGTTGTCCCGTTGCCATCAAGACCAAGTTACATATCATCAAGAAAAAAGTCTTCAGATTCTTTCATTTCGCACTCCTCGATCAACCCAAACTTGTAAGTCACATGGGCATCTTACATTCACTAATCACTACACTCATCTGTTTACAAGAAACAAATATGTGTGTACCCTAGTTCTATTTTTCATGTTTTGGTTGCCTGCAATAGATACAAGGAAGTATTTGGCCCCAAACTAGAGCGGAATCCTACCAGTCTTGGTCACCAAAATGGAGTGTTCACAATTAGTTGCGGCTCAGAGACTGATGAAAATTCAGTTCAGGTTAGTTTCAGTTCAGTGCCTTAATTTCATACCTGAAAATCTTCTGATTTAAAATATAGAAATGCATATGAAAAATATAATCTCATTCTGACCTTTGACAGAAAGAAGATACGATATATCTTGGAAGATCATCAAGGCAAATTGACAAGAACCATGCTGAATTAAGGCCCGAGTCACCTATATTGGACTATTTTCAGTGCTTTTCTTGCAGGTCTATACAAACAGAAAGCTTGGTGAACAGCAACTGTAGATCCAACAATGCTTCAGTCAGAGAGGAAGCGTCTGTTCTTTCAAGTGATTTTGTTGGAGCTATTATAACTATATGTTCATCAGATATTCTAAGCGAATGTGAATTTGCAATGCGTGTGATTACCAAAGCTTGGTTGAACTCTCATGGTGATCCTCTCATTGAAGAAGCACTGACACAATCTAGTGTAATCGAGGCAGTCCTAGAGGTATTATTTGCCTCCAATGAAGATGAAATTCTTGAATTGGCTATATCAGTTTTAGCAGAATTAGTGGGAAGGAATGATGCAATTAGACAAATTATACTGAACTCGGATCCACAACTAGAAATCTTTGTCAGACTTTTAAGAAGCACTAGTCTATTTCTAAAAGCTTCAGTTCTGCTTTATCTGTCAAAGCCTCAGGCAAAACAGATGTTATCATCAGAGTGGGTGCCACTAGTACTTCGAGTGTTAGAATTTGGGGACAAATTGCAGACCCTCTTCACAGTACAATGCAGTCCTCAAGTGGCAGCATTTTACTTTCTTGACGAACTTCTTACTGGTTTCGATGAAGATAGGAATTTAGAGAATGCTAGGCAAGTTGTTTCACTTGGGGGATTGATCCTGCTAATGAGAAGAATTGAAGAAGGAGAGGTCCATGAGAGAAATAATGCTGCTTTGATAATTTACTATTGCATTCGAGCTGAAAGAAGCTGTCGGAGTTTTTTAGCTGACAATATAAATAAGACTTCTTTACTAGAACTCATTGTTCATGGGAATAACAAAAATTCCAGCGGGTGTGCCTTTTCTGTGCTAGCCGAGTTGCTCTACCTTGATAGGCATGTACTTCATTATTTACCTTCGTCCAGATATCTTGTTTATTCTTTTTATTTCTTCTTTTCTTGGTTTGCTTACTTTTTTTTATTATCTGAAATTGCTGATAGTCTTTTGGAATCATTACCAGAACTACCAAAATTTTAAATTTCTTAAGGGGACTTAAAGATGGATGGGGTGGCTTAAACACAATGCACATTTTGTTCATTTACCTTCAGAGGGCTCCACCTGAAGAATGCCCTTTAGTTGCAGTACTATTATTGCTGCTTGATCTTATGGTAATTCTTTCAACTTACTAGTCCATATACGGAATTATTGGTCCATGCATAATTATCCAAGTTCTATAACTTCCATTATTTTCAAAATAAAACTTATAGACAAATTATTTCTCCATTAGTCTTAAATAAATTGATTTTAATATCTTGAAGAGTTCAAAAATGGAATGGCAGTTGTGTTGCAGGAAGATCCTTTCAAGGGCAGCTTATATAGAGCAGAAGCGATTGAGGCAATTGTGGCTGCTTTAAATTGTCGAATATGTAATGATATAATTCAAGAGCAATCAGCCCGAGCTCTACTCTTGTTAGCAGGCCACTTTTCTTATACAGGGGAATCATTAATGGAAAAATCGCTTTTACAACAAGCAGGTTTCCGAGAAAATTGTTTAGAAGATTCCTTTCATGGCAAGGAAATTGTTGTTTATGATTTATTTCACAAGGTAAGCTTGGGTTATAATTATGTGATGGTTAAGTTGCCTGTCTCTAGTTCTCAGAAGAGAACGTGCTTTTAGTACTGCTTGTGGTTTCTCTTTCTAGCCCTTCTTCAAAGTTATTGATAGGTTGTATGTCGTTGATTAGAATAAAGAGGAAGGTGAAGCTGAAAGTTGGCGAAAAAGAGCAGCCTGTGTCTTGCTCAAAAGTGGAAATAAGAATTTGCTTTCGGGACTTGCAGATTCCGTAGCCAATGGCATCCCAAGTTTAGCACGAGCAAGCCTTATAACAATTTCATGGATGAGCAGCTACCTCCACTTAGTCGAAGATAGAAAATTGCCACCAATGGCTTTCTCAATCTTCATGCCACAGTTGCTAAAATCCTTGAATTATGATAAGGATGTTGAGGAAAGAGTACTGGCTTCATATTCATTGCTATGTCTTGTAAAAAATTCAGGTATGAGATTTTTGCCATCTCAACTCTCAAGGCTATGCCATACTTTAACTTGTCCTAAAAGGATTGGCTGTTTCAGTTTTGTTATCAAACTTTAGATTTTGCATCATAGGCTCATAGCGCAGATCCCAATACAAGAAGAAGGGGGCTTCAGAACATGATCTTATTATACATTTTAAGAGGAATTTTATATCCTAGTTTAACTCTTCATTTTTCATTTGTCCTTTCTTTTGACATATTCCTAACAGGATGTGTCTCTGTCCTACCATCTCTGGATGAAGACTCACTCAGACATCTCCGAAATCTCTCCCTAGTGACGAGGACTGCCAGTGAGCTCATTTCAATCATCTCAAAAGGCAGCTTGCAATCAAACAATGATAAGCAAGCTCCATAATGAACTGTTTCAATGTTTTATCTCTTTCATATACGTGTGATTGTAAACACCCTTGAGTTTTGTATAGTTTATTAGTTTGAAAGGGAATATTTCTACCAAAAAGAAACATACTATTTGTTTCATTTTATGATAGCTTATGATTTCACAACCTGAAGAGCTTGTCTAGCCAAAGAAAGAAACTGCAAATAGAGGAGGGGGGGGGGGGGGAGCACTAAAAAGGCTTCAGTGCTAAAACATAGACAATATAAGTAGCTTCGCATTGATCTCAATGTTATCTATGTTCCTAGATTACAAAATTTGTCCTAATGCCAGAGTGTCTTTCTAACTTCACCCCCTCAACAGAGAAAGGAAAGAGAACAAAATGGGTGGTTCTGCATGTGCACCTGTTTGCTCGAGACTGCGACAGCGTGAAGTACCCCCATCTCTAAAGAAAAATAATCTTCATTTATAGTCAAGAATAGCAGACACACATTACAGAACAATTTGGGACATAATTGGATATAATTATGTGAATGTGATCACTCAATGCAGGCACCCCATTGTGGGGAGAACAATTTTTCTAAGCTATAGCTTAAATATTAATTAAATGCATGCCAATGCCATACATAATATCAAACTTGGATTGGAATTCAACCTGGTCAAGGGATGAAGTTATTGATTCTCTTGCAAATTTAATAAAAATAATTTAAATTATAAAATGCATATATCACAGAATATAATTTAAAATTATGTTACACAATGAACAACATTAGTCATTGAGTAAACATAAATCAATTTTAAGAAAAAAGCAATAAATTGTTGCCAAAACATTGAGTCAGAGTAAAAAAATACTGAAATATAAATATAATAAAATATAAAAGATTAATTAAATTCATTAAAAATCTAATTAGTTATAATATAATTAAAATATCTTCAATTAACTTCTAATATATAAAGCATAACAAGTTTTTATGACACTTCTATTCCAACTGTTACCTACTTTTGGGGCATTAAAAACCATGCATCATTGGAACGCAAGTCAAGACCCACATCATCTTAGCACCGGTGTTTTGGCTCTCTCTATATTGCCCTTTGTAGTAATGAATCTTAGGCTTCTTTGCGTTACATGTTATGTTAGGCTCCCACAAAGACACAGTAAAAGATTTTGTAGAAACTTTTGTCTTAAAAAAATTATAGTTAATGGGCTAAAATGTTATGCAAAGACTTATATGAGAATATGTGAAGAGTGTCTCAGCAGTGTATCAAATTACGGAAAATTTCTACAACGAAACTACAAAGCAATCGCAATGGAACCGCATCACAACTACAAGGGCATCATCACAAATGCAACAGCTGCATCACAACTGCAACGTTGCAGCTTTTGTTTATAATAAAAATTTCATGGTTGGAAGCTTGAAAATATTTCACAACCGCATTAGCCACAATCCACATCCGCAATGTATCTGAGTATATATTTGTGTTATGTAATAGTTGATTATTCAAAGATTTTTTTACCATTTTTCATTTAAGACGTTGATATTGACTTAAGGGCAGAAGCGCACAGCCCTGCGAATTTTGACTGTGTTTCATCCATTAAGTGCATGTCCCATCTAATAGAGCAACCAAATCAGCCTGGTGTCCGGTTTACTATGAAGCCCTTCTGTGATCTTTTCAAAGGAAGAATGCTACCGTGTATGCATGGTGGTAAATACATATTAGTTATCGATCATTCTTTCATTATGATCCCCTCATGAAGAGGACAAATATCACATGGACTACCGAGGACTCACTCAGCTGAGTGTTATCCTTGATTTCCTTCTCGTAAAAAGGATCACTCTAGCTGAGCTTTCTTTCATTGTCTAGTACTCTTGTCTGGCTATAATTATTCCTCCTCATCCTCAAGCTTCATCCATTTGGGCTCAAATTGGTTTTGAAAAGTGACAGAGCTTGGATTGGCCAAACTCATGTTGTATCACGAATCAATCACAATCTGTTATATGTGACTTGCGTGCATTTTGCTAAAATTTGGTGGTCATGCTGACAGTGGCCAGCCCACCAGTGTCTCTTTCATTGTCCTTAGAGAAACCCCATGTCCAAGACAACAGTAAAAACAGCAGTATAGCAAGTAAAGACAGAAATCTAAAATTTTAGATGAAGTGTGTACCAAAAAATAAAATAAAAAATAGAGGAAGTACATGACCAACTAATATCAATATGTATGGCCCCCTCCGCCCCTCTGCGCACTGTTCACATGCTAGTCTCCATTAGTGTTTTATGTATGCAGTGTAAGAATAATGTATATGTAAGCCTATACGAACCACAGTTCAAACGTTCTCTTTGCACAAGTAAGTGGCATCTAAGAGAATCTGAGGGATAGACCACACAACATTATTTCCAATGGTTAAGGAAAACTAAAAAGTCATTCGTGTAAAGGAATGTTCAAATTTAAACTCAAATATAAGATTCCATTTGAATTCCCGTAATCCAAATAGTTGATACAAGATTGTATAGAAAGGCCTAACAGACTAATACCAATGTGAGAATAAATCCAAAATAATCCCCACTTGACTCCTCACATCTGTGAACTTATGTTTGGATTCTTTTTCTTCTTTAACAAACAAAGAGAAGAGAAAAAATATCAAAGAAATTAGCCCTATGTTTGGAGTCACAAATTTGGAGAATTGATTGGATTTATAAATAAATTCTTTGTTTGAGAACTTATAAAATTGGAATTGATTTAATTTTGAAATTATTTTTATTTAAATTGTGTACATCTAAAAATCCACTCAAATTTAATTGGATTTAATTTGATATGAGTTTTGATTATTTGAATTGATGATTTTGTCCTTATTAATTTCTCCATTTTATCTATTTTAAATGAGGTAATAAAGTAAAATTATTAAAATAAAATAAATTCTATTCATGTTTAATATGTTCTAAACAAGGAAATTGATTTATAAATTAATTTAAATATTATTTTTAATAAGGAATTTTAAACATGGAAATTAATTTTTAAATTAAATCATTTCAAATTAAATAAATTTTATATTTTAATGATTCTAAGCTAAAAGAAATTTTTTTTTTATCAGGAATTCACTATTTCTCCCGAAATTAACTGAAGTGTACTCCTAAGAAGCTGAGTATAAACCTCCAATCACAATAATCCCCAGAAAGAATCACAATATCTTCTTGGTGACCAAGGACAAAGGCAATATGGCCCCACTTCCAAAAAGTAGCCCAGAATAATAACAATTTCAATTTTTAAAACCTTGTGATCAATTAACATGTTTTGGGTTGCATATACATATATGTCAAGATCTTGAGTAGAACACTAGATACATTTCACGCTATTGAGCATTTTAGTCCTTATGGACAATAGATTATGGAGATAATATTTAAATTGGTTCTTCAAAGATACACATGACATTAATTTGGTAATTTAATTATTTTTTACATTAAAATAATTTTTTAATGTCAATTTTTTACATCAAATTGATTTCTAAAAAAAATTAATTTAATATAAAAAATAATTAAATGACTAAACTGAAGTCACATATATTTTTTAAAAATTAATTTGAATATTTACTCTAGATTATATGAGTACTTAAGCTTCAGCATCCTATATTAGGAAACGACTTTCAGTTAAAACTTCAAATCTCCCACATGTTAAGTAGCGGCGAGATTATTATGGACTCTGGCATGGTGGCATCTAAGGTGAACCAACAACTAAATGGTTCATCGGTGGACCATTGATTACAAATCGTTAAATTAATATAAAATAAATGGATGGTTTAGATCAGAGCAAATCAGATACCATTAGTATAGGTTACCTGTAATAAAAAAATTATAAGTTAGACCCCAATAAAGTTTATTATTTTTTTGTAAAATATTACAAGTTTGTTCCCAATAAAATATTGTTATTTTTTATTCTTCTTTCTCGTGTGAAAAAGCTCTTATGCCATAGCCATTTTTGAAAAAAAAATCATAGATTGTCGAGATTGTAGCAGCTCGCAACATTATTTTTGCTGTTGCACAAAAGGAATATTATTTTACACAATTTATTAACATTTTTCAAAATCTTATCTTTGTATTGATTTAAAATTTATGCATTCTATTGAATTAAAAAAGAAAATTAATGATGTGTATAATTAATTTTAAATTATTATTTATTTAGCGCAAACCATATAGTAAGAAATCTAATTAAACATATTTAAAATGTTGGTTTACAAAAACATAAATATTAGGCCGCTTTCAGGATCAATGAGAGATCTACTTGATTATTTTAATAATTAGTATTTTAAAAATTTTACAACATCAATATTATAGATTAATTTATATCATTAATTTTTTATTATTTTAAATATCTCAAAATTCAAAAATATCTAAATATTAAAAAATATAAAATGTCTCATGAAAATGATTTTCTAAACAATTGTTGTTATATTTTTTGAGAATTATTTTATTTCATATTATTTAATAAAAAAATAAATTTATATTATGGAATTAGTTACTATGTAAGAAATAAAATTTGATTACATATGAATAAAATACTGTGGGTTAGAGCATTAATTTAGTGTGTGTTTTGTTTAGATTTTATAAACTTAATTTTAGATGAACATGATTTTATAAACTTGATTTTGGTTAAAAATGGATTTGTCCTAACGTGATTTATGTTTAAAGACTTATATTTTAAAAGTTATTCAGGTTATTAACTATTTAACAATTACTAAGGTTTAAGGGTCTAATTTGTAAATATAAAAGTTTTTTTTTAAAAATATGTAAAGGGATGGCAACCTACTATTGTCTGTTATTTTACTGACTCATGGGTGGACCACATGTTATAGTTCTCCACAGTAGAAGCCACCTTACTTATAAAACAACCCAATGAATTGTCCTTGTTATTTGGGGTGGCATCTAAGGTGAACCAACAACTAAATGGTTCATCGGTGGACCATTGATTACAAACCGTTAGATTTAATATAAAATAAATGGATGGTTTAGATCAGAGCAAATCAGATACAATTAGTATAGGTTACCTGTAATAAAAAAATTATAAGTTAGACCCTAATAAAGTTTATTATTTTTTTGTAAAATATTACAAGTTTGTTCCCAATAAAATATTGTTATTTTTTATTCTTCTTTCTCGTGTGAAAAAGCTCTTATGCCATAGCCATTTTTGAAAAAAAAATCATAGATTGTCGAGATTGTAGCAGCTCGCAACATTATTTTTGCTGTTGCACAAAAGGAATATTATTTTACACAATTTATTAACATTTTTCAAAATCTTATGTTTGTCTTGATTTAAAATTTATGCATTCTATTGAATTAAAAAAGAAAATTAATGATGTGTATAATTAATTTTAAATTATTATTTATTTAGCGCAAACCATATAGTAAGAAATCTAATTAAACATATTTAAAATGTTGGTTTACAAAAACATAAATATTAGGCCGCTTTCAGGATCAATGAGAGATCTACTTGATTATTTTAATAATTAGTATTTTAAAAATTTTACAACATCAATATTATAGATTAGTTTATATCTTTAATTTTTTATTATTTTAAATATCTCAAAATTCAAAAATATCTAAATATTAAAAAATATAAAATGGCTCATGAAAATGATTTTCTAAACAATTGTTGTTATATTTTTTGAGAATTATTTTATTTCATATTATTTAATAAAAAAATAAATTTATATTATGGAATAAGTTACTATGTAAGAAATAAAATTTGGTTACATATGAATAAAATACTATGGGTTGGAGCATTAATTTAGTGTGTGTTTTGTTTAGATTTTGTAAACTTAATTTTAGATGAACATGATTTTACAAACTTGATTTTGGTTAAAAATGAGTTTGTCCTAACGTGATTTATATTTGGAGACTTATATTTTAAAAGTTATTCAGGTTGTTAACTATTTAACAATTACTAAAGTTTAAGGGTCTAATTTGCAAATACAAAAGTTTTTTTTAAAAAATATGTAAAGGGATGGCAACCTACTATTGCCTGTTATTTTACTGACTCATGGGTGGACCACATGTTATAGTTCTCCACAGTAGAAGCCACCTGTTATTTGGTATTTGTTTCACTTTGCACCGATCGTCTTGCTCTCAACACCAGTTGTTGTCCCCAAAGCTTATCCTACAATTTTAGCAAAGCTGACATGATGCACCAACCTCAAGCTGATTGAATAGTTCATCAACACTAATCCCGTTGCCATTATTTCTAAACTCAATCTTCCATGGTCCACCGATGTTGCCAAAATTTACGGTATCCCAATTCCCAAGGATTTTTCATGAAACCTTTTGATTCTCATTCACTATGAGAGCTTGCGTAAACCATCTGTTAATCATTCATGTAAGCTCTGACACCGACCCTTCGTCTTTGGTTAATTTGCCTTCCCTGATTTACATAACAGTTTCTAATAGAGATCCACGGATCTTAAATGGTGTTAGGAAACGAATGGAATGAAAATAGGCTATCGATATCTATTGTGCAACCATTAGGTGAACCATTACCCAATAGATTTCATACTAGGCCCAAGAACTAGGCTATGCCATTTTCTCTCATTTTTATGAGTACCTAGAAATCATTGGTAATGGCATCTTGTTATAATTCCTTTTGTTCGGACTTTGATGAGTAATGATATATTCTTTTAATAAAATTTCTTAACACTTTTTAATTATTTAAAATATAAATTATTAAATAAAATAGTATAAATATTTAATATATTAAAAACTTAAAAAATATTTAATATTTTCTTTTTAAATAATTAGAATGATTATTAAGAAAATTCATTAAAATAATATAGAATTATTCTACTTTAATTTGCGAACGGGTTAAATGTGGATCCCAATTATTCTTGATATCCATATTCGTAAGTGGTTCAAATATTCTTGGTGACAATTCTATATATATATATATTCTTTTTTGTCATTTTCACCGGTTACTCCATTAGAAATCTCTTCTAAGTGCTATGAAAGACTCATGCATAGAGACTGGACGCTCCAGGATTCAAATATTTAATCAGGCCAAATTTTTTCTAGAAAAATAATTGGTCAGTATCACTCCAAAGTATTAAGCATGGTATGAGGTATGCAAAGCCTTAAGAAAGTGTGAAATCTCAAACACCAAAGGGAAGAATAGGCCATTGTTGGAAGGCATAATGACACTTAATGATTCTCAGTAAGTTGAATCAAAATCAAGGAAGACCACGTCACTTTTTATACTTCATGATTCAATAAGTTGAATCAAGATCAAAGAAACGCAACTTTTTATCATCAAATTATCTAGGACCGAATTAAATCATGATGATATATATATATATGATCGCACCACTTATCTTATGACTAACTAGAATTTAACTGAATCGTGACTAAGTATGACTGCACCAATTAATGTTACCAAATGATTATTCATGACATTTAAAATATTCATCAGAATTGATCACACCACTTGACTTGATGCTACCTAATTAATTTTCACTTGATTAGGCTTATTGCACCATTTGATCCTTTCTTATTACTTATCAATAACTTAATAAAACCTTGATTATGTATAAAATATTCATAATCCTATTTTATGCTTTGTATTTATTCTCATTTTAATTTTATATAATAAATAAAGAATTTTCTCTCTAATTCTACCATATGCCTCCAAACATGACCAAACTTCATTTTTTCCGATAGATTTATTGAGGATGTTTTTAAAAATCATAAAAGTGTCCTGTCACTTACTTCAAAGGTAAGGAAGGGTAGGTACATAGAAGAGGTAATTTAAATGTAAATATTTTGTTCCTTTGTTCTTTTGATGTTCTCATTCCGTATTATTAAATACGAAAGCCAAACCATAGAAGAATAGAATAAGAGAAAGGTTGATAATATAAGAAAGAAATGATTCACATTTAAGATAATTGGTAAATAGGTTGGTGTTTGATTACGATGAGTTTGTTTGATTTCTAAAGGGAATGGGATTGATGATATGATATGGTTAAGAGGATATAAAAGAATATAAGTTTAATTTTGACTTATTGTGAATGTAAGTTTTTTATATTGTTATTTAATTATATATTATTAAATCATTAAAAGAGTTTGACTATCACAATAACACTTAAAAAATTTAACTCTTTTAATAATATGTCAGCACATAATTAGAGGACAGTATAAAAAAATTTTACACTAAAAATAAATTAAAAATAAATTCAAAAAATATTGAGAAATCAGACAATGAAAATTTGATTCAGGCACACCACGATTGACAAAAAGGTATTGTAACCCTACCTCTACCTCTACTTCCACTTCTACCCGGTTTCCCCTCAAAAGGTCCGTCATTTGCACACACTTTCCCCACCTCTTCATTTCAAAATTTCAACAACCTCTCTCTCGGTTACGACGAACCTTCTGGAATTTATTTATTTATTTATGCATTTCAATTTCAATTCCGATGGAAGGGAAGGGAAGGGAGAAGGGGCATTTTGGTAATTCACCACCAGACTATTCCCCTCCTCTCTATAAGTAAAGAAAGTGGGAGTAGGAATGAGGTGGCGAGTGTTTTTCTTCCTTCAACAAGAAGTAAAGTTGGTTTGATTTTGCTCCGTTCCCCACATTACTCCAATCCAATCCAATCCAATGGAAAGAGGCGGTTACGGTTACAATTACAGAGGAAGAAGTAGAGGCCGTGGTAGTGGTGGAAGAGGAGGACAACAAGTACAAGCACGAGGTGGAGTTGGCAGTGGCAGTGGCAGAGGCAGAGGCAGAGGGTTTCCGCAACAAGAATGGAGGCAGCAGGGTCACGGTCACGGTGAGGGGAGCAGCAGCAGTAGCAGAGGCGCTTTTGGTACCGGAAAAACAGATGCAACTCCACCTCCCGATCATCCTCATTCTCATCCAAGTATTCTCTCTCTATATTCATCCTTCATTTTACCCTACCCTACCCTACCCTACCCTCCATTTCCTTCAAATTATTCCCAATTCAATATTCTCACTTGCTTCAATTCAAACCGTATTATTATGCTTTTTCTGTCTTTAGTTTATACCTACCTACCTTGCTTCCTTTATTTTTCTTATTGATTAGGTAGGAATAGGATGATACCATATGAATTGAATTGCATCAATGTTCATGTATTTTCACTATTAATTTTTATTTGTATTCATAATCCTTGCATATATTGTAGTTCCCAATGTGGAAGGGCTACAAATATCAGAGCAGACGGGGGAGAAAATTTCACCTGTCCACAGACCTGACAAGGGTGGCACCATTGCAATTCGAACTTGCAGGCTCCGTGTGAATCATTTTCCCGTTACCTTCAATCCACAGAGTATTATAATGCACTATAGTGTCGATGTCAAACCCAAGTTGCCCCCAAAACATGGTCGACTTCAGAAAATATCAAAGTCGGATCTGTCCATGATTAGAGACAAATTGTTTTTGGATGATCCGGAGAGATTACCTTTAGGAATGACTGCATATGATGGGGAAAAGAACATTTTCAGCGCAGTATCATTACCAGAAGAAACCTTTACTGTGGACATCTCTAAAGGAGAGGATGACAAGACCATTTCATATCTTGTTACTATAACACTTGTTAATAAACTCGAGCTCCGCAGGTTAAAGGATTACCTTGCTGGCCATGTCCTCTCCATTCCTAGGGATATTTTACAAGGGATGGATTTGGTGGTCAAGGAGAATCCAGCTAGGCGCACCATTTCTGTGGGGCGATGCTTCTATCCCACAAATCCTCCTTTGGAACAGCAGGATCTTCAACCCGGCATCATTGCAATAGGAGGCTTTCAACATAGTCTAAAGCCTACATCTCAGGGTCTCTCCTTATGTCTCGACTCCTCAGTTTTGTCTTTCCGAAAGAAAATGAGGGTCTTGGATTACCTACATGCCTATATTAATAATTTTAATTTGGGTGACTTTGGAAGATACAAGCAATATGTTGAGGAGGCACTTATTGGGTTGAAAGTTCATGTGACTCACCGTAAATCCAAACAGAAATACATTGTTACAAGGTTAACAACTAAGAATACAAGGCATATCACTTTCCCTATTGTGGACCAAGAGGACCAAAATCCCCCAAGGGACATTAGTCTTGTTGCCTACTTTAAAGATAGATATGGCGTGGACATTTTATACAAAGATATCCCTTGCTTAGATGTGGGGAAAGGCAACAAGACAAACTATGTACCTATGGAGTTATGCATCTTAGTTGAGGGTCAAAGATACCCCAAAGAGCAGTTGGACAAGTTTGCTGCCAGGAAGCTGAAAGATATGTCGGTGGTTCCTCCAAAGTACAGGGAAACTGCAATACAGAATATGGTGAAGTCAAGAGATGGACCGTGCGGGTAAGGGGAATATAATTTCATGTGTATGCTTTTTGGAACTTGTATTATTTCCTTTACATGATTTTTAGTTACTATTGCATGAAATGACAATGTTGCATCGTTAGCTGCATATTTCTAACTTTTTTTAATACGCTTAGTTTCATTGATACAAGGATGGATTGCTTTGGTGTTCTGGTTTTTTCTTCTCCCCTCCATCTTTCTAAGTACTGCTTGAATAAGATGCTTACTAAGATGGCAATGCATTATTATATGTATGTGGCAAAATGGCATCAAATAGGAGGGCTTCTCCACGTTAACATAAATTTCAAATGTTTCATGCATACTGCACTTTCTCCTCATCTGCTAACTATTTTATCAACTGTTGTGGTTCAATAAATGTTTGCTGATAGATGATTATCTTGCTAGATGTATAATTCTAAAATATTATTATTGAATGCGTATATTTTCTGGAACTGTGTTATTGCCTTTCTGTGATTCTTAGTTACTGTTGCATGGAATGATAAAGTTGGATAATTAGCTGCTTTTGTGAAACTTGTTTTGAACTTTCTTAGTTTCATTGATATAAATATGGACTATTTCCGGTACTTTGGGTTCTTTCTTTTCTTCCCTCCATCCTGCTTGTACTGTCCAACAAGATTCTTTTCTAAAAAACCATTATATTCTATTTTCATAAGGTGATTAACTAAATATGAAGGGGCTTCTCTTTAAAAAAACCATGCACAGTGCACTTTCTTCACATATGTCGACTGTGTATAAACTGTTTTGGTGCCATAAATATTTCTAATATTAGCCTTGCTAGATGTATAGCACCAGAATTGGAAAATTAATGGCACTATAATGGGTGGACATACAACTTCATAATCCTTGTATCTTTATAATTATCATTTTGTCGACTCGTATGGATATACTCCTGGATACTATTTTGTTCCACACTATCTTTATTTTCTTAATTTATTGGAGACAAATATCTCACAAAGTCTTCATTGACAGCGGTGGTATTATTCAAAATTTTGGAATGAATGTCAACACTTCCATGACAACCGTGATAGGACGTGTCATTGGTCCCCCAAAATTGAAGTTAGGTGATCCAAATGGCAAGATTATTAGTATAACGCTGGATCCGGAGAAATGTCAATGGAATTTAGTTGGAAGATCAATGGTGGAAGGCAAATCGGTTGAGCGTTGGGGCATTCTGGATTTTACCAACAATGGGCCTTCTTGGTGCAAATTAAGAGGCAATCAATTCATTCAGAAGCTTATTGATAAGTACAATAGATTGGGCATTGACATGAAGGAGCCTGTTTGGTATGAATCTTCTTCAATGTGGAAACTTGGTAGTTATGATTCACTTCGTGAATTACTTGAAAAAATTAATGATAAGGTTCATGAAAGAAGTCGAGGCCGGCTGCAATTTCTTCTGTGTGTGATGGCCAATAAAGATCCAGGTTACAAGTATCTCAAGTGGATTTCTGAGACCAAAGTTGGCATAGTGACGCAATGCTGCTTGTCTAATAATGCTAATGAAGGGAAAGACCAATATCTTACAAATCTTGCTCTCAAGATCAATGCAAAAATTGGAGGCAGTAATGTGGAGCTCATTAATAGGCTCCCACACTTCGAGGGTGAAGGTCATGTTATGTTTATAGGGGCTGATGTCAATCATCCAGGTTCCCGAGACATCAATAGTCCATCAATTGCTGCTGTGGTTGCAACTGTTAACTGGCCTGCTGCAAATCGCTATGCAGCACGTGTTTGCACTCAAGGCCATCGGATGGAGAAAATTTTGAACTTTGGAGAAGTTTGCCTTGACCTTGTTGCATGTTATGATAGGTTGAACAAAGTGAGGCCTGAAAAAATTGTTATATTTCGTGATGGGGTGAGCGAGAGCCAGTTTCATATGGTTCTTACTGAAGAGCTACAAGATTTGAAGAGAGTATTTCGTCGCTCAAATTACTTCCCAACAATCACTCTTATTGTAGCGCAGAAGCGACATCAGACTCGATTGTTTCCGGAAGGTAGGAAGGAGGGGACTCCTAATGGCAATGTGTTTCCTGGAACAGTTGTGGATACAAAAGTCATACACCCTTTTGAGTTTGACTTTTACCTTTGTAGTCACTATGGAAGCCTAGGTACAAGCAAGCCCACTCACTATCATGTCTTGTGGGATGAGCACAAGTTTACTTCTGACGATTTGCAGAAACTCATATATGATATGTGCTTTACCTTTGCAAGGTGTACTAAACCTGTATCTTTAGTCCCTCCCGTGTACTATGCTGACCTTGCTGCATATAGAGGACGGTTATACCATGAAGCAAGGATTGGTGTGCAATCTCCGGATTCAGCTCAATCTTCTTCATCATCACCTATGGCTTCTTCATCGCTTTCATCAACAACCTCAAATGATCAGGGGTTTTACAAGTTGCATGTTGATGTGGAAAACAGAATGTTCTTCGTCTGAAGGGCCTACATCTGCTCTTTCTGCTGTGGAGGAACAACCTGTAACTTCTCTGCTCTCTTGTATTGGGTCAAACTACTTTTCCTGCTTGAAATAGTGTTTGTGCGTGAATCTAAATATCTAATGGGTTATGTGTCTTGAAACTGTCTTGTCTTCCTTTCTTAGTTTTTACCTTTGCCATTTTACGGGACTTACTTGTAATGAACTCAGATGTTGTTCAAGTGTTTTTTAGTTGGTACATGGTACTGGTGCTCAAATCATTTTGGTGATGAAATGTCTTGTTGATTAATTTGGTAATATTGCATTTTATCCAACACTTGTTAAAAGATTTCTATCTTCCCGTTTGATTCTATTTTCATTGGATCCATTGTATAGAATTTTATATTGCATTGTCGTTCATTGAACTCCCTCATCTCTTCTGTGCGAGAGTGTATGCGAGGACAGTTACGTTTTAAATTCTATTGTTCAACAATATTGGCATTTTCTCTCCTCGCGATCTCTCATTCACTCACATATATAAGCTAGGTAACTTTGTTAGTTGCAACCTGCAAAGTAGGCCTTTCTTGGTGTTATGAAATTAGTTTACTACTTAATTTGCCCAAAATAGAAGCACTCTCAAACTCTTCTTCTGTGCCGGCACTTAGTATACTTTTTTTTTTAATTTCAAAAATAAAAATCATATCATCACGTGCAATTACATTATTAGTATATTATTTTTTGTTATAATATTTTTTATATTTAAATAAATTTTTTGTAAATTTGAGTCACCTTATTATTATATTAATTTTTTTAACATATTTTGTTTTTAATTACTTAGGCTTAGTTATTTAAAATATTATTAAATAATTTTAAAAAATAAAACTGTGCTTAAATATTAAATTATTAAATTTTAATATGATACATATTGTAATTTAAAAATATAAAGTTGTTTATCAATAAATTTTCATATTATTTATAATTAGACGATTATACGATATTTTAATTTTTTATATTAATTGTTTCATTTTATGTTAATTTTTTAAATTATTTATTTTTCTTATTTTTCTTTGACATTATTGTCTTCTATAAATACAAATCAATCAATCAATACTAATTTCATTAATAACTCAATATCTATGAATATCAATTAATTAATCATTAAAGATTAAATTTTTTTAATCTCAAAACATTTGACACAATTTAATTAATAAAATTTAAATAAATAACTATTGATGAGAAAGTCATTACTATCTATAACACAATTTCTTACTATTTTTTTCTACTATTTTTCTTTTATCTTTATTAAATTCAATTACTATTTGTCAAAAATTTATAAATCATTGATGAATCTTAATGATTATTAGAGCAAAAGGAATTTCTTATTGTAATAGGTTTTCATTTCCAATAATTATCTCAATGTATAACTGATCAATCAATTTGAGATACTTATGTTAGCTTTGTATTAGGCTTCATTAGATGTTTATTGTGCCCAATATTAGTATTTTAGATGAGTTTAATGGTGTTGGGCTTCATTGGGTTTTAATGTAAATATTGGATAATTTTCGGATTTTAATGCATTTTGATCTTTCTTCCTTGGTTAGGCCATAACTTGGGACTCGGTGATCCAATTGAGGTGATCTTGGTGTCTTTGGAAAGCTAAGACAAGGATCTACAAGTTTCATGAAGAACTCAAGAGCTGGATCGGACTGCTAAGGGCCCAAAATAGCCTTGCAATACAGAGTGAGTTTGCTGTCACGGAACCATCTGGGCAGTATGCACATATTGGACTATATAGTGGGTTATAGGCCTCCTCTTGGGCTGAAACTTGGTCACTTGAAAGATAAGACCTATATCTCCAACTTCACTGAAGACCATTTTGTCAATAGATGTCGTTTTAGGCATGCTTCTGAAGCTACAAGTTGGTCTGAATTTGGAAACACGTTCTTCCAACCTAACTTGAGGTAGGTGCAGTGTTTTTGGCATTTCTGGAGTTCTAAAAGTCCAAATGACATGATTCAAATTGGAGATTTTCAAGGAGACAACTGGCTACAACTTTGATGAAGACATCCAAGCCAAAATGCACCGTCTAGGTGATGAATTTGAAGCCAGAAGTCGGATAAGAGTTGTTGACAAAAAGCCACCAATCATACACCAACCCACCTACCATGCATCAAGCTTCCATTTTTGACAATTTTCATATTCTTATAGCTTGTATTCAGATTATGTACATGTACAAATTGGCTTCTAGGATTAGTATAAATAGACCCAACCTCTTTGTATTAGAGGCATTCAGTTTGAAGTAAGTTTCAAGAAAGTTTGAGTATTTGTGAGAGTTTTCTTTCTCTTCTTCTCCATTCTCTTTACAATTTCGTTTTTGTTCTTTAATTTCTGAGTTCTTCCTTCCCATCCATGGAAGGCTAGGCTCTCATAATCAATCCAAGGGATTAGCCATCTTGATGTTTAATTTGGAAATCTTGTTTTACTTGTTCATATTGCTTAATTGTTATTCAAGTTTCTCTTCTTCTTCTTTTAATTTTGATCTAGATTGAATTGCTTAATTTGATTTGGATGTTTATGTGATAATAGCTTTATTATCATGTATTCAAGAGGATCACATAGAATAAACAATTTATTAAAGCTTTTTGATGGATTGTTTAGCTTGGTTAAATTCTTGATCTTAAGTTAATCTATGTTTGGATGGTGCTTACTTTATCTAACCTTGGTTAATTAAATCCTAGATGCTTATCTAGTAGAGGATTCTTGGATCATGTTGAGGCGTCTTGATATGATCTAAGGCCAAGAACATGGTTAGCAATTAAGTGAATTCCTTGTGATCAATGATGAGTTAAACTCAAGATCGGTAAATTTCCTTGGATTGGTTAATTTGTTAATTGCATTTCTTTAATTTAATTTGTGTATTTTCTTTTTAAATCATCAAAACCCCCATTTTATTTATCTTGATTTGATTAAATCTTTGTTCTTTTTGGATCCTTGAGAGACGATTCGGTTCATGCTCTATACTACAAATTAGTTTGCGAACCGGTAATTATTATTATTTGACGGGGTCTCGACAACCTCTTGTCAATAACTAATATGAGGTTAAGGAAATCGTTAGAGCTGTCAAAACGGGTTAGAATCGTCAAGTCAACCCGTTTAATTACATAAATAATGCGAGTTGTGCCTCTATTTTAGTGACTCACATAAATGCGAGTATTTTTTTATCGCCCCATTTAGCCTGCAAGTTAAATAGGCCAACTTGTTTAACCTATCAGGCGCACACTTTTTTATTTACTAATTTATTTATTTTTGTTATTGATATGTGACTTAATGTGATTTAATAATTATTTACTGAGTTTTGAGACTTGTTTTATTATTAATTTGTGACTTGTTTACTAAACTTTTGGATTTATATATTGGATGATGAACTTTGGTTCCTCAATTTTACTTTTTTTAAAAAAATTATTAAACATGTCAGCTCGTTTAGACCCGCAAGTTGATGTTAGGTGAGTTAGACTGATTATTTTGCAACTCGTTTAAATACATGTAATTTTAGCTTGCACTGTTTAACCCGCGATCTGTCGCCTACGATACGTGTAATTTTACCTTTCTAGTTGCTTACGAAAATTATCTCATAAGATTAGGAAGAATAGGAATCCATTTTGCTGATTTTTTTTTCTTTATTTCTTTATCTGTCTGAAAACGCTATGGACGGAAAATCCTAGCCCCTATCCAAGTAGTTTAAAGAGGCCCAACTGCAAAAGATACTAACAACAGATTGCCTTAACTTTATAAACCCCAGCAAACAATTGTTAATAACCAAACCATGAGCAAGGATAGGGGTTGATCTCTCACATATTCATGTCTCATTTCTCTTAGATCTAATAGGACCTCCTTAGAATTTTAAAAAAAATCACACCATGATTTTTTATTTTGCTTATTTTTAAACCATGATTCATTAATATTTCAAATTCTAATAACATATTCTCAATAATTGACATAATATATTTAAAATATATTAATTAATAACTAATAAATTAAAATAATCGTAATTATAGAAATATAGTAAATAATTTAGTGTGTGTTCGCTTAGCTCAAAAGCCCGTTTAGCCCAGTTAAATGGACTTCTTGCTCATTTTGTGATGTTTGGTAAAGATCACATTAAAGCATCTCCAACCCCTGTTTGCTCTGAAACCATGGTTTCAGCAAAAGCAACACAAGGTTGCTTTTGCGTTTCTAAATTCCAAGGTTGGTGAATTTTAAGGCAAAAAGTAATGTTCTAACAACTAATCTTCCCGTTGTAACCTTGGTTTCTCTTATTGCGTTCACTTCTTCATTGTCCAAATAAAGAACCTCCAAGTCGCAACCTCTTTGTTCTAGCTTCGTCGTGTTCCAGTTCTCTCTTCCAACTCATGATGCTTCTAACTTGTGCCCAGCTCACGGTCCTTATCAACTCCAACTCAAGCTCGTGCTTTTTCTTCCAATTCCCACATCATTTCTCCTTTATTAGGTTTGACCCTTTATACAGATTTCTGGTTCATTGTGTGATTGGTGGTCTGGTTCTAAAATTTGTGGCTATGTGATTCCCCAATCTCAACATAAATAGAACGGAAGTCTTAAAATCTTTGATTACCATAAGAATTATTATAATGTTCTAATTTGTTTATGATGGAAAAGGAACAAAGGAAAAATGAATTGTTACTATTGAGTTCTACGGATTTTTTGATGGGCATGGCCATTTAGGTCACTTCATAGCCAAAAGGGTTTGGGAACTAATACCTAATTCTTTGTTGTACAATTAGCAAGAAAATCTGGCTGCAATATCACTTGGCCTGAATTTTATAATGGAAGCAGACACGGGATTTAGTTTTTTTTTGTTAAAACACAAAAATGCAATAGGAATAATAGAAATGTTATGTCCCATGAATTGTGATCCTTAAATTATAATTAGGAATAATAAATAGCAATACTTTATCTCACATATTGCAAAATGCATAAGATGAGCAAATATTCTTAAGTTTGTTGGTTGATCTATGTTTGATAGTTGTTTAACCATGTTTGATTATGCACTTTTGGTTTCTACATTCTAGATTAACGTGCTATTTTTGTTTTGCAACATGAAAGTTCTTATACTTTGATGTCATAATTTCTATTAAGAACTCCTCACAGAACTGCAATGTCATTTAAATTTGTATATTATCTAACAAAACTTTATGTGTCATCTAACAGAATTTTTCCTATAGAAATTTAATCATTCATCTAAATTAGAATGCTACAATGTCAAAATGTGTTGGTTGCAAGATTAGAAAAACCATGGCAGCTTCTTGAAAACAATGCAGTAAATGACATTGCAGTAAGCAGTTCAAGAAGACAAACCTTTTAAATTAGTTTGTTTTTGGGGAAAATTGTCATGATTAAGGCTTGTCATGCATACTATATTGGAACTGAAGATCCATTATGCTTCATTTTTTCTGCCATATGCCTTTATTCATGTCATTGGGTATAATATTCTGCTGCGAAGGTATATTTGATGTTGTGAATATAATTTAAGATAATGCAATTTGATGTTTTTAATCTGGTTGTTCATAATTTTCATGCAAATTAACTCCTATTGTTAAAGTTATCACTAAATTTATTAGTGGCAATGGCTTTGTGTAAGGCTGCTAGGAATTTGTCAAATATAATAAACATTGGCCTTGGAGAAATTATAGATGTAATAGCACAATATTTTATTCAATTAATTTCCCTCTTACTAAGTCTTTTAAGGTTCAATTTGACTTAATTTGGTTCATCTTATCATATTTTATGATATTGGGCCCAATTGGATCATTGTGGGAATTTTAGCATAATTTGGCTTGAATGTGTCTTTTTGGCAGTGTTTGATAATTTAGCTATAAGTTGAGCTACATATGTTCGATTGATGTGATTTTGATCTTGTACCAAATCTAAGATAAAGATATACAAGTTTCTTGAAGACCTCAAAATTTGAATCATGTGTTTGGACAATTTAAATTGAAGTTGAAGATATAGTCAGAGAACTGATCCTGATAGCTTGACCTTTGAGTAGTCGGCAGCCCATATGCCGAGTTGTAGGAGTCCAATGGGTGTCAAACTAGGTCCAAAAGAAAAATGAGGTATAAACCTACAACTCTTATGATGACCACAAAGTCAAACTACATCATTTTTGTCATAAAACTTAAGTTAGAAGTATGAGATAAGCTGATGATGAGATTATGCCACTTAATTGAGCATAACTTGGGCTCTAGGCCTCTAATTAGCATGAAATCAAGGCTCAATGATTCCTAATTGACCTAGATTTGTGTCTAATGGGTTTCCAATGATGTATGGCCAAAAGAGGAGTTAGTTATATATAGAGGCAACAGCAAAAACGTAACAACAGTTTACATTCTGCACTTTGAATTATGTTTTCTTTTCTTTGATTTTCGTTTGAAGCCTCCATGGAAGGCTAAACCCTTTTGATAAATTCCCTGGTGTAAGGATTCTTTTATGGATCTTGAGGCTTGGTTTTAATTCGAATTTTGATTCTTGTTTTCTTTCTTATCCTATTAATCTCTTCTTTTGGATCTTGATTGTGAATTCTTTTTTGGTTAATGCTTAATCATTCAATTAAATTTGCATTATGTTTACATTGCGAATATGATTTAGAGATGCATGAACATGTTGGATGCTTAATTAGGCATGTTTAAAGTTGAGATTAATAGGATCTGTGATGCTTAATCATAGGCTTGATTGAATTTCAGTTTGTAGATTGATTTGATGGCTTAGATGATTGCTTAATTGTTTAACATAATTCAATTATATTCTGGATGGTTAATTCAGTAGGAAATCACTGAAATTAATTGATGCTTAATTAGTTAATTATGGATTAAGCAAGAATTAAATCAAGAATCGGAATCAAATCTGTAGAAATCAATGATAAATCATGTTAGAAAACTTAACCAGTGAATTGGTCTTTTTAATTGATTGATCTTCCTGTTTTACTGTGATTTGTTTCCTTTTAATCCTTGAAATTTAAACTTTTTTTTTTCTAACAATCCTAATTGGCTAATACAATTGAAGATCCTTGTGAGATGACCAAGGTTATTTTTCCTTGTACTACAAGTTTTTCTTGTCTTTTGAGCCAAGTATTACTGCGGATCAAGGTGTGAGTATTTTTGTTGAATCTCTTAGTCAGGTTTAGATGAGATTAGCTTTCCAAAAATAGTTTGGATGGAGACTAAGTTAGGTTTAACTCACCATAGAGGTTTAAAGCCATGATGATCTGTTATGAATTTGGCTCATTTGAATGAGCAATTTTGATGTGGCACCTAGGATGGTTTCTTATAAGTGGTAACATACTAACACTCATCCTATGCTTATCCGTAATTAATTTGAAGGTTGAGTTCGTGGTATTTTTTTGTATAGCATAACCATAGTAGTTCTGTGATTGCCATGTAAAAGTGTAAAATGCTGGAAAACGATTTTAATAGCCTAAGAGAAATTAGCTTTCTTGAGTGATAGGTTCTTAATTTAATTATTTGAAGTTTTGAACTAGATGTTGGATGTTCATCTTATATCGACTTTCTAATCTCCCTTGTCCTTCATTGAGTGGTTCTAGAAGAAATTATTCTCTTGTTTTCATTTCTCGTTTTCTAAAATAAGAATAGTTTTTTTGTATTGATGTTATGAAAGTCTGATGTTTTAGTAACTAATAATATAATGGATGCAATGGTAATACAAACTCCAATATTTTTGTGCTGTAATTTTTGTTCCCTTAGCATTCTATGATAGCTTTAATGCTTTATTATTTATTCTGTTTTGGTTAAGTACTGAATTTTGATTTCCATTTAATTTTTTATGCTGCTTGTGCTTTGCAATTTTTAGGAATCTATATTTATATACCCAATAATATCTTAAACTAGGCATGTTTTGAATCTTTTATAGTTTGGTCCTTTGAGATTTTAATTAATCTTTATGTCATTTTAGGTTTTAAGTTAAGTCACTTGAGCATTTTATTTAAATTATAATTTTTTTATTATGATCATACATGTCATTGAGAAAACTAAAATATCGTACATAATTTTAATTTTAAATTTAATAATAGTACCAAAAGTAAAAAAAATTGTTATAACAATATTCATGTTAGTTATTAAATTATACCTAAAAAATAATGAAATTAAATTTAAGGATAATTTGGATAAAGTAATATAAAATTCACATCCTTTGAAATAATTACACATCTAAAAGTGATTCTGATCAATAATATCCAAACAATACTAATTCTACCAAAATTACTGTTCAGGTAAATGTTTCCAAACATAAATCATGTTTATATAAACTTACTTCTAAGCAAAATCAAGTTTATCAAAAATCAAATTTACAAAATCTAAATCAAACATAACTTAACATGAACTCTAACATTGTTCAATAATAAGTGTGAATCAAGTGACAACAAAATTAAACATAATAATTTAATAGTAAATAAAACAAAATATCTAATCAATAACACATAATTCATAAAATATAAAATGTTCCTTAATTCCTACATTAGATCTTTCAATTAAAAAAAAATCAATCCAAACATTAATTTAGTTTAATTTAACTGATTTATTAAAACTTTTATGAACATTGTGCAATAGCTTATAACAACTTGCCCGCTAGCGCTACATTTTAGTAAACTGCAATTTTTTAAAGTCTTGAAATTATAAACGAGCAATTTATAAAATGGAACAAACCTGGAATGACGTGCAAGTCCTAATTTAAATAAGAGTTTAATTTCTATTTATTGTCAGTGATTTTATACTGTCATCTAATTATGTATTATCAAATCATTAAAAGAGTTTGACTATCACAACCACTACCTAAAAAGTCTAACTATTTTAATGATGTGTTAATACATGATCGAATGACAGTGTAAATTATATTAACAGTGGATAGAAATTAAATCATTTAAATAATATAAAGAGTTTAATTTTTATCTATTGTCAGTGTAAAGTTTCTTTACACTGTCATCCAATCATGTGTTGCCACATCAGCAAAAGAGTTGACTATCACAACAACTATTTAGAAAGTCTAATTATTTTAATAATTTAACAATACATAATTAAATAACAGTGTAAAAAACTTTACACTTTGAGAGTTGCTATGGTACCTTGATGGATTTGGTATCCAGGGTGAGTTGTCAATAAGTTATTGACTGCTGGTTTCACAATAAATATTAAAGAATTTATTCAATATAAATAACAACTAATGAATGCTAGACAACTCTCATTAGGTACCGATACCCTAAAAAAAAGATAGGTACCAGAATAATTTCCTTACACTTTACATATGCGAAATAAAAAAATGTTATTTGTGTGTGTCGAGGTGGCGAGAACGTGAGAGAAATAAAGTGAAGTCACAAATGAGAATGCTCCTTTCAAATTCAATTTGACCCAACCAAATCCCGTGCAGGTGGTGCCGCGCTCATCACAGCGAAAATTAATTATGTAATTTAAGTGTAAATACTTTTTTATCTAAATTCTATCGTATAATATTTTAAATTTAATCTAACACATATATTCTTATTCTGTATTATGTATTATATATTTAATAATTTATATATCATTCTTAAAATACATACGAATTTTTCACTCCTTATGATAATCAATCAACGTTGCAATTTTGAAAATTTATTTTTTTAAATCAGTTTAGTAAAATTTGATCTGAAAATTAAATAATTATTAAAAAATTGATATTATTTAAACTACACTCTTTTTCAGTTAAATTTTTTGAGTGAAAGCTTTTTTAATTATTTTTTTTACATTTGTCTACGTTATATCTACAAGCATTTTCCATGTTTTTCTCTCACTACTAAAAGCATATATATAGCAGGATCAGATAATGTGCTTTGTGAAACATAAAAAGATTTTTAAATAAATTCAATGAAAACTTAAGTAGATTTCTTCTTTTCATATTGAAATAGATTAGAAAATTTTATTTCTTCTGGTGCTGACACAAATGCATTTTTTTATTTATAAATTTTATCAAATGAGTGAATGGTATTTTTCTCCGAGTTCTGGGAATTTATAGTAGTCTGCCATCGAAAAAAGAAAAAACCAGTGCCTATATTTGGCAGGCCATGATAGCTCTTAATATCCCCAAACTTATTATTCTATTTATTATGATTATTATTATGATGATGGCGATGACTTTGCTACATTGTACTAAAACTCAGTTTTGGTTGTGGTACAGTACAAGCATGCCTCTCTGCACGAAATCTCACTTGTCCTTTTACCTCTCCTCTTCTCTCTCTACCTGCCTCTGATTTCTGACTCCTTTGTCCTACCCTTTTGGTCCCTCTTCTCAATTCCCAATAATCATCCACAGCAGATCATTCCCTCTTTGATCTCCTGTCTTTGTCTTCTCAGAACCCATCATCTTTACTTTCTTCTCCCTTCTCTCTTTTTTGGGTACAAGGTGCTTGCTTTTACACGCTGAACCTGGTCTTGCTTTTTGGATTAACGGGGATTCAGGCTTTACTGGATTCCTTTCCATAATCTGATCATCATCATTTTGTTTCTTCTCTCTCGCTGCTTTTTCTGAAATTAAGATTCTTTCTTCACCATCCCAATTTTGGGTTGAATTATTAATTTGTATTTTTGGAGCCAGTGATTCAAAATTTCCAAAGGTAAAATGAACATGCAAATGCAATTCTGGGTTTAGGCACCAAACACACTCCTCATTGAATGTTCTTTGTTTTTATCGTCAGACTCATCGAATATAATACGTTCTTATTGGGATGTCTGCTTTTTTCTTTCTTTCAGAATTCTGGTTTCTGATAGAGATGGGCTATGCCTGTGATGGTGTTTGTCACCGAGTTTCACATGGGTGTCATTATTTTGGCATATTCTGAATTGTTTTGCCTCTTGTGTCTAATATAGGTTTTGCTTCTTTTCTATCTCTGATTTTTATTTTTTTTTTGTCATTTAATTGCTATTAAACATAGTTAGGGACATGGAAGGTTTCGTCATAAATAAATCATAATCAAAATTTAATCTTTTCGCTTTACCATTCCACAAGTTACCCCGTGTAAGCTGAATCTGACTTTTTTTTTCCTTTCCCTTTCTGGAATCTGGATGGTGTAGATGTTCATCGTCAGTGGGGAACTCTGTATTGGAAATTGGTTCCTCTTCTCACTCCTTCTCCAACACTCTCAGGTTGTGCTTGCCTTCAAAGTTGGATCTTGACTTGATGAATATGCGCATAAGTTCTCTACATTGATGTTGACCCCTTGTAAGTGATACTACCAATTGTCTGAGTGCTCAAATTAAAACAAAATTGATGCTTTGCATGAGAGGTTGATTCTGACATGGAAGTGTTCTTTAATTGTAAGCTGTCAAAGTTCATGGGTTGCACTCTGAATTCGATAACTTGCAAATGTATGTTTCTGCTTGTTACTGTTTTAGTCATTAGAGCTCTGTTGTTTCCTTCCTTCCCTGGCTTTGGTGGGATTGAATGGAGCAACATTGTATATATCCGCAACCATTCTCCATCATTAAGTTTTAAATTTGGAGTTGGGCAAGCTAAGTTTTTGGAGGTTCCTCAGATTGTCTGGGGACTAAACAACCAAAAGATTGCATTTGCAAGGGCTTGCCTTACTGCGAGATTGCTGAATCGAACTCTATTGATGCCTAGCCTTAGTGCCTCCCTGTTCTACAAAGAAATTGACCTCCTGCAACCCATTTCCTTCGACAAGGTATTCCAATTTGAGAAGTTTAATACACTCTGCAGTGGGTTTGTCCAATTGGGTCGCTACTCTGATCTCTTGAATCAAACACAAGTGCTTGAAATGCACAAAGGAAGTGGTAGGAAGTGGACAGTGGAGAGGGATTTGGATCAATTGAGACAGCATAGCAGGGGCTCATTTGATGACTATGAGGTTATTCGGATAGTAGGGAAAAACCCATTCTTGTGGCACGACCATTGGCCTGTAAAGGACTACTCAAAGGTTTTTGAGTGCTTAGTTTTGATAGACGAGATCGCTAGAGAAGCAGACAGAGTTGTGTCTAGGATTAGAGCAGTTGGAAGAGAGGTAGGAAGCAACACTGAATCAGTGGAGCTGGAAAACGGTATCAATTCTGAAAGGTCTTCATTTCAGCCTCAGCCATATGTTGCTGTCCACATGAGGATAGAAATTGACTGGATGATTCACTGTAAAAAGTTAGAGCAGAGATTAAACACAAATCAAATCTGTAGTAGCAAGAAAGAGATAATGGAAAGAGTTAGGAACATCGTAGGTCTGAAGACTCCGGTTGTTGTTTATCTTGCAGTAGCTGATAAACTCGTTAAAAATTCTTCCATACTGGAAGATTGGGAAGAAGGCTTTCTACCTTTTGAGAAGAAGAAACTTGGTGTTGATGGAATTTATAGCAAGTATCCGTATCTAATTCAGTCTGCAATTGACTATGAAGTGTGTTTGCGGGCTGATATCTTTGTAGGGAACAGTTTCTCTACATTTTCAAGTCTTATAGTTCTTGAAAGAACACAGAAGATGATCACAATGGGTGTCACCGGCATGTTTGGAACTGGTGTAAGATGGCCTTCTTATGCTTATAA
This sequence comes from Styphnolobium japonicum, assembly GCA_023212625.1. NCBI lineage: Eukaryota > Viridiplantae > Streptophyta > Magnoliopsida > Fabales > Fabaceae > Styphnolobium > Styphnolobium japonicum. The sequence continues at coordinate 404,100 of JALBWW010000004.1, forward strand.
TATACCAGGAGAATCAAATGGCCCTATGAGATGGATTACAAATATGTCTGATACAAGCCTTCAAGCAATCAGCTATGGCACTAATCACATTTCTTGTTGACAGTGCTGTATACAATTCCTGCTGCAAATCTAAGATTTCCGTTCTATTCTCTCAACATTTTCACTTCTGGATTTTGATTAGCATACTTAAATTTTATTTTTTATTTTTTTGATGTAGAGAAATCAACAATGGAATATAGCTGTTTACACTGAGGTAAAATTTCTCGTTATGTAAATTTAATCTGTTATTTTAAAACATATCCTGATTGGTTCTTGTTAATCTTGGTGGCATTTTATTCGCTTACAATTTTCTCAGACGTTGCATTTGTTGTCTGATTGTTAAGAAACAAACTCCCTTATATTGATCTTGCTTGAAAAGGGTTGTTTTTGGTTTCTTTGTTTATATTTTTGTTATAATTTTGGGGTTTTCTCTGTTGGGGTTGATTTTGGTAAAGGGAGGGAGGGAGGGGCGGGCGGTTCACATGTGAGCATTGGCAAGGTGGAGAGAAGACGTCTGCAATTATCTGCTGGTCGTGTCTATTTGTTGTACATTTTAGAGAACAAAAAGTGGACATTCTTTTATTTACCATGCATATAAAGTTCACTTCTATTATGTTGTAAAATTCCATCTTCAGAAACGATTTTCTGGGTGAAGTGGGGTGTTTTGCATTTGCATACCCTTGTACACACAGTCACGCTTCACTTTCAACATCCAAGTAAGTACAATCGTGTATCTCATGAATAATAACGCTTCAGTAAATGTCATCTTCCCGATGTTGCCAAAAGTTGTTTTGGATTTCAGGTCCAAGGAGTCACCGCAGAAATATTTATGAAACGCCTAACTTTTCGGTTCACAATGCCCCCTTACCTGAATCCTGACCAATTTAAGTCACTCACACTTTTTTAAAATAAATATTTTTGTTAAGAAGTCCTTGTTTATTTCTCATTCTGCATGTAAATGATAATGGGATTATGGGCCTGGTGTAAAGATGGTTTGCCTCTTCCAATGCTGATTTTAAAGAAAATGAATTAAGGTTAAAATATATTTTTTATCTCTATTTTATACTCATTTTTAATTTAATCTTTATAACTTTTTTTTTGTAAATTATCTCTCGTACTTACAATCATTAGCAAAATGATTCCTGCTATTAGACTTAGTTATGACATCATTAGTTTATGATCTGATGTGAATAACTGAAACTGCGATGACATCGTCCCTAACAATAGTATATGGACCATATTAAAAATAAGATAAAATTATAAGGACCAAATATATAATATGTGTTTACTATGTATATATACTATGAGAGCAGTTTAACTTTAAGTATGATAAGAATTATTATATACCCTTAAAAAATGTAAAATGGATAGGCAGCAAAAAAAAAAAAAAAACACTCAAAACTTGTCATTTTTTCTCTCATTTTTATCTTTTTATTTAGTGTTCTTATGTTTATATTGCTTAATTTAATTTTTAATATACTTTCAGTTTTTTATATATATGTAATTACTATTAGTTTAACCCAATGTAATTTACCTAATGGTTAAGGTATAACAATGTATGATTCTTACCTTAACTACTCAAATTTGAACATTTGACCAATTAATTCTTTTGAATGCACAATGTCAATGTGGGGGATGTACCATTGAGATCGTTCAGGGAAAGACTAAATCACAGTTGACACGAAAACTTACTCAATAATACTCTTACGTACAACAAAAAATACTACTAGTTTTGAAGTAAAAATATTTGTTTGTTAGTAGGATAGAACATGTTTCTCTTTTTAAAAGCATGTATGTTAATATGAAAAATTATAGTAGTAGCATTGTACTTAGGGACATAATGATTGCTAAATATAAGATTACATATTATGCATAATTGGAAAGGAAAATGAGTAAACTGAAATGTTCTTAAAGCATATTTTTAATTTAGTCTCTATAGTTTTATCTTATTTTTAATTTAGTCCATATAATTTTATCTTGTTTTTAATTTGGTTCTTATACTAATGTCGGGGATGATGACGTAAACAAAAATGATGCCATCTTAACATTCATTTTTCACTTTAGATCAATAATTGATTATGTTATAATTAGGACTAATGACAAGAATCATTTTACTAATGATTAGAAGTATATGAATTGATTTACAAATATAAATATAAATATATATATATAATATTAAAAATTAGTGTAAATTATAAGAATTAAAATTATATTTTAACCATGAATTAATTGGATGAAAGTGGAGTTTCTTTCAAGCCTAAAGAAAAGGAGAAGCATTCCTTTTTCAGTCTGTTTTACCGGGTTGTATAGGTTTATGTAGACCTTCCTTTCTTTGTTCTTTCGTTCTCTTCGTTTGTTTCTTATTTTCCATGTTGAAGATGAGATATAGCGGCCAAAGTTGAAGTGACAACAATTTCCTTTTAATGTGGTGGGTCACCTTGGCCCAGGACCCAGGTGTACAATGATTTGTCCCATGATCACATGCTAGGGAAGGAGTAAATGTAAATCCAATATTGAGAGCATGAACATATCCTCCATCTGTCTTTTTCCCCCGTCTCTCGAGTTTGTTTTCCTTTTTCATCCTTATACATGTGATTTGGAACATGGTTGGCATAAAAATTGGGGAGTCTGGCTATTGTTGTGTTGTGAGGGGCTGCTGTCATGGGCCCGTGACAGAAGGAACAAATAGAACTCGAGCAGTAGCCGCATTCTAGCTCTAGACCGGCAGTAGTAGCTGGCAGTGCACCCAACGATCACTGCGCTGGGCGCGTATTCCTCGTGGTCGTGGGTAATCTTCGTTTTGTAGGCCCACATGAAGTTGACTTTGTTCTTTGTTTCAGCCCAAAGATAACTACTTTTCTTGCGTAGAAGATAAGATCGAATAAGTTGCTTGGATCCGAGATTCAAAATTTGGAAGGCGGTCCAAAGGGTTTGGGGTGTATCATGCGTTCATTGAATTTGAATTTTTAACAACTTCTTAATATAAGAAGTTGAACAACTTTTAAGAACATTAACCAATGTTCTGACTGTACTTTTTTATGATTTTTTAATACATATAATATTTATGATGAGTTATTAATTATTAATTTTATAATAAATATTTAAAAAATTTTTAAATATAAATAATAACTAATGAATAATTAACAACTCACTTTAAGTATTGATATTTAAAAAAAAAATGAATTTAAACAATAATATTCATGACTAAAATGATCTCTAGTGGCAGTTGAAATAATAGTGTCAATACCATGTGGATTAAATGATCAATCAAAGAATAACTAAAATATTTTCCTATTTTTATCAGCATAATTCATATTTGTATGTAAGTTTGCTTTCTATGTGTTGTTTTATCAAAGAAACTTTTAGATTTTTTAACTGATCTCTCGCTTGTTGATAAAAATTATCTCCCTGATAAAAACGTCGTCATTTTTTATTGTCCAATCAAATCATCAAGCGGTCAAGTCAAGACAAAAGTTTTTTTTTCTGTCTATCTAAGACTAAGAATGAAAGCCTTAAAGCCCATTATGCTTTGTTTCTTTAATTTTTCCTCCGGCTGAAGTTCATTTTATATTCCTTTTTCTTAAGAGAATTAAATGTTTAACGAACTTTTTTTTTTGGCAAAAATATAATCTTTATCTAATTTCATAGAAAGAAGTTGTTTGAGAAAAAGGTATATAAATTTTCATTTAGTGTAAGCTAGAGTAAATTCAAAAGGTCAAATTCTTGAAATTTACTTACTTTTTTAAAAAAATAAAGTTATTTTCTTTGATTTAACTCGGTGGTTAAACATTAAAAATAGAAGCAAGTTCTCTAAACGATTGAACAAAATATTGTTGCAAAATAATGGAGTACATAAGAATTCATGTTTGCTTCTCTATATTCACATTTGTTTACTCATTGTCCTTCAACTGTTGCCATTTCTTTGTTCGCTCCCTTTTCCATTAGATCTATAGATTATAGATATAGCAGAATTTAGTATTGATGGAATGGTGGCAAAGAACTAAATATCGCTCGATATTTTTCTGTTTCATGAGGCACCGACTAAACAAAGAAAATAATCGGTAGACACTATACTGTCTGATTCTACGTTGAAAAAATTGACTCGCACACAAAAATTTAATTTGATTTTGTGGGAGTTTCAGTTCGCTTATAGGGTGTTTGTGATGGGATTAATTTGAAGAGAACGTGACTTTTAGCCAGGGATTAAATCAGTGATTAGTCACCCAAAGGCATTGGGTTTCTTGAGAACCTACCAGAGAGTTTTAACCAAAATCACACTAGTTTCAAATTCAATGACGACTCCAAGTATGTTTCTTTCTAGTTGCCATCTTCAATATTGGCCATGGATCTAACTTCAGTAATGAACTCGGAAGTATGAAAGAAGGAGAAGAATAAAAAGAAGTAGAAGCCCAAGATGAGTTTTGGGGCTTCTCTTTCTATGTTGTTGTGGCATTATCTCGATGTTGGTGCCTTCTTGTCCATAGTTAGAAAATGGATAGATAGCTTATACCGACCCCCCTAAAATGATATGTATATATTAATGTTATAAGTTAACTGAAGAATTATGGATTATTTGAAGTGAATGGCAAACCATGGAAAATAAATAGTGAAGCTTAAATAGTATAATTTTATAAAAAATGAGTGTAGTTCTAAATTTTTAGCCTAGATCATCTACGGGAAAATAGTTTTGTTTTGATAATAACTTGTGGAAAATAAATCAATTTATCATAAACTTGGACAATTATAAATTTATTAAATATATTTTTACAATATAATATTTTTTATATCATTAATTATTTGGTAAAAATTCAAAACAAGAAAGTTACTGTAATTCTTAAATTAGAAAAGAGATCAATATAATTTTATTAAGTTTAAAGCAAGTCAACACAATTTATTGAAGTGCATTACATTGAACCAATCGTGTAATATTATGTAACAGAATAATTGTGTCTAAGTTATTAAACTAATTGTAAAATTAAATTTGAGTCCTTAAGTATAATGCTCTAGCTTATAAATTATTGAAGAAAATTTGGAAATAAAACTGGAAGGTTTAGATAAACTATTATATTAACCCAAGAGATTGTTATAATGATTAAGAAAGTGTCATCATTGTCTTGACAATTGAAGTATGAATCTTGAATAAGTAATTAGTGGAATTAATTAATTCTTCTAAATATATTATGTTAATGTGAGGTGTGCACCTTAAGATTGCTAATGAAAAAAAAGAAAAAAGATAAAGATAAACTATTATATCATAATTATGAATGAGTCTATTGTCATTCTTATTTATCTATTGCTATTCTTCTACAACAAATTTTTATTTAATTTCTCTAAAATGCCCTCAATTAGATAATTATTTCTTATTCTTAGTTAAACTAGTTATCTATTGCCACTATTTTATCTATATCTAAAATTTTCATTATTAATTATAATTATTAGTTATTTTTATAAAGAAATATATTTTTAATGTGTGTTCCTAATAATTTACTTATTTATATCACTAAAATCCAATTATCTAATCATTATGATTCCTCCTATATTTTTTTTCTTCATATGTAATAATGTTAAAATTATGCATCTTTAATTTTATTATTATTATGCACCAATAAAATCAAACATTAAAATACAAAAGTATATAAAGGGTATATTGAGAAACTAAAATAAAAAAATTAGTTAAAAAAGTGGTATTAAATTAATAAGAGTGAGAATAGAGGCACCCGTGGCCGTAATCATACGCGTAAACAAATACAAATGTAAGGCATTGTAGTTTAAGGAACCGTATGCAAGACAAGTGCCAGCAAGTCACACAGCTTTTATTTTTCTTACGCCATTAACAGCAATAGTGACTGATGATTTGATCCTTGCTTTCTCTGTCCACATAATCTTAATCTAAGTAAACGAAGGGAAAGGGGGAAAAAAAATTAAAAAAAAAGCTGTCAAGCCACAGAAGTATTTGCCCTTAGATTAGGGTTTTATTTTGTTGCAGATAGTGTTTCAGAATCACAGCTTAAAAGAATAAATAAAGACTAAATTCCAACCAGCAAACAGAATCCATGGTATGGAACCTTCACTTCATTTAGTTCATACGCTTTTTCTTTCTCTCTCTTCTCTCATTATTGTTGTTTAGCTACATGACGTTTCTGGGGCTGATTTTGATCTGTAAATTTTGTATACAAGATAAAAAATTTATGTGTTTTGGGTTTCAGAGCCTTCCCTTTCTTGCTCTCTTGGGGTAAAAGATTTCCTTTTTATGGGAGGACGGAGATTTGTGAATCACATTGTGAAAATTTCGACTGTTATTCTTGGATTTTGATTCATCAATACGAGCATGGCCCCTTTTTACTGTGAAATTTTTGGAAGAATTGTGATTGCAGGTTGCAGGTTTGAATCGATTCCTTGGTGAACTTAGGAGTGGTACTTTACTTGCTGAAAGAATCGATTTTTTAGATCTATTTGTTGATGGGTTATGCTGAGATTTTGTTGTGATGGCTCCTTGAAGTTCTCTAGTTGGAAAGCTCTGGTAATTTCTTGGGAAAATGGAGGATCAGACAGTTTTAGGTGGTGGAGCACCTATTCATGTTGGAAGAGAGGAAGAGGAAGATGAGTTTTGCAGTTGTTGTGAAGATGAAGAAGAAGTATGGAAAGAAACTGAGGTGCCGGTGGTGGAAGAGTTGAAGGATGACCTTGATGAATTTTCAGTAAAGTTGTTCTTCAAGGGCTTGTCAATAACTGGGGTTGAAAATTCTAGTTCTGGGTTTTCTGGAATTGGAGTGTTCATGGAAAGAGCATCCAGTCTTCCTGTTATTCGGGTGCAGAAAAAGCTCGACTTTTATGTGGAGGAGCCAGTAGTTGACTACTTGGCTCTCATGGATGGTTTGCTGGAAGCTTTGCAGAACAAGATCCGCCGGGTTTATGCTTTTACAGATTCTGAGTTGTTGTACGATCAGGTTTGTAATTCAGTTTTTAATCTTAATATTTCTTCGTTTTATGACCTCTACATCATAAATTGATGGAGATCCAGACAAAAACTGGGATGTAAAAATTGAAAAACTCACTTGTACTGAAATTTCTATCAATTGTCAGCATGTCTGTTGAAGTATTTCCTTGTTTCTTTTTTACCCCCAATTGTTCAGTTATGTTCGTTTGCTATGTTCCATTTTGAGAGCTCTTTAAAATACAGTTTCCCGCATGTTGTGGATGAACTTTGAGAAACACATTCTCCTCTACTACTTACCTTAATCCTTCTGCAATTCTTGGATGTGCCCACGCATCAATTTTTGTTTTCATTTCTTAATTTGTGTTCTTATTTAATCTAATATGTATGTTTTTGACTTCTGAGTATCCTGTTTGAATTTTTTTACTTTAATTTTTTTGCCCTTGTTTTGCTTCTTCTGTTTGTATGTAGAAAGTATTAGAGGTTTGTGTTTTTGCTGCCACTCTTATGATTCAATTTTAACACCAGAGTCGCTTTCTTTTCTATAAAAGCAGAAAGCCTTGACATTGCTATTTATCATGCATATATAAGCCTTTTTATTGAACATAATGGGAATGCTTGTGGACTAGGAGGATTGAGTTGAATATTTACACATCAACTGATAATATTCAATAGATTGGTTTTAAGAATACATTAATTGACATTACTTTGACGTGTGCCACTAGCCTCTTATAATTCATTGATGTGTGTCTATGTTTGTATTCCCAGATCACCTCTTTTTAACTATGCTTTTGTTGAAATGTGAATATTTTGACAGATAACATTTGAGAAAAATCTTGAGATGCCACTTTTGATGGCAATGAGAGAAAGGATTCTGGAGCATGCGAGTAATCTTGAAGCTTTTGTTCTGAATCTTGTTCCCAGTATTGATCTTGAGCAGCCACTGCAATTAGCCAAAGTAGCAATTGGACTTGTTACTTTTCCTGTAAATGGCGAGAGATTACTTGAGAGCTGTTCTATTTGTTGTGAGGACCAGCCTTTGCCAATTATGATCGCAATGAAATGTTCACACAAGTTCTGTTCACATTGCTTGAGGGCCTATGTTGATAAAAAAGTACAGTCTTGTCAAGTCCCTACAAGATGTCCTCAACCAGGATGCAAATATTACATCTCTGCCACCGAGTGCAGGTCTTTTCTTCCATTCACCTCCTTTGAATCTTTGGAGAAAGCTCTTGAGGAAGCAAATTTTCTCCATTCAGATAGAATTTACTGTCCATTTCCAAATTGCTCTGTTCTCCTTGATCCTCGTGAATGTTTATCAGCTAGGGCTAGTTCATCTAGTCAGTCAGACAATTCTTGTGTTCAGTGTCCTGTTTGTCAGAGGTTTATCTGTGTGGACTGTGAGGTTCCTTGGCATTCTTCTATGAGCTGTGAAGAATTTCAGAATCTGCCAGAGGAAGAGAGAGATTCTTCTGACATTACATTGCATCGCCTTGCTCAGAATAAAAGGTGGAAGCGTTGTCAGCAGTGTCGTCGGATGATTGAGCTTACTCAAGGTTGTTACCACATGACATGCTGGTAAGATACAACTGCTCTTTATTTGGAAAATGAAGAAAATATCGATTAATTTTATATAAATTTCAATATATAGTTTATTATTGTATAGATGAGTTGCAGATCTGAAACCGTCTTTGATATTGACACTCAAAAGTATATATTGAAAGTGGAATAGTATAGCTTATAAAAAGTTTACACAAATAGAAGTGAGAGATCTGCCTATTTAATACCATTGTCAAATGCAATTTTTGTTTTCTTCCTTGTTTGTTTTATGGTGTCACTTTTCCTTATATAGATTATGTGTGAAGTACTTGTATGCCACAGTCTGTAGACCTTAATTAAAGTTTTGTTTGAGTGAGAGCTTTAGAAATTTGAATGTATTGTAGTCTTGCTCTAACTAAATTAAGATCCTGACATGTTTTCTACGTGATAATATTTAGACTCAGACTCAAGAACTGCTTTATAAAGCACCGTCTTAATCCTCCACTTTTCAAACTCTGTGTGTGTGTGTGTGTGTGTGTGAGAGAGAGAGAGAGAGAGAGAGAGAGAGAGATTGGTTGCTTCGTGATATGATGAGGTATATAGAATTGCATGGCTTCAAAAGGCAGAGCAGAGTTCTGCCATAAATTTGTAGAAGGCAGCTGTTCTAAGGCAGGATATTCTGCCATTTGGTGGTGTAAGATAAATAACATGCATTATGGCTCTGGGGTGGGCTCTAGGCTTCAAAGTTGTAAGTTTTACGTTTTAGACTTGCAAAACTGTATGTCCAAAAAAAGGAGACTTGCAGAAGAGTGACTCTACTGCTGTAGATTGAATTATGGTTGATATGTTTGGGGATGCTTAATTATTTGGAAAACAGCTTTTTTCATCATAAAAGTTGTTTTTACTTTTTAGCAACATGTTTGGGTTGTTAGATTAAAGGGTATTAATTATTTTTACACTAAAAACAGCTTCTTTTTTTTTCCTAAAAGCTAGAATTTGAGCATTTTGCTTATAACATGTTGTGATTACTTCACGTATGTCTGATACTTTACTCGAGTGCATTTGGATATGATGACGAGTATATTTGGCATTTACATTTCATTGTAGTTTTTCTTTCTATGCAACATGCTTTCTTGTAGTTCGTAATTCTATTGTGTCTTAATTTCAGGTGTGGTCATGAGTTTTGCTATTCTTGCGGTGCGGAATACAGGGATGGTCAACAGACATGTCAGTGTGCATTTTGGGATGAAGACAACTCTGAAGACTCAGTGTCGCACTCTCTTCAAGAATCAGAACAATGGGCATGGGAGACTTTTAATTCTCTCCCCATGATCATGGATGCATACTCAGACCAAGAACGATCACAGCTTGCGCTTATACAAAGGTTTCTAGCTGGGGGTTTTAGTCTGAGTGACCATCATCCTTACCAATCTCCTCCCCGCTGTACAGATTCCTATGCGGACGCCATGAAGGATCTACATCAGCTTCCATGGCTCGAGAGATTTGTGTCTGTGATAAGTGACGACTACGAGGATTATATTCAATGAAACTCTGCTAGATCTTAGAATACCTAATAAGTTCCTTAACTCCCAAATGCCAACAAAGCTTTGAAGGCATGCAGAAATGATTTCTCACTCCGTTCACTTTTGAAGAGGTGTAGCAGAAATTGTGGCTTACCTTTCCTTCATTTAATTTCTTATATGTTCCCCGCTGGGATATCTTTGACCTAAGGTCCTTGGATATAACATGGTGAAGAATCTGTTCATGATGATTCTCTTTAATGAAAGAAAAAGAAGAAAAAGGAAATTTGAGAGAGTAAACAGTTAATTTTATGTGAATGGGTAGAATATTAATTATGTTGGTAGAAAAAAGTTTTTTGTTCACTTTCAGATACCTCTGCGCATGTCTTTGGGAGCATGCATGCGGGCACGTACCAGTGTCCCTGGGTGTTTTCTTACCTGGCGACTATTGAAATTCTAGCCTATAGGATAAAGACCACAAGGCTGTGTCATTTGTTTGCGTTATTCTACCAGTCCATGGCTTTGATTAAGTTGGCTTATTAAACAATTTAGATTGGATCTTTGATAGGGGTAGATTTAGTTGGACGATGCTGAGTCTAATATCAGGTGTTTTCTAACTCGAACTACGCTATATAATCCATAACAATATAGCTATTACGTTCAGTTTGAGCTGGTAGCTTTCATAAATTGGTAAGAGGCATAAGAGAGAGTGCTATTATCTCAGGTCCGGTGGATAATTTTGGCCTTGGGCAATGGATAGAAGTGATCTGGTCAGACGAGCCACTCTTTCATATGATATGGCACATTCTCTTCTTTATTATTTGCATCTTCATATCCCTGCCTTGCGAGATTGACACTATGCAGGCTCTGTCTGTTGCATTTTGCTTGAAAGTGCTGACCGTATTAGGGAAGACTGGAGGTTATAGTCCAGCACTAGCACACCTTTTGTGAGGCTAATTCAATTAGTTTGCTAGGGATCCACGTTGTCACTAAGGTTTAAAGCCGCTTTTGTTTGTTTGTTGATGTTTATGGAATTTCTATACCCCGTTGCAGCCACGCTCATTAAAAAATGAAACATCTGATGCGGAATTATCCTCAAGAATTGTGCTACTTAAAATGTATTGATTCAACCTGGCTATTCTGTCATAACCAACAACCTAGGTAAGATCCCCGTTTAGGAACTTTATCCTCACAATCACATTAGGATAAGTCTCTTCAGTGCTCGTACATTCAAGTATCGTCACGTGACAAATGGAACTAAATCATTTCATTTTGGTGCTGCAAGGAACTAAATCATTCAAGTAACTAATATACAATCCCTGATATCCCAAAAGTTTGAAGAGGAAGGATGTTGCAACACCCAGACTAGTTGAACATTGGAGTAGACGTGAGGCTCCAACAAACAGCCCGCCACACAACCTGCCCCCAGCCCTACCACTCAAGAAGCAGCACCCTCGATAAAAATTATTGTAATTGAGGACAAAACTTTTGTTCAATCTGATCTCTCCTGTATGTATCCTTTCTGAGGCCCATGCTTCATTATGACTATAACTATGAATCAATCAATATTAGAATTTGAATTTTAAGTCATCGTATATTCGATGGAAAAAAATGAAACAAAACATAAATCATCACCCAATGAAGTAAGAAATAACTTTAACAAAGGAACTATAACTCTGTCAAAACACTTCAAAATCAAATGATGAAAAACTTTCATATTTTGCTGTTTGGTCGTATCCATTCTTCTTAAGTGTGAGTGTGATCAAGGAAGGCTAGTATGTAAGTAGTTAGTAAGACAAAAGAAATCAAACATAAAAGGATATTGTTTCTCTTGCCAAGAAAATAGCTAACATTGTTTGAGTAGTGTTTCATTATACAAACAAACCAATACAAAACTTATCCCCATCTATCTATGCCTACAAATTTTGCTACAAATTCTGAAAATGCACAATAAGTGTCTTATATAGGTGTTTTTCGTATTTCCGTCTTTGCCCCGTGGATCTCATGAGTGTACCACTAGTTATATCAAATGCAGGCCAATTATGCCTATCATTAACTTGACTACTATGTACAAGCACTAACTTTTATCGTTTTAAAGAGTATATAAAATGTACCAAAAAACAAAGAGAGTATACTAAAAAGTCTATTCGAGCAGTATTCATGCATAATTACAAAAACAGATACCATCCATTTCATAATTCATGTTTGCCAAACAAATAATGCAATTTTCCTGGGTGAAAATGAAGGTAACTGAGAAATGTCGACAATTTGGGATATCTTTAGGTGGTAGTTATTATGATTCCATGCCATCTCATCACAGAGGATCACCACAATACATAGTACTGGTAATTATTTATATTAAGCGTAAAAAAATTAAACCCCAGGAATGGATAAGACAACGTTAAGCTTAGGACAAGTTACATCACTCAGAACCATGTTTACCATACTCTTCAACTCTGCTAACAGCATCCATGAGAACATCAATTGTCCAATCCTTGAAGTCCTCCTGTAGATAGCATGTGAGGAAACATCAGTGATAAATACCTTTGATCTTCCATGTTTGAATAAGCATATGAACAAACAGAAACAATCAAACTTACAGAAGAAGAATTACAATATTCACTGCATGCAGAGTTTCAAACTCACTGAATTGTGGTGAGTCAAAAAACAGTGACTAAATGCTGCCCTTCTAAATTCTGAGGCTAAACTCTCAACTCATATGATCTAAGGAAGTCTGATGTGCTAAATCTTAAAGCAGGCCCCCATAATGTCGTCAAAGCCATTTAAATGGTAGCTTTATCATGATATTGAAAACTATTTAGGACTTAGTAATGTCTTGGGCCATTTTTTCTTATCTAAGGCTATGGGTCCCTTGTATCATTTTGCAACCATAAATTTTGTTATTATTTCGACCCATGTTAGCTTTGGTTTTCTACCACTTCTAGTAGCACTAGTGATTCTATAGGAGAGGAGAGGAGAGTATTGACTTTATGTGGTGTCTTAACTCATCCATAATGATTCCACGTACTAATGTTTAGCAAAACAAAAGACTTGAAGAATATAATTTCGGTGGCAGAATAAAAGGGCAAGCAATGCTCATAAGTCATATATAATATACACTATCTATGGTTCCATCTAATAAAGAGTAGAAGAGTATATATATATATATATATCCGTCAATGACAATTACAAGTACATATAGCAGAAATTGGGTGTTAGTCTTACCATACGCAATGGTTCCCCGGTTCTTATTCGAGCATTATTGCGGGCAAGATAAGACTCAAATGGAGTCCTAGGCCTGATTTCTCGAACCTTATCCCACTCCTCACGGCTGAGCATTCTTACGGTGCCTTGACCAGCAGGAGCATTTTTTATCTTGCGCTCAAGTAACTCTTGGGATCTCGATTCATCATACTGCCATGCCAGTACAGGTACCAATCATTAGTAAGTCACTTTGTAATACAATCAAACAGTTAATAGGCAATTGTAATGTAAAATAATAAAATGAAAATAAATTAGTTGAAAGGGTTATAGGATACCATCATGAGGAGCTTGGCAAAGAGTGCGACTCCAACGGCAGAGAGAACCATAGGCATGGTGGCAGTGTCGAGGTAGGCACTGGATTCGGGGACCTCAACGAACACCTGGTCCTTCCTCTTGGAGCTCCTCATCTTCCTCTTCTTCTCCAATTCCAACACCTTTCTCTTCAATGTTTCTGTCGGCACATCGCCCTCGCGCCAAAAAACACTACGCAACAATCTTACCCTAGCTCCCTTCATAATTATTCATCAACCAATTCCAATTCCAATTGTTGTATCCTTAAAAGAGTCACAAACAAACATGTAATGTGAATAATGTCATAACATAAATAAATAATTCATTCATTTGTCAAAAAGGACAAGGTCTCCCTTCATTATTCCAACGAATTGCAATTCGCTACCCATCAAAGTTACTATACACTACACACATGATCAATGTTTAAAAGAATGTAAGGAATTTAGAGACATGAAAGCAATCAATTTATAGAATGTAAGGAATTTAAATGAATGAATGAGATTAAAAACAATGAATCATCAATCATGAATTCTCTTATAAAAATAAAATAAAATTGCAAGAGAGTAGCAGCTTCAGCACGCTATGAACTGCAAATCTGCACTAAGCGACAGAACCCGTTATGGTTACTACAAACCAAAGGAACAAGCACAGCGTAACACAACAAGAGTAAAGGAATTTTAGAATAGCAATTGCAAGATCGCTCATCCCCCAAGCAGAGATGATAAAAGGAAATATTCACTCACTTATAGCTTTTCATAAAATCTCAAGTTCATAATAAAAAGAGGGAATGGTGAAGAAGAAAACGGGGAAAGAGGAAAGGACCTACACCTTTGGACGCTTATCGTTGGAGGTCGATCAGCTCGCCGGCCTTGGAGACTTAGAGTTGGATCAGTTTTTTAAGCATTGCACATGACATGGCCCACCAAAGTCAGCCCACATGTTGACTACTCTTAATTTGATTTGAACGGGGATTTTATCTTACCTTCACAGGGTCTCTTACCCCTAATTAAAAAAAATATTTAAAAATTCAATAACATTTTTTTTAACAAAATCACATAGCCGTAGGGAAACCTTTTACCGTGGATAAAAGAATTTGGACAAAAAAAAGACGTGAGATGTATTTTTTTTATTTTAAATAAATATTTCTTTTATTTGATAATTTTTTAAAATAAGAAAAAAAAAAGATTATCATATACTATTTTAATAATCTCTTATTTATTTTTATAAATATTTTTTAATTTCTTAATTTAAAAATAAAAAATTACTTCTCTCCTTCATTCTCTTTTAAATTCGTCCATCTCAAATATACCCGATAGAATAGCAGAAATATCCTAGTTGAAGATAAGGTAATTTCGTTTGCACTATATCGTGAATATAATACTAAAGTGGCAATAATTAATTGAAAAGCAGTAAATCTAGAGACTCATCACTTTAATTTCTATTTATTTATTCAAATATTTGAAGATAAAGTAGTTGGTTTTGTAGTCGAATGTAGACTGTCTTACGGATACACAACACATCACTATCAAACTTCCAATTTTAAAGAATCATATAACACATCAAACATTGGCACTGCCAATTTTGAGGAGATTCTTTAACATTATTACAATAGAATATTTTTAAGGGAAAATTAGGCCCATTTTGCCATGAGAGACATGCCACCAGCACCCAAAAACACAGCTATGTAAGATTTTACTTGAAGCTTAATGCTACCCTGCAACCTTGGACTCATGAAATCAGCAGAGAGCAGGTCAACCAAAGCCATGTAGATTAGAAGACCAGCAGATGATGCATTAAGCAATCCCACTGTGATTAGTGCACTTGGGCTGTTCTCTTTGTAGCTAGTGGACATTGCAATTCCTAAGGCAATTCCAAATGGGGTTGTAACTGAGAAGAAGAACACCATGACGGCCTTCTTTAATAACTTGTACTCGGCCTGTTTGAATGGCAGATTATTTGAGAGATTAATGAGTTTTTTTGGTATCACAGTGTAAAACTGAAATGAAGTGGGAATGTGATGTGCTCTTACCTGGAGAATGCACCCGCCAAGACCAATGCCTTCAAACATTTGATGGAAGCAAAGGGCGGCCACAAGACCTTTAATTGTACATGTGTTATTTGAGGCTCCCAAGGAAAGTCCTATCACCACTGAATGAACAACAATTCCAAGTTCTAATACCTGCGTTTCAAACATATGCTTAGCCTTAAATTAGTTGAATGTAACCGAAGCTCAAGTTATGGTTCTGCTTGATGAAGTTAATTATCTTTCCTTTTGTATTCTTTAGCTTAACTAAATGAGTTTAATTTTAATCCACCAACAGTGTAAAGTTTCTTTACACTGTCATCCAATCATGTGTTACTAAATCATTAAAAGAGTTTGACTATCACAACAACTACTTAGAAAGTCTAACTTTTTTAATGATGTGTCAGCACATGATTGGATGACAGTGTAAAAAAACTTTACACTAACAGTGGATTGAAATTAAATTCTAACTAAATATACAAAAATTTACCTAGTTAAGAATATTTAAGACATGATGAGCTATAAAAACATTTTCTAGTCTGAAGCTTTTAGTTTAAAAGGGTTCTTGCACTAGAGAAGTGTGTCAAAGATAAAAAATTATTCTTTGAGCGTGCAGCTAATACTTTAGTTAAGCTTTTAGGAAATATAGTCCTTGACAAAAGTTCTATTTGCAATAGTTAAACAGTCTTACCATGGCAACTACACGATAACGCAGAAGTTGTGACTCTCCGCTTTCAGTCTTGACCTCAGGATGAAGGTGCTGTTGACCATGGAAATGCCCAAAATTGACAGTACCCATCTCTTGGTCCGCACCTGCAGGGTCGCTCCCTGGAATTGGAATAACTCCAGACCTACCCTTCTTGCTATAAATACTAGTGGCCATAGAGTCCACCATAAGTGTGATTATAGCAGAGAACATAGCCACGAGTCCCGAAAATGGAAACTCATGCCATGGTTTCTCCTGCAAGCAATCAGACCACAGCATGTCAAATGAATCAGGTAGCACATGCATGAACCCAGTGCCAAGAATAATACCAGCTGCGAAGCACTTGACGATTATGAAGAGATTGTTTTCAGGGCTTAAGGCTGGGATTGAACGTGTCACAAAGGGTAAGCACACACCAATCACGCTAGTGATTAAAATGGCGAAGATGGCTATAATTTTAAGAGGCAGAGCTTTTTCTTTATTATTGCAGCTGTCTGCAGATTCAGTTTCACAATCAGCCAGAGTTTGGGATGGGAAAAGAGCGATGAGGATGAAGACGGCAGAGATACGCTTGAGAAGAGGGGCCATTGTCTCTCACAATTGAATGTCACTGCTCACTGAAAGATCTGTCTGTTTCGAGATTTTGATGGAGCTTCTTTATATAGACGTTTGTGTTACATCTCCATCAAATGACTTGTCTAAATCAATAGTAAAACATGCTTGTACACATCAAAAAATTATTCCACGTTGGATACACAGCACCAAGTACTGGTCTGTACAACAGTTTTTATCTCAACAAGGATTACTATTAATACAAAATTAACAGTACGAATCAGTACTACGGTAAGGACCACAAATCATAGAATACAATCAGAAAATGATTTTATATGAAAATGGATAGGGAAGTCCATGTATGTCACAAAGGTACAGCCAAATTGAAAACTTAGACGTTTACAAAAATGAACAGAATTTAAGAGTTCATGGATCATGCTGTCTGTCCCCACTAATTAAGTATGTTTTTAGAATTTATTCCCTTCATTTAAAAAATATCATTATAACAAGAAGTAAACTCGGTGATTATGTGGGCCCGTTTATCTACGCGCATAGAATATGTAAATTAAATTGATAACTTCATGCTGTTGTTATGGTATGCGGAACAAAATGAATATATATATATATATAATACCTTGTGTCCATGGAAGTGGTAATAGGCATGGATCTTGCCAAATGATAAGAGGTGCGTGTGTTAGTCTTGAGGGTGCGTTTGATGAGCATGAGTTTGAGGTAAGGAAGACCTAGGCGGTATGTCAGGGTGTGTGGGTGCCAATGACAAAGAGATAACACAATATATATAATAATAAGGCTGGAAACGGTCATTCGTTGATAGAAAAATACTAAATACAATACAGAAAAGTTCTAAACACAAAAATTACCTAATTTATTAATAATTGGATTATATGTGAATTTTGATTTAAAAAAAAACAGTTGATACAGCCTTATAAAAATTTAATAGTACAAAAATATATATAAATATTTTGCATGTGCATGGAGTTGTAGATGTGACATTACTGTACTTTGCTCCTTCAGCATAATTCAAATGATTGGGATGAGAGTAAGTATAAGTTATAGGCTTAAGTTAACCAAAAGCTACCCATATTATTTGCTAATGTAACAGTTGGTTCCACAGTTAGTGCGTTTGTGCATGATAAGGTGATCCATAGACCCATGTCAGGTGCCAAGGAGAGGCTTGTTCATTGTCCTATATTCTAATTTTAATATACATATATAGCCACATTGAATTCTTTCCACCTTTATGCTGTCCTTCCACAATAGGTAGAAACCACATGAGTAATTCTGAGCTTCACTGGTCCAGTTATTAAAACCCAAATTAAAGCCTACTTCCTCATTCTTTCCCGTTGGGCTTTTGCTCAATAAGTAGCACACACACTGGTGACTAGGTTTTGGTTTAGGCCCCTACAATTCCACTCCAGGCAGTGGTGCATGTTTGGGCTCGCCTCCCCGTCCACAAACAAGTTTACATGAAGAAAAGTGGATTCATCATCCTCATTTCTTGCCTTAATCAGTTTTTGACTACAATATAGATTTGTATTATCAATAGTCATTTCAAATTAGAAATTCTGAGTATTACCATCTAGCCCAGCTTTTGTTTTTGGGGGTCGAAAACCCACTCTCATTTCTGGGCTCAGAATGGATAAATCCTCGGGGATGCCAACACTCAGGCCTAACCATTTCAGCCATTAATTTGACCTTCTGTTTGATGTTGACCTTTGGTTAGGCTTACGTTTCACGTCGCATTTTAAAGACAATACGTGCATGTATTTTTGACATTTTTTTAATCAAATTTCTCAAAAATCATGTGATTCGGTTCAAATGAAAATAAAGAGAAAGAATCATATTTGATTTTACAAAGAGAGAATCACATCTAACAATAGAGAAAGTCTAGCTTTTAGGTGTGTGTAGCAGCTTACGCGTTTAGGGTGGCGAGATTGTGTGTATCATAATTACAAGTCCTTTTTAAGGAAGGGATGCAACAACTGCAAACGTCACAACTATATGTTATATGTACCAAATGAATAAATTCGTATTAAATATTTATGATAAACTATTTCTCAATCTTGAAAATTGGGTCCATACCTACTTGTCCAAACACTTTTAGATCAATAAAAAAAATGATATAGGTAAAATCTTTTCTACAAAATTTTTTTGGACGACTTTTTCTTTTACAAGTTGATATAAAATAAACGGTTTACGTTTAAGTTTAGGGAATAGAATTTAATATATTAAAAAAATCATAATGTAGTCACTTATATAATTTAGACAAATATATAAATAAAAGAACTATGCAAGTATATATCATTAATGATTTATTACTAAAACTTATCATGCTCACTATATTTTTCCTCTTTCAAAATGTCATTGGTAGATATTTTACCCTAAACATTATAAAATATATATTTAATAATAATCTCTTCATGTTTGTTCAGAATTACAGTTATAATAAAAAGGATCAAATACTCATTGAGTGAATTTGAATTTAACACACCTTTATTCTTTCCTCTTTAACTTTTATTTTTTTTATAAAATAAACTCGAGAGGTTTTTAGGATTGTTGATTGCGAATACCTGAACATTTAGAGTATAATAATCTTGGGGACTAATTGACATGAGCCATGCAAGAGGGAAATATGGTTTGAAAGTGAAAGTGCAAGTCTTTTCCGTGATTTCGGCTATATAACATACTTAGTCTCTCCTGTGTAAATTCTATTTTTCTAACTAAATTATTATTATCAATTAAAACAAAGGGGAAAACAGGAGTTATACATGCAATTTATCTGAGCAATGTTCCTTTTTCAAGTCATTCAAATACTGGGCATGTTTAAAACTATTCATATTCAATAAGAGCAAATCAAATAAAGACGAACAGAGGAAATAGGAAACAGAGTAGAATATGCACGAACATGCACCTGGTTAATCTTGAAACAGAATGTAATGTTGTAGCTGCCATCAATCCAATACTAATAAACCAAATTATAATGTTTATTAATTTATATAATATATTAGAATGAATAGAAATATATGAGTCTATCATAAGAAGAGAATCATATATGTACAATTGAACTGAACATTATCCATTTTAAAATAATGAGAAACGATGAATCAAAGAAAAGTTTATGCAATAAAATAACATATTTTAAAGAGCAAAAACAATTCATATTCAACAAGAGTAAATCAAATAAAATTCAAGAAAACAGAGTAGAATATACACGTGCACCTAATTAATCTTGAAACAGAATGTTATGTTGAAGCAGTGTCTAATGGTGAACGCGGTGGGTCTCCTCTCCTCGCTCTCCTTGGCTCTTTCCTCGCTTTGGTACCTGGCGGACGCAGAGAAAAATAGACAACGGAAAAAACGTGCTGCCACTGCCACTGCCACCACAATAATTGATATGACCCAACTTGTCCAATTTCACTCCTTACGGATTAATGGGACTGGACATGAGTGCTTCTGCTTGTGATTCTTGATTGCTTGTTAAGGTCCAGTTTTGAATGATTGCCTTTTCCTCTACCATTTTTTCCATTTAAATTAATACATTTTGACATTTCGTGTCATGTGACGTTAACTGATATTTTCTCTTTAACTTACACATGACATTGACCGATTGTTCTTCTTTTTGGTAAATCAAAATTGAAAGCCTCTTCCTGTATACCCTACACACTTCTGCCGTGTCAACTTTTCTGCTTCTTGGTTTAATATAAGGAGTAATTTTTATGCTCCAATATCAATGGAGTAGGAGGCCATTAGCGGGCGTTCTCTCATCTAATTAATTATTTTTTTTGTTTATGTTAATTATGTTTTAAGTTTAAATTTAAAGTATGTTCATTAATAAATGATTTATAATTTTATTATAAATTTTTATTAAAATTAATGGTTTATTATCGTCTTAAAATAAAGATGAACTTTTTTTTCACCTAAACTTTTGTTTACGAACAAAATATTAATGCTATACTCAAGCTAAACATATTGCTGTCAACTTGTGATGGGGTTATGTTTGATAAACCTTCCATATTTATTAATGTTAAATCAGTTTTTCATTTTGATCGATGTTAGTTACATAACGAAAGATATCTCTACCATATATATGTGGCCATTTTTTCTTTAAATTTACTAAAAAATAATTATTTAAATCCATATACAGTTCTGCACATTTATAAATATAAAATATTATACTACTGCATATAATATTATTCACTCATTACCACCGGTTATACGAGGAGACCAATTCGATAAACTAGTTGTAATACCCCGTCCTTTGCACGGGTTACTTGTGAACCAAAAGGAAATTTTAAACGTCATTCGAAAACTTTTATCTTATATTATATATTAGTTATCATTACCAAGGACCTTAACAAAAGCTGCTGCCAAATCCTGTCATAATTGAACCATATTTGAGCCACGATCACAAAAGTCATAAGTTTACATACTGTCATATTAATTTCGTTCATATGAGATAGTTTATTAATCTTCAGAAGTATCCCACAAGACAAGCCATTTAGTATTGGCTTCTGATAAAGAAGTAATAGCGAGAAGAAAGGCAGCTTGAATCAAATATTTCTACTTTTAGGTCTTCAATTTCCACAATGGAGCATAGTAAGCATGTACAAAACTCTGGTATGAAAATGAATATGATCAGCCAGAGATTAGTAGCGTTGCAAATTTCATTCCTTAACGTGACCAAGTTGTGTTATCTGTATAATTCTTGACAGTTGTGTTTAAATTAGAGAGAAGTTCATGAAATTTTTTTTTGCCATAAACACACTACAGTACGTTATACTATAGATATACGAATATATTGTATTTCAATGAGTTTTTTTAAAACAAAAAATGAGTTTTATTACTGACAAAAATCACTGTAATAAGAAGCAAAATCTGCATAAAACAAAACCAAATGCTAACATAAACAAATTGATGATGTGGTTAATACTAATACTAAACTAAAACTTTAAATTGAAAATAACATAGTAAGCTATCTGAACCAATGCTGTCTCTACCAAATCTTGCACCAAAATCAACTTCCACATCATCAGCAGTCCATACAGATCTCCATGAAAAGAATTGCAAGTAGTTGGCATAGTATGATATTGCAATCATATATATATTCAACTCATATGAACATAATATTATAATTGATAATAGGCATGAAAGACAAATAAGAATTTAAAATGCATAATTAAGTAATTAATTTATTTCTTTAATTAATATAGGAATAAATTAAAAGAAGTCAAATGAAATAATTAATTAATATATATCTCAAAATGCATAAATGAATAATGATTAAGAGGATTGATGGCAAAATGAAATGCAGAAGAAAAAACAGACACTACCAACAGTTTACTTAAAAGGCATCAAAATAGATCTAAAGCTTGCACTAATAATGGACGTTGGGTCTAGTAGAGCAGTACTATTATAACTTTGTTCACAAATAGCTTAACATGAAACTTCAAAGTTAGCCATTGTCCTAATATTAGGGCTGTCAAATGGGTCATATCAGCCCGTGATAGGTTGGGTTTAATCGGGCTAAGTGGGCTGGTTCTATTTAAGGTTATCTTGTGAGTTTAAACGGACTGCCCATTTATTTAATTTTTTAAAAAAATTTAAATTTGTAATGTAACATCAAATCCATAAATTACTTAAAAGTAAAGTCAATTATCATCCAAAATTTTATAATTTACAATACTGAACGATTTTTCTACTTATTCCCTTTTATATTTTACTTTCCAACTAATTTACTAGATTTAATTTGGCCTACAACAATAAAAGTAACAATAAGAAGTCATATTAAAATATAACAAATTGATAATACAAAACCAAAAAAAAAAAGCAAAATAAGATCTTAGTAGATATTATTTAGATTTTTATAAGAAAAGAAATTAAAGGCTAAAACTAGCCTAAACTTTGGGCTGGAGCTGGATACTGGGTGCCTGGGGTCACTTACTGCTAGGCTGGGCTGCGAGAATCATGTAGATGCTGATTTGAAAAAAAAAAGAATTACAAAAAAAAAAGAAAAAATACATGGGCCAACGAGCTAGCCTGCAAATAAACAGGTTTAGCCTTTTTAACTCGCGGACTAAACGAGTTGGGCAAAAAACGAATTAATTTAAACGGGTTAATAATTTTAAAGTCCAATCCGCATAATTTTAACGAGTAAACAGGCTGATCGGGAGAATTTTGCCCGTTTTGACGGCCCTACCTAATATTCTTAGTTATTGTCCTAATCATCAAACCACTTGGCTTTTTTCCCTGTTAAGAAAAGGAACAAAGGTAATTGACAGTTTGTCCTAATGGTAATACAATTTCTGAATTCCATTTACTCTATGAAGTATCTAGCAACTCCTTTAATTAAATTTTCTATGTCTAATGTCTAGAATATCAAAGCACACAATGTAACTCACAATGCCATTATGTAAACCCACACACAATGCAACTCACCATGATATTAGATTCTAAAGTATGAATGTAATTTATTACAAAATTTCTCAAAATTACCATCACCATATCAAAAATGTTAACTTACCATCTTACTGCTCTAGCAATCATTACAAACTCTGCCCAGGTGAGGAATGAAGAGCAAGGCAAGGAATAAAAATTGCATTTCCTATATTTGAACTTCTGTCTAGCTTGACAGTTTCATGTTTCAATAATAATATATTTCTTATGTGCTCCCAAGATTAATCATCTTTTGTCCAATAATAATATATGCCTTCTCATATCAATCAAGTATACCACATAACTATAAATACAATGTTGACAAGAACCACCATTAATTGATCAGAAGGAAAAAGAGAAATATAAACTTCTTCCTTACTTTTTGGCCATTGGAAATATCAAATTCAATGTTAACTTTGTTTTAGCATATTAAAATTACAGACACAATATTTATAAATAAAAAATTAGTCTTGGTTTTTTATTCTGCAGTATCACCAAGAACTACAATTCCCCTTAATCTAATACAACTTTAATCACTTGAACAAATGGCCTTTTAAGTTGGTAATAGATGAATGGTAGAATCAATCTGCTCTAGAAGCAGTCGACTTGTAAACATCTCAATGTTGCAGCATGCTCACTTTTAGCCATCCCAGAGTTCTTCAATAGTTTTATAGGCACCATGGGTCTCATGAACAAATCCAGTACCCTTAATTAGCCTTTCCTGCATGAGTTAATTCCATGTGTTATTCAAAAGATGAAGCTTTCTGCCTATTGTTTAACATCCTAATAGTTATGCCACACATGGTTACTGGGCAGTGAACCGGTGTTCCAGGGGAAATGTTAGAAGAAATAAATACTAATAGGTGAAAAATTGGATTAAACCACTGAATCAATCGAATTTGAGTACTTGCATGATTTTCAAATTAGTACACTACTTAAGGATGCACTCCACATGCTTCATCCAACAAAATTAAGAGTCTCCAGCCAAAGACAAGAAATGTAATACATATACTATGGCCAAGGTATTCAAAAATCTTATAACATCCCTCCTAAAACTTTGACAATTAAGAAGGTCTCCTACTATTAATTAATAATGATTAACCAATAAATCAAAGACAAGAAATGCATAATGTTGACTATGGCCAAGGTATTAAAAAGTCTTATAACATCCACCTAAAACTTTGACAATTAAGAGGCTATCCTACTATGGTGAAGTGGATCCAAGAGACAAGTTAAACACTACATTCCTTATTATCCAACTCGCAGAAATGAGAGAAAAAAAAAGATTGCCAAGTTAGCAGTTGATTCTTTCTACACTCACAATAGAATGGAAATGAGCTTAAAACCATTGATGAAGAGAAGAATGGTTACCAGTTGACCATGCATTATAATGGATGAAGTAAATTGAAGAATAATATTAAAGGAATGGTTTTATGCAATCTGGACAGTATCAGCAATTACTCCTCGTCAACAAACAAATGCAATTATTACCTCTGCTCCCTCCCAGCAATAGTATATTCCAGAATTGCTCTATAAGTGAAGTTTGTTGTTGCAAGGGCTGTCAGATAGTCATGCAATCATATATTTAAGTCATAAAATTGGTGAAGTTAAGACCTTGTGCATTGAATATAAAATATAATGGCACTAAAATAAAACCTCAGCTTTTCTCTGCAACTCTAATGTATATGAAATAATTAAAAATTTTAATTAGCAATTCTAACACAGCAGAATTGATAAAAAAAAACAAGTAGTGCAACATAGGACAATTCCACAGCAGTGACCATGGCAGTAGGGGTCATTGATGGATGAGAAATTTGTTTATTCTTAAACATTTCGTTGGCAACCAACCATGAGAATACACAAGAGCAAATGCTAACACGTGATAATGACAGGACAACCCAAAGCCATAATCTTAAATGCACAGCAATACCAATTGAATCTCCCAAAACAGATAAAGCAACTATCAAAGCCATATTTAAAAAGTTATGCCTAGGGTGAACATCGGAGACTGAAAGCCAAATTCTGTGACAACCGTTGGATGGAAAATGAATCCAACGAAATAGAAGAAGCAGAGAGATGAGCGGGAGAATTTACAGTTTGGATTGTAGACAGATTTTAATAAGTAAATAGATTAGAGTTCCATTATCTTCCATGGGCTGGCCAAGAACCAATTTGTGAATGTCTTATTCGCTTTTGAGTCCATGATCCAAATTCCTGAAAGAGCTAATGTTAGGCTTTTGGTCATGGAGCAAAGTAATCACCAAATCTTTTTGTAACCAAGTGGAGCTGGACAAGCTTAATACTGTAAGCACATAGTACGTGGACATTTACAATCTCTTATGGTCTGTTTGGTTCAAAGGGGGAAGGGAGGGAAGGGAATGAAGTTTAATTTTGTATATGTTTAGTTAAAAAAGAGGAGGGGAGAGATTTTAATGAAGAAAAAATACAAATATATATTTTTACATAATTTCTCCCTTCCTCTCTATTTCCTTCCAACTAAACACTATTGTTAGAAAAATGATAGTACCCGCGAGGGGAACCAAAGAACGACAAAAGGGCATTAAGGAGAATATTTGCACAATTCATTATTTGTGACCCAGTTCTCTTTATAAAAGAACCTTTGATGATGGTCTCTATCTTCTATGCGTTGATGTACATGTATGGTATACATTTTTAGATTGGAAAGGGAAGAAAGAGGCCCAGGGATTGAGCACATTCCTTCTTTGATATCAATCTAACAATGGAAAGGAAGAGATTTGGAGGGTTAGACTTTTTGTGAGCCCCTATATTTTTTCATCATCCTATAAAAGAGACGCATCTCTTTCTTTTTTTCATTGAATGATATCAAACAATATAAGTCATAACTCCTCCACTTTTTCTTTCCTTTTTTTTCTTTTGTGTCGTATCCCTTCATTTTCTTTCCCTTTCATAATAACAAACAAAATCAAAGTTAATAGAAGAGATACATGGAGGAGAATGTGATAATAAAGGACAAATCTCACTCAAAGGATCTAATTGTTGATTATTTTACTAGAGTGGGTTGAAACCCAATCCTATTCTATCTCAAATGTCAATAAAGTGTATTGAATATTGTATTTATCTTCAAAAAAATAGAGAATTGTTGGAGTTCTTTCATAATTTTTTTTAATAAATATGTTTTATGATCCAACAGTCAAGTAATATAAAAGGTCATATAACAGACACTCAAACATTTTTTTGGTATTAGACAGGCCGAAGCCCACGACGAAAAACAAAAACTTACATGGAAGAAGAAATCAAACGGGCTACAGAAGCCCGTACAATATCAGCTGGATAAGAAAACCCAAGTCGAGGATACTATAATTCAATGAGTGAGTAGTTCTGGGAAGGGTTCCAATTTGCTAGAAATGACTTAATCATGGTATTATTTGTCTTTTATGTGGCTAATGGTTACATAAGTTGCACTTTCTTTTTAAATTAATTAATTAAATGGTCATAATGTATTATTAATGTGTCAAATGGGTTTAAATTTTAGGTTAATTTTTAAAGAATTAATTCACTTAAATGAAGGGTACGTCTTTAAAATACTTTAGAGAGAAATTTAATTTTAATTAATACAAAAATAAAAATAAAAAACATTTTAAACAATTAGTTATATTTTTACTCCTTGAATTGAAGATAATGTATAAGGTGTTGTTATGATATTTTAATGAATTTAATATTTAAAGTGAGTTGTTAATTATTTATTAATTATTAATTTTATAATAAATATTAAAAATTTATTAAATATAAATAATAAAAATATTAAATAATTCATCTTAAATATTAATATTTAAAAATAAATAAATAAATACCGAAACAATCCATCGGTAATAGTGGTAATTTCCTGCAAAGTGACAGATTTTTTTTACCCTTTTGTTTGATTGCAATTTGTATGGTAGTGCCGAGTCTCAATTGGGCATCCCATTTCATTGTATTTATTTTCTATGAATTCGGGCATACAGTCGTTGTTTTCTTTTCTGCTTTTTATTACTCGGTTACTCGTGTAGAGAAATAATGTACGGCAAGAGTGATGTGACCCCTTTTTATTGAGATACCTGTGCCCTGGTCTTCTTTCTTTACGTGCATGTCCTTTTTCTGCTTCTATTTGTTTTTTTTTTTTACTTTTTTTTTATCTTCAATTCTTCTACATTATCATCGCTCTCTCTCTCTCCCTCTCTCTGTTGTTTTCCAATGGACGTGGATCAGAAACCAAGCTACAATAATAGGCCATCAGTTTTTGTTCACACATATAGTGGGAATACTGAAGTTCTGTCAGTCTCTGATATTTGAGGGGTCTGATTCTGATATGTCAGTCTCTACTTGGCACATGCTCCGGTTAATGCCCAACAACACATGTACCATTACCCACCTTATATTGGCTTGGACACTAGTCCTACTCCCAGTTCTGCCATTTTCCAAACACCTAATTGGAAGCATCCAAGCAATTAATGAATTCGACGTCCATTATGGAGGTAAGGTATCATAGGAAGGGCCCCCCGAAAAAAAGTTAAATATATGTACATTATTGTGGCTCATTTATAATTATTTGACACTTTTTATGTTGGCGTTTTTTATTAATAAACTAAGAATTAAAATTCATAACTAGGTTGAAAAAAATTAAATATTTAATTTTTTAACATTAAGATTTATTATCTATATTTAAATTTAATTTTTTTTTAATTTTTCAATCACTTCAATTAATTAATCTTAAGCTATGCTTAGATTAAGTACAAATAATAATGCTTTGAAAATAAATAAAAATAGAATTTTCTGTTTACATAAAAATTAAAATTATTTTTAACAAAATTTTGAAAATTAAATCAGTAATTGAATCGATCAGAAAATTAATTTAAAATTCAACAGTTCAACCGTAATCAAATTAAAATATAATTAAATAATTTATATATATATTATATACTAATTAAATAAATTTAAAATTATAAAAAATAACACAAATGATAAAAAATAGTTTATAATTTATTTTTTGAGAGTCCAAAATATTTAATAACAGTATTATAACCTATTTTTGTTTTAAAAAATTCTAATTTCAGTTCAAAGATATAAACAATTAATTATACATTCAGTTTTCAAGCTTTTATATAATCTAAGTTTAAGCATTTCATATAAAATTCTTTTTAGATTGGCTTACATTCAGTTTTTAGATTAAAATGACATCATTTGAATTAGCAAAAAAAATTTTTTAAAAAGAACCAGTTGAACCTAATTAGACGAATCCAAGTTAATATGTTCTTGACTGGTTTTTAGGCTGGGTAGGTTTTTGGGTAGATCGGACCGATGAGGTGACTAGTTCTCGATCTGATTCGATCCAATTTTCTTAACCATGATATCTAGTTATTGATTAACACATTAAAAACCTAAAAAAATGTTTTATTTAAAATTTCTTTTAAATTTTAAACTTTACAAAAACATGACCAAGCAAACTCTTGTTTTTATATTAGAAGAAGTTTAATTTTGATTTATCGTTAATATAAAGTTTTTTGATATTATTATTTAATCATGTATTATTAACTTATTAAAAGAATTTGACTATTATAATAATAATTATCTTAAAAATTTAACATTTTTAATAATATGTCATTATATTAAAATTAAATCTTATTTGAATATGGTGAAAAAAGAGGGGCATCTGATTGAGTGATTTGGAGAATTTCTGGTAAGAAAAGAGTGTCTTTTACTCCTTTGCACAAGAATGGATTTTATTCCAAAAAGCATGAAGATGGTGGTGGACTCGAGAAAAAGAATCAAAAGGCAATTGAATAGGAAAGGAGAAAAAAAGATAGAATGAAGAGTATATGTGAACATTTCACAATCATTCCATCCCAATTGAGAAGAGAAGTATAGTTGAAACCATACTTTTCTTTTCTTTTTCGCGACAGACAAGTCACAAGAGAAGATTTTGTGTATTGGGAAAAGATAAAAGATAAAGTTAAGAAATACTGACAAAGAGGACTCTCTCTGGATCTTTGGTTTATCAATACACATGTGGGTCACTGAACCGGTGATAAGCAAGGACTTTAATAATAGTATCGATCATAAAAGTCTTGAAAAATTAAAAGACAAATGTAGTGGGAACGGTATCAATCTGAGGTGATGTTCAATATATTCAGAAAAAGACAAAAATAAAATAAAATAAAATTAAAGTGCCTTTGGCATTTTTTTTTTTGGGTCCAAAAGAAAGAAATAAAAATAGGCTACGCTCTACAGAAAGTTACACCAAAACGATTAGTAAAAAATTGGTTTGGGTAACTCTTTGGGAGGATCAGTCCATTCCTCTCAAGAAGAAGCATGGCTTGAATTCCATTTAGCAAGGTAGTCAGCACACTGGTTTTACCTTTCCGAAGGATCTGTTTTAAGACTTTTTAAGTGATCTAACCCCCCCGTTTTGACGAAGTTACTCCTTGATAGTCAATAAGACTGCACCATATATGTGATTAGCAATATCACCGTGAATCGGATTCACTAGCTGGATTGTTTCCAGTGAGTTAGATTCGACTTGAATTCTTCTGAAACGCAAGTTCCAAAAAAATTGAAGTCCATCTCTTATTAAAGCATGAAGTTCAGCTTGGAGGTTGGTTGTTACCCCAATGAAACCAGAAAAATCTCTTACCCAGCGGCTCAAGTTGTTATACCATCTCCGAATACATGCTCTTCCATGATTGAAGTTCCTTTGGCATTCTATTTCTGTTTAATCAGCACTTATGAAATTGGTCATGAATAATCCCAACACTTCAATTAACTTAAGAAGCAGCAGTAAATCTATACAGAAAAAAGAGGGAGAACAGATCGACGTATATACATATGCTCATTCTATATGTGTAATGAATATTTTTTCATCTTACATATCATTTTATAGTTAATAATTTATATTTCACTTTGCTAATAACTGATTACTCTATATTAATAATTGTTTTGTCATAAATTTAAAAAGTTATTAACATAATTTAGAACTTATCAAAACTATATTATGTGAAAATTAAAGTGTGCAAATCAAAATTTTCATTTTAAATTGATAGAAAGTTTGTTAAGGAATATTTGTAAATTTGTGATGAATTTGAAATTATTTGAGTTATGAGACTGAGAGAAAAAATTAGATAAAGGTTTTACAACTTTTTCTATAAAAATTACATCAGTATAGGATTTACAACT
The DNA here is from genome assembly GCA_023212625.1 of Styphnolobium japonicum. Lineage (NCBI taxonomy): Eukaryota > Viridiplantae > Streptophyta > Magnoliopsida > Fabales > Fabaceae > Styphnolobium > Styphnolobium japonicum. The sequence continues at coordinate 434,609 of JALBWW010000004.1, forward strand.
TTATTCATAAAAATTACATCGGTAGTGGGAGTGTTTTATAATCTTGCCTGTGCAGAAGTTATATAAAATGAGGGTTTACAACATTTTTTATTTAAAAGTTATATTGTAATATTATTAATAATAAATTTCATCTCTTCTCATATCTAAATATAAACATTTGGAGACATACCGTGTTAAATTACTTTATGATTTGATTGTAATTTTTTTAATTATATATATATATATATATTTATCAACGAAAAAAAAAAGGAATGTACTTGCTACACTCTGTCTATGTATTTGGTGCAGTGTGGCTGAACATGAATTGTCAGCTGCAGCATACGTGGTGTGCATATAAGAAAGTCTTTGTGGGTTTAGCTTAAGTGATATGCATAACCGAAGGTTTGAGTAAAAGTTTTTTTTTTAATGCCTACAATGGCCAATAGGCACTTGCATTTGATTAGTGTCATACTACGTCTCACATGGGACTTGTGAAAAATAATAATAAGATGCAATCATGCAAGTGACTATATATGAAAATCGCTTGGTAGAGCTTGCAAATTCGATTATCCCCAAACACAAAATATTGTTTATGAATTTTAGATTATTGATTGATGCATATAAGGCATGAATATGAAATTAAAAATTTTCAAGTTATTTGTGTGTGTTTGGTTATTTATGTTTAATAAGAAAAATAATAAATAATCATTACTTTTTTATATACAATCATTACTTCTTTTTTTTTCGCAAAACAGGTAAATAATAATCAACATTATTTTATTAACTATTTTAATATTCCCATAAAACAAAAATGAATTTTAAAAAGTAGTATTTATTTTATTGATCGCAAGTAATCAAAAGTTTATACTTACCTTGATATGCTTCTGCTCTATTGGATGTATGAGATAGGAGAATAAAGCTTAATATTATTGGGAAGGTGGTACAAGCAATACACAAAATACTTTTGTAGGAGAGTGGGGACAAAGAATTATAGAAAGAGTAGGGGATGAAGTAAAAGCCTAGGTAAGAAAAAGAACTAAAAAAGAGGAGAAATAAATAAAGAGGCAGTGGGAGGAAGCATCCCATAATGGTGCAGTGGTACAAGAAACAAAATAATGCCTATTGGCTATTTGACAAGGGAAACTTTATCCTTGCCCATGTTATGATAGCTTCTACAGACCCGTCTCCACTGATCTGTGCAGCAACCAACAGGGACTTATCTTGGTTTCCTTTTTACTCTGTTTGCTTTCACTTTATGAGGATTTTAGGCCTGTCTCAACTTTAAAGACTTTTGGTGCCCATTCAAACAATATAATGAAAGCAAACAAAAGGAAACCACTCATCACATTCACAGCCGTTTCCGGAATTGATGCCCACTTATGGCCATATGCACACACCCTTCTGCTCTGTCTTCTGTGTGCCCTTTCTATTCACACCCACCACCGCCCATCACAACTTTCCTAACCTAGTAGTGGGATTCCTCATTCCTCTACTATTTCCCTTCCAACGATTCACTCAACGCCGGCGGAACTTCTTTGGGGCATAAGGGGGCAGGTCCTGTGCTAGATTATATTATTATTAGTTTAAATTTATAATGGTCTCTAATTTTGATGTTAATATGTTAGATATTAATTTTCATGAGATAATTATTGTTATAACAAAATAATAGTGTTTAATTTTATATTTCTTTCATAAGTTTAAACCCAAATTAACTTATAGATAATGTCAAAATTAGAATTTTAAAAAATGATCTAATACTTTCATTTTAGTAATTTCATTTATAGAAGTTAAAAATAAGTAACACTAAATTAAATGCCAATAAACAAAAAAATATTAATTAAAGCTTAACTTGAATATAAAATTACTTTATTAAGAATAATTTAAAAGATACATTAAAAATATTTATACCCAATTCAAATCTGATGATATTTAAAATATGAATAATTCGTATTCAATTTCGTTTCAATTATAACATTTTGTAAATAGAACTTCCTTTTCCTTTCATTTATTCCAAAAGTGATAGATATTGTTTTAACTCTCTTAAAACACGCACTGGCATTGTCTTGGATTGACGAAGATGAATTGTATCCTCTAACAACCATATATGATACCATAAATTGTAATAATTGGTGTTAAGAAATCAATAATTCCATATTGAAATATTGAAAACAAAAAAAAAAATCATATCAACAAGATGAGCGAAAAAACAGACCTATTTATATTAAGAAAAGAATTCTAAAGTCTATTTCTTTTTTTTTTTTTTTAGGAAACTGTCCTTCGGACAAAAAAACAAAACAAAAAACAAATTTTCTCTATTTTTGGATGGCTTAAAATATAGTATAAAATTTCTAAATTCCTAAGAGAAATTAACATGCACGCTAGCATTCATGCCACAGTGACAAACAGGGCAATTGAGGATTGTGGACCCACACATTGTACAGAGGCACAGATGCCTGCATGGTAGCAACAGCACTATTGACTCTCTCACCCCACAGTTCTTGCACATCCTTCCCTCAATGCCACCGCAACCCACCACACCACCAATACCCGGTGTCGCCGCCGTGTCCTCACCGTCCTCCGCCGCACCTTCATGGTTGCTTCCGCAACTTGATTCAGCATCATCCGGCACCGCCGCTCCGCCAGCAGTGGGGCGGTCCTCGCTAACGTGCGCCAGCACTTGTTCCAAATTGCTACGTAGGGAATTGGCTGTGGCTTCGTTTGCCTGTGCCAATTCCCTCCAAAATTGGTTCTCCACACACAGGCTTTTCACCCTTTCTTGAAGCACCCAATTCAGCTTTCCCATTCTCTGAACCTCTTCATCTTTTTCCTTCACTTTCTTCACCATTGCCTCTTGGATTACAGATACTAACCTTCTTGATTGCCTCATTCTTTGCTCCTCTAACTCCATTCTCATTTTCTCTGTCTGTTCAAATCCAGAAAAACACACACATACAAAATAGATCAATTACAAAATCTACGACACATAAATTTTTTTAGACAAAAACAAAAAATTTGTAACTCCCTTTCGGTTACATACTTTTATTTTGGAACGGATTCTTTTTCTTTCACAAAAGGGTAAAATCAGTTTATTTTTTTTATATTAAAAAAAACAGAAAATAAATGAGTGAAGTATGGAAAATTACATGTTGGGCAATGAAGCGATCGATCTCAGATTGCTGGTTCTGGATTTGATAGAGAAGCTCTTGGTCAAGAAACGATGATTCAGAGGACAACTTGTTCTTCTGAGGAACCGGGAGAGCGTTGAACTCAGCGATGAAGTCTCTGGATCGCTTCCTTGGAACAGGGATGTGGTAGGTGAGGCCACTATCAGCCTTGTTCATGGACGTTTTGGCTGAAGTTGGATCACAAACAGTGGATTGGTAAAAGGGTAAGAGGGATTCGGGCATTGTTGAGGGCAGAGGCAGAGAAGAATCCATCTGGGCATTGCATATATCAGCGTTTAAGAGATGATGATTGGGTTTGATGATTTCTCTGCAGAAACAAAGACCAAACTATATGAGCAAATTTTGAAAACAATCTAAAAATGATAGACAGCAGATAAATTGAAAAAGAAAAACCCAGAGACGGAGGAGAAAGAAAGAAAGAAAGAAAGAAAGAAAGAAAGGAAGATACTTTGGCAATGATTTTAGTTTGTAGTACCTGTTGGTGAGTAATTGAGAAGGGAAGACATTCATGTGCGGAGCTTCAACTGCCATGAGAGTTGGTTACCCTTTAGCTTTTCTGTGACTTTGGCTCTTGCTCTTGCTCTTACGGTTTTGTCTTTGTGTATTTCTTGCGCTGATGCAAAATGGAGAAGGAAGGAGAAAATAACAAGCAGAGCATGCAAGAGAGGTGGCGACTACTAGGGAGGCTGAATGAATGAATCCTGTTTATCAAGGCTTTGCATTTTGTGGGCATTTTTTTACAGACAAAGTCAAACGCAAACGCATCTTTCTAGTTCTAGAGAGATAAAAATCTAAGCATTTAATTAATTACGGAGCTTAAAATAAAATTATAAAACAATTGAATTATTTAATTAAATTCCCTTTCCCTTTTATTTACAATATAATATATGCCCTTTTAACCTTTTCTTCTTTCCCTCGTTTTGGAATTTGATATAATAATTTATGAGTCTTCCTAACCAAGAAAACAGCCCTTTATTTACTATCCATATTAGATTTTTCCCCGGGCCTAATCTAAGGTAATTGCCTCTTTCGAGGAGGGGTATTTTGGGAATCAAAGGATCATTATCCTACTTCTCTGTGAATGACGCGAGGCCTCTTTGCCACGAAACCTCCACGACGTGGCGATGTGGAAAATGGGCCACGTGGGCAGAGCTATCCTCCTATTCCTATTCCTTTGCTATTAATAAGGAAAGGAAATAAAAGATGGGAACCGGTGAACGTGACCGTGAGTGGGACCCACCGTGTTCGGAAAAGGTGGGGCCAAAGATGCTGCACGTGCGAGGTGCGTGACAACAAAGCTGACCCCTGAGCCACGTAGGTGGGACCCATTTCTGTTTGAGAGCGGTTTCCCCGCTGCGCTGCCTTGGTCTGGTCCCTTCTTTTAACTGTTGTGTCTGTGTACGGACAAATTGGGGAGTGTAAGTATGTGATCTGTGTGGGGCAGTGCACGGCATGTGGGTGGGCATGGTCAACAATCAATACCTGCAACTCTTTCTATTTCTAATGGACCACACTATTTTCGATCATCATTTATTTCATCTGTCAACCCCCCCTAATGTGGATTCCATTTATTATACGTTAAGAAATTTCAAGCGTATTTTTTTTTGGGTAGGCAATTTCAAGCGTAATTTAAGAAGGATTTAATTTCTACTATAAAAATTTTTTACATTACCGTTCAATCATGTGTTATTAAATTATTAAAATAATTAAATTTTTTATGTAATTATTGTGATAGTCAATTTTTTTACTGATTTGATAACACATAATTAAATAATAATATTAAAAAAAATTTAAACTGAACATAGATAAAAATTAAACTCATTTAAGAAACATATATAGTGGCACAATTCTCAATTTTTTAACAATAAATTTCTCGTCTTCTTATCCTCATTTATCATAATGTTTGAAAATAGGTTTCTATCCTGCAATATATGTATATACACACGATTTACTATAACTAATTAATTAATTAATGTCAAAAACATTTTTAAGTTGTTTTGGTTATATATATAGGGATTCTTAAGCTTATGTTTTGCTTGGTCAATAAATGGTATAATAAAGAACATGGATTTGAATAGACAATGCCACGTATAGCTTCCACTTGCTTCTGAATCCCATGTATGAATATTGAATCACGTAACTGGGTACCAACCAGTAAAAGTTGCTCAAATTAATAATAGAGAATCTATTATGCAAAATCAGGTATATATAGCACAAAAGGATGTACATTTCCAAATGAATAATATATGCGACCTCACATGCAGATACAGTTTGCAACATTTCCCTCCATAATTTGAGTATATACCATTGTACCTTACAAATTTGATATGCTGGGTAGTGAGAAATGATTTTACATAGAATAACAACAGGAGGTGAGCAAAAATGATGAATGGTGCTTAAGACAGATCTATCCCAAAGATATGTCTATATGTACATATTTTACCCTCAAATTCTCATCATATCACCTGAGTCATTAATAAAATAATGAATGAATGAAATAAGTAAATAACAACTAGATAATTAATAATTGCAGGTGCCTAGACAACTTATACTTTGTCCATGTAGGTCTTTTTTTTATTACATGTATATACTCAACTTTAGTGATTCTTCGAGCTAAGAAAGTTTGGCGCTTATTAAACTCTAGTGCATCCATTCCTCTTTTTCTTTTGCGTTAGCAAACAGGTTTTATGATGTGCTACATTTTGTGGAAGTGCAATTCATTGAGATGCCCATGTTTGGCTTTTAACCGAAAATGTGCTAGGCATAAACCACCTTATTATGTAGCAGAATCACTTTGTTATAATAAAAAAATGCAGTCAGGTGTTGACTTCACCTAGTCACACCTTTTGCTCAAGCTAGTTATAACTTAGATTCGAATCCAAGGTATGTCCGTTAGTATGTGATTTGTAATCTCACAATAAATTCTTAGTGAGGTTGGGAGTTTTTCCTAACCTTAAATTGTGAATTTCTTACCTCACCTAAACATTTTTGTAAAAAATAAAATAAAATGTGTAAAATAATTTCAATTTACAAAGCCTGCAATTTAAAAAGAATGAAGTTTTATATATATAGTATCCACTGTTGCATTTTGGATCCTATATGCTTCTCCTCTCCCCCTCCTATTTTTCGAGTAATATGTTAGGTTACCTCTAAAAGCAGCTAATAATGAACTTAACGTCTTCATAATTGTATATATTTGAGCTTTATAGGTTCAAGGTACTTGACTGAGAAAGCGTACGTAGGCTAATTACAGGGAACATTATGAAAGTGAACGAAGTATATATTATAGCTTGCAAGCCAAACCAGTTAATTGGTAATTTGAACGTATGCAAGCTAGCTAGGCCGGAAAGCTTAAACTTTTCTAAAGGTATGCAAAAACTTTTGGTCTAGATTAAAATTCTACACGGTTGGTGAAAGTTGAGATTTCAATTTCCTATTAATGCTTAGCCAAAGAAAGAAAAAAAAATCAAATAATTAGACTAAAAGAGGAAAATGAAGTTAAGATTGATACTAGTCTTTTAGGGTTTATTCTTGAATAGGAAACGGGTTGGACATATTAGTAGATAAAGGATTTGAAAATTGAAGCTAGGATTTTCAAACACTCAAATACCTAACATGTATATGTTCGAATCCCATCCCTTTCCGGGCCAATCAATCAATGTTCAAATTGTAAATCTATTAAATTTTAATACAAAATTCTCAATGAGCTGAATGTCAAAGATTCAAAGTAATTAGTATTCGCCTATAAAACAGTTTGAATCAACATAAAAGAAACCAGAGAGCTAGACTTCTCAAATATGAAATGCTACTTGGTTGCACGTCATTGTATATATAGTCCAATTGTTAAGTTGGTCAAACACAAGAATCCATCATATTAGCAACGTTTTAGCCGATAAAACCTCATGAAGTTTTACTTCCCACCATTGAAGCAGCCTCAATATTCTCCGCTGTTACCTTAAACGTACTAATTTCAACTTCTCTTAAATTATATATTGTCCTGCATGTTTGTCACATTATCTTTTTTTTGGTCCCAAAAATATTAATGCATTAAGTTTGAACAAAAAATAGTATAAAAGGATTTTCCAATTAAGAAACTGAAATTTTGTACTTAGTTAATTATGTGGATATTTGGTGTATTGGACACCCATTCAAAGAGGATTTTCTTTATAAATTTAGAATAAACACTTATTTTAGTCTTCCAAAGATATAAGTGTCATCAGTTAGGTCTTCTAATGATAAATACATCAAATTGATCATTCAATATTAATTTTTGACATCAAATTGATCATTTGATGTTATTTTTTATATTAAATTAGTCATTCAATGACATATTTTACATTAAATTGGTCCTTTTAAAAGATCAATTTAATATAAAAAATTATTAGAAGATTAAATTGAAAATAATTTATATTTTTTAAAGATTAAAATATGTGTTTACTTATAAATTTAATCTCATGTTTCACACATGTACGTATCTTGGGTCTATTAGCTAGGTGTAACAAAAAAGTCTAAATATAACCCCTTCTTAGAATGTGAGTAAGGTTGGCACTACATATTTTCACGTAAGATATTTCATAGGAAAGGTAGCCATTGAATTGTCACTTTCACGGAATCAAACAATGAACACCTCTCCCATGCATGGACTGGCATCAAACCTTCAACTAACATGGAGCTTACAATATCATATTCTGCCTAGAAAAATTGATTGTAAGATATTGCAAAACATTAAATTTTAATGACAAAATATTATGGATTTAATTTCTATTTACTGTCAGTGTAAAGTTTTTTTATATTATCATTTAATCATGTGTTGACACATCATTAAAATAGTTAGACTTTCTAGGTAGTAGTTATAATTGTCAAACTCTTTTAATGATTTGGCAATATATAATTAGATGATAGTGTAAAGAAATTTTATACTGACAATGGATAAAAATTAAACTCAAATATTATATATATATATTTATATATATATATTAAGTAGGTTGAATAAAAAGGAACATTTCCAATTTTAAATTCCCTCACAAACACGCACAATATATGAAAAGGTGTGAATAGGATAAAAGAAGGGGAAAAAAGTAGTGGCCAACAAAAAAGAGAACATTAATGTAGACAGATGGATTCCTATATCCACCTCTCTCTCTCTCTCTCTCTCTCTCTCTCTCTCTCTCTCTCTCTCTCTCTCTCTCTCTCTCTTCCATGTCCTCTATTATTGCTTGATTCCATCATCTAAATATATCATAGATCCCTTCAAAACTATATACTTAACCTTTAACCACCTTGAAAGAAAACAAAGGTATCATAAACAATGAAAGAAGCTCAATTTGTTTTTTTAATTTTAAAAGGAAAGCATAAAAATTAGTTCATTTACTTAAAAGAAAGCACACAAAACTAGATAACGTAGATTACTATAGATAATGACCCTTAGCAAAACTCAACTTTATTTTGCAATTTCATGGATGCAACATATGGTATTCAGTTGATTACCCAAGGCAAGCCAATCTTGGTGTGCTGGAAATCTGAAGATAAGTACAATTATTAAATTGCACTAGAAATTTCTATATAAGTTTCAAATTGTGGGCTTGAAACGTGTATATGGACATGAGATGCGTTTAGTAGCTGAAGTAAACTTGTCCTTTATAATGACAGCTCCAAAACCTAACTGTAGAGACAAAGTTTGGTTGCATATGCTTGTTACATGTGGGATTGATGATAGCAAGTATGGACATGACACAAAATTCCAAGTGTGTCCAGATTAATATATATGTACTTTACTTTCGATGGCCATTTCATCATTAACGTGGAAACATCACACAAAACTTCTCCCATTGGCCATTCAATATATTCAGATTTTTGTTATAGTTTCCAATAACGTTAATTTCTATAAATAATGTAGTTTTTGCTTTGAAGAAGCATCAATTGTGCTACTAATCAACAATTTCTGTTTCGGTTTACCTTTCATATCTTAAAGTTAAGGTTGGGTTCATATGCCTACTAAGGGGACATATCAAGTGAGATGAGTGATTTATTGTGAGAGTGAAATAATTAAATATTGATCATTAGATCATTTATGTATGGTCAAGATTAGATGTTACTTAAAGGTCATATAACCACTAAAAAAAAGTCATATGACTTTATATTTTAATCTTGACCATATATGGATGATCCAATGGTCAAGATTTATTCCTCTCACTCTCACAATAAACCACTCCTCTCACTTGATATGTCCCTTGCCTACCAATATATATATATATATATATATATATATATAAGGAGATATAATTTTGATGTTGAAAGAGGGGGATGGAAGGTGGGTGGAATTTTCATCTGTTTGGTGCATGAAGTTTTTTTAGTCTACTCTCTCTCTCTCTCTTGTGTGTGTGTGGGATAAGTTAGTAGGGCATGGGATTTTATTTCACAACCCCTGTAGAAACTTTCACTGATCATTTGATCTTGTGAGCAAGCATGGGGTGAAAGAGGATCACTTTATTTGGTGCAAATTCGGAGTGGATTTGAAGTGGGTAGCTAAATCATAGTTAAATGGAAGCAATTGATAAAGTGCCCACGCTTTTATCGCAAAAGAAGCAAAAGAAGAGCAGAGGGTCCCAAAAACCTTAAAGATTTGGACTTTTGATTAATTTGGGTGATTATTGACCTAATCGAAAAGGGAATAGATCTTATTAATTTAACTGCAATACCTAATCAAGATTAACTGATTTGACCCCATTGTGTCTTATTCATTGACGCTGCCTTAAACAAAATAGCTATTACTTTAATCGAGAGTTTAATGCTATATTAGTGCAAATGGTTGTTTTAGGTACAGAAATCTTCATTGCTTTCACATGATCGAACCTGGCCAAGTTAACTTTTATAATACGATCACAAGTAATTAAGCTGTTCACGATTAAATGTTCAATAAAATAATAAGGAAAGTCTGATGTAAGTCTTTTTTTCTTATTCGCACCTAAAATAATAAAACATAACTGAGTATAAGAAAGTTAAGAAACCCATTTCAGAGAAAGGAAACAGTGCCGCATTTTAAATTTAATGAAGTCATTGATGATTCGTTAGGTATTTTGTTTTGCTGTCTTGCTTGAGAGAGAAGATCAGGTCTCATTAATTAATCATGGCCTCCTTAATTTATGCTTAGCCTTTTTCAAGAGATGTAAAAAAATAAAAAGACATATATATCCATGTCATCCAATAATTGTCTGCATAAAATAAACCGGTGTACTTGTGCTATGAATCTTTGAGATTTAATAAAGAAAACTGTACGGTTATAATAGCCAGTAGTAATTCATGTATGTAATGGGGATGACAATTTGACTTGAACTTGTGACTACTTAATTCGCTTCAACTTATATGTGATACCTAATACCTGTGCTATTGTGGGGTGGAGTGAGACAGGTTTAAATGATGTTGTTAGGGAGAATTATTTCAGGTCTAAGATCTACTTGCACTCTTATTTTTTTATAAAGAAGTATGTTTTATACTTGATATAACTTGAGTTTTTTTAATGTAGTGAGTACTTTTTTTTTAATAATTTATATTATATTATGTATTATGTACTATATGTGGATAGGGTTAAGATTTTATCATTTCTCTGCATGTATGATGCAAATTTTTAAGAGGTGCATGGCAAGTTCTACGCCGGGTTTAAATGGTGTTGTTGGGAAAAGTAAGTTTGGGTTTAAGGTTTACTTGCACCCCTATTTATTTACAAATAAATGTGTTTTATACTTGATATAGCTTAAAATTTTTAATGTAATGAGTACTTTTTTTTAATGATTTATATTATATTATGTATTATGTAATATATATGAATAAGGTTCGGGTAGGGTTTAGATTTTATCATTTCTCTATTGGTAGGATGCAAATTTTTAAAAGGTGCATGGCAAGTTCTCGGAGGGGTGGGGAACCGCCCCATTGCCAATTGTAACATAACCTTCCTAGCTAGTTCCTGCCACTAACTGGTTAGTTACTAGAATCTACCAAATATTAGGTTTTAGGAAATCTGTCAATAATTTCTACTATATATCTTAAAAGTTTACGGTTTTAGGTATGAGTTTAATTAGGAATGAATTTTACTTTAACATAATTTTTTTGCTGAGATCTTCTGAATTTAAAGTATAATAAATAAAGTGCAAACCTACCTAGCTAATTAAATCTTGTACCAAAATTTTAATTTAATTAAAAAGAAAAAAAATGAAATAAGCCACAAATAACTTTTTTTATTTAATAGAACCAATGTAGTCGAATATGGCTAATTATTGAACAAAAAGGAAATCTATACTCTGGAATAGCCTTAGAGGTAATAGGAACCCCTTCGGCAATCTTTTCTACCACATCCAGCATTGTCTGGAGGAGAATAGGAACATTTGTTTAAGAAAATGGGACAATTTAATCTTCTTGCTTTTCTTGTTCACTTCAGAACCTGTGTGTGTGCACACCATGAGTCATTATTAATGCTGCAGGACCAAGCTAAAGTCCAATTTTTATTTTATTTTTTAAAAGAAAAGAATAAATTGCTGATAACATATCAACACCATACACATTCTCCTTCAACATAGTCATAAAATGCCTTCATAACTTGAAGGGTTGTACAGAACCCCCATGTGACAAGCCCCTAAGTTCTACCTAAATCAACAAGATGGACAGCTAGCTCTTTTCGTTACATTGAGGGCTATCAGCCATGTTGTGGCCCTTGTGGGGTGCAGTGCAGAAGATTGAATTACGATTCCCATCTAATTACCAGCATTATGCTAAGATGCTGATGAATTTTAATTTTCTATATCAATTATTTCGAATCATTGTCTAATGACCCATGATTGTCCTGCTTATTTAAAATAATAAATTTAATTTTCTTGAAGCCTTAGTCTAAACCTATAATGATGAAAACCATGATGAAAATCCTCCTTTTCCCAGAAGTTTCTTGCAGATATGACCTTAACTATTTGTCAAACAATTCAATTCCAACTTAGTAGCACAAAGAACATGAATGACTAGACATTTGAAAACAATTTGACAATTATCGTCTTTGGACACATTCTTTTCAAGGACAATCAATCAATGTTGGTTCTTGACGCGTATATGTATAGCTACAATTTCAAAATAGCCACAATATATATACATATTTTATGAATCTCTAGGGATATAATTGTATTATAAGTATTTAAGAAAAAATATATCAAGGATAATTGTATCTGTCTGTCATAACTATCATCCATAAATATGAAAATCAATATATGCGTTACACATAGGGTTGAAATTGCATAGACAAAATGATATATCCCTAGCAGTTCCCAACGACAAAAGTGCAAATTCAAGTAAAACCACAATTAAGTTGGCCAAGACAATATCGCAAACGAGAACAATAAATGAGAGCCAAACTGATGGAGATTGGGGTGTGTCACTTTCCTGGAATTTCTCTTTTGGAGGCTGCTGGATGAGCACGATAGCGAGGAATTTGTGCGTATTATAATTAATTTTAATAGAAGTAATAATTCTTATTGTTGTCAAGAGTCACGTACATTCGTGAAACTATTATACTCGACCCCACAAGGAAGAGGGTGTGGACCAATCTCAACATCAATCTCTGGTAGTGACGTAGATAGATGATTGTTTTCTTTGTTTCCTTTCTGAGTTTGAAATCAATTTCTCAATTCATGGTAGAGTACTTGTTTGGCTTTAGTGACGAAGTTGATAGGATTAAATATATGTTTTGTTTGTTTGACACAAGCGGAAACCCATGAAAAATGCACCATCCTAATTTTTCTAAGAGTTGGCTCAATTTGGACTATTATTATAGGTCTCTTTCATAGACTAATCACAAGGGCTAAGCTAAATTTAAAAAAACCCATGATTTATTTGCTTGATTTACATTATGGTTTCATTTTTTATGGCTAAATTAATTGATTATGTAATCAGTGGATCGTTAGCGTGTCGAGGGCAACCACATGACATATTGGCATGCATGCGTCAGAAGTTTAACATTAATAAGTTTCATAAAATAATGAAAGTAGGAGGTACTTATATCATCATGTGCGAGCCATATTTTCTTTTTACATATCGGAAAGTGCAAAGGGTCACGCATCTTATATAGGAGCTTTCAATTGTCCTGAGTTATAATAGTGCATGATGCAACTATTTAAGATTATCATTGTCATTGTACAATGCACATATACAAATTCATTCTTGATTACATTCTGAGGTTGAAAGTGAAAGTAATTAAGCCAAAGATTATAAAAAGGACGGAATTTCATAATCAAGAAACTTCGTCATTTCGCCAAACTTTTTATAACAATTATCACTTCTTATAAAAAAAAAAAAAAGTTGAGTACAAAAAGTAAATATTTGTAATAGAAGTAGCAAATTCTTCACATGAATCAGCAACACAAAATGTTTTTTTTTTTTTTAGCCACATGGTTTTTTTTTTATATATGATGCAATGCAACTTTTCGTTGAGGAAAAGGGTATTGCAAAATATACCTTGTAAATTTTTTATCTTTTTATTGCGAGGCCAAATAACAGGCTTTTATGGTGTCATCTGCTTGTCCGCAACCAAAAAAGTAAATCGACGATAAAAATTTGTTTGACTCCTTTGTTTCTTTATAATAATGGAGAAAGAAAGCCCAATTCTTGATTTCTTTTATTTTAAGCCTCATATGATAATTTATTGAATAGCTTAATTAGTTATTAATTTATAGACACTTACTGATGATAAATCGGTAATCAACAAACCGAAGAATTTGAGGACTGGAGACAGATGGGTTTGATCATTTTAATCTGTTCAATTTCTGGCAAATAGCTTTGCTCCTACAAGCACCATTCTTAATTAGTTTTGCTTGTTTGTATAACACTAATTTTCATCTGAAACCGAAGACATATGCAACGGACACATTGCAAATGGACCTGTCATTTCATAAAAACAATGACAAGATCATAATACATTTCCATTAGGGACAAGACATGTATTGGCTTGCAATCGTGTCATTTTCAGCAACTGCACCAATCAATTTAAGCCGATTTAGACCGTTTCATTTTCTTGACCCCCTCCTGACAAGTTGTGTCTATATTATTGTGGTTCTCATCTGAAAGAGGTTCAGTCTAACTTTAGAAGCAAGGATTCAAATTAGCATTGAGATCAAAACCATTGTTAGGTGAAACATCGATTGGGCAGACAATGACAAATAATTATCTCTTAATCCTTATCCAATGTGCGTTATAAAATGCCGACTGAATTGATGTTTTCTTTTCCTTGTTGTATGTAATTATTTGTTAATTATAACTAAGATTAGATAAGTCTATTATTTCCTGCCAACGCCTGTCCAGTGTCAAGCATTTTCAGTTTTTCTTCTTGGCCTGACTTGACCCGTGAAGCAGCCTACGTGAACAAAACATCTGGACTTTCTCAAGATCATTTTAATTTTTCATCCATGATGTAAAAAATACAGAGTATATAACATATACATATATTTCTTCATCTTTTCTTCCCCTAATGTTTCGTTAGACATAAAGAAATGAAGGGTCATACTTGAATGTAGAATTCCCCTTGATCGAAGGGGATACCTTGCGCATTAGACATTGACATGTGAGGGTGAATTATGAACGGATCATATATTAAAATGAATTTCATGCGTGTGCTTTTCCTTTGATTTTCAACAACTAAAATTTCTGGGGTTATAGACTTTTATTTATAGTACAAGAGCATTTGGTGTTCACTTTCCGTTTCACAAGAACAACAGTAGCCAGTGTAACCACGAAAAAAAATTGCGCTCTCCTCTACCCTCCATTTTGCTTATTAGATTGCTTTGAATAAATTGGGCCTTTCAACGAATGAGCCCATGTAACTTGTGTAAATTATATGAAAAAAATAAGTTCCAGCTTACTACGCATGAGTTTGAAAGTTTTGCTAGTTGGCCTTAAAAATGCCACATCTCAAACTATTGACAGAAGTGTACTGTAATTTTTGAATGTTTAGAAAAATAATGTCCGTTGTTACACTATTGAAATATAACTTTTAAAAAAAATTATTTTCTCACATCACTTTGTTGTGGAAAGTACAAATTTAAACTGCACAATAAAATATAATTAAATTTAAGTCGTGCTATTAATTAATGCTCTCAATTGTAATATATTAAATTATCTTTAAGTAAATAAATTTTATTCAAGTGAAATCCGAATTAATTACATTCTAATTTCTTTATTCACATTTAATTAATTAAAATATTTTACAAAAATTATAATAAAAAGTTGTTATTGAAGGATGTGAATAGAGAATTGAGAGTATCGATAACTTTGTCATAAAAACGTAGTTATGATTTTACTTTTTTTTTTAAAATTAATCCCTATATTAATTTTTTTGAAATTGAGTATCCATAATTTACAAATATTTTTTAGTAAGTACCTACCAGCTTTATAACATCGTCTAATTTGATCTGATGTAGCAAATGAATCACATATGTTGTATCTAATTAGTGTTACGTGGATCTCTTTCCATTTCAGCATATAACATGTACATATGCATCATTTCAATCTTTTTTTTTTCCCACTCTTTTCTTTGCTGCTTGGATTTCTCTTCTCACCTTCGTACAAGATTTCTAAAGAAGAACGTTCCTCTCATCCCCAAATTATAAATAGGAGCGCGAGCGGTAAGTGGATATCCATTGATGTAGGCAGGGACGGATTTAGATATTGAATGAGAGAGAGGCTAATATTATAAGGGGTTAACAGAAAACATATATCACATAAAATAATAAAATAAATAAATAAAATCATATGAAAACATAAATTCCTTTTTAAAAAATTGTAAACTTGAGAGGGTCATAGCATCTCTTTGTCCCCCTCCCTCCACCTCTAGATGTAGGAATGTAGCCTAAGAAATTGGTGACAATTTGAATCTCCATTGATGTAGTTAGTCCAACACCAATTAGATGTTACATAATTGATTATTTGATGATAGGAATTTAATTAAAAAAATTTGTAAATTATGAAAATTAGTATATGAATCAAATTAAAAAACAAATAAAAGTATAAGGATTCAAAATATAATTAAAATAAAAAAATTAAAACTTTTTAAATGGATGTAATCTAGATATTATTATGTGTTAGTGCAAAGGTATTGTGTTTCTATAAGCATATGGATAAAAATATTTTTCTACTTTAAAAATTGCATTATTTGATGAGTGAAATTTGTAGTACTTCACCATTTTGGTGGCTGTACCTATCTATTTTGTGAAATCACCAATAATATGCCAAAATCGTAAAAGTTACTCATGCAATAATTCTCAAATATAAAGGTATAGTCCCCAATATTCAAAAAACATGGGGGGAAACTAAGAGTTCCTTTTGAAACCCAAGTAATAGTTAAATTTAGAATTGACTTTAACTTTGACATACTATTAGAAAATTTTAAGTATTATTAATAAACAGGAATGTCCGAATATTCTTAATCCTTAAAATATATAAGATATTTCCTTGCCAGTATAAAATTATATGGTTCACTGAGTTTTAAAACACTTTAATCGAAGAATTAAATTCTTCAAAATTATGTCACTATAAACAAAATTTTGTACACGATAGAAATATTTTAAAATTAACATGTAATATGATTGTTAAATAAATGAAAATATCAATAATTTGATCGCAAATTTATTCTTGTTTGATTTTTTTTTTTAATTTTACATGTAAGATGTACATTTTAGTTGTATATGTTGTAAAATTTTCTGAAATTGACATTGGATTATATTTTTGGATTGATCAAATTTGTTTTGTCGGCCTTAAAGGAAATTGTAGAACTAATTCAATTAGTAAAATTAACGTTGTTTGATAACACAGAAATTTTCTGTAATATGAAACTAAACAATAAAAGAGCTTAATATAATATTTAAAACCAATAAAGAGAATCTTAAAAAAAAAAGTATTGAAATTTCCCCAAACAAGAGTTTTAAAGAAGTCACCAGGTGTCCTGATTCTACCGGGCAATCCCCATTGTTGGTAAAATGATAAATAATTCTTTTTTCCCTCATCTATACTGAATGCCATAAGAATTGCTTATCTAAAAGAGGGAGTTAATCTTCGAAGGCTTATTCAACTCCAATAAGTCATTGCCCACCAATTCATCAACAAATTGAAAAGGATATTTCATCAGTAGGGATCATTAAGTTTGGTAAAGTTGGATTATAAATGGTCCTTCCAATTCTTAAAACAAAGTAGTTTGGTCCGTTACTCTCTCCAACCCAATCAAGAAGGAAGAGAGAGGAAAATAGATGGACTTAGCAATCAAGGCTACATTGAATCAAATCCTTTGGGGATTTGGATAATCGTCTAAGCCCAGCAGAAGAGCTCCATTGATTGAAATCAAGGCCCTAAAATCTATGAACCGCAGATGAGGTCCCTATCATTCCTTGGACTAGGAAAGGACGGTTTTTCTTTGTCCCATCCCATTTTTGTTTTTGGTAAGTTTGTCCCATCCCATTTGATGAGGTGCAATTGCAAATGTGCAATCTCTTTTTGCCTGGCTCATCCTTTTTGTCCCACCCCAACTGCCTATCTATTTTTATTCATACCACATTTGTTAATCAGCCTCCTTAGCCCATTAGTTAAAGAATCAAAATAAAATTTATTTTTTATTAAATAATTAAAAATATTTATTAAAAAATATTAGATACATTTTAAACCACCCTATTCGTAGTTTAGCCATATATTATCTATGCAATGTAGCCGATGTTCAATATTTTCACCTATTCAACATTCTTTCTGTTTTTATGACCTAAGTAATAAAAATATATCATAAAAACTGCATTTTTTTAAGGCTCCAATGAATTTTGAACATAAGAAGGAAAAAAGTCCTTTATTTTAAAGAATAAGTACTATATAAATATATAAAAAAATAAACGCAAAATTATTAAATTAGAAGTAAGTTTTATAAAGTAAAAGATATAAAAAAATTTATAATATGTACTAGAAAACCTAAGTAAGACCATACAACCTCAAACTGAAAGAAAGCAAATCTTAGTATGATGTTGCGTTTGAAGCTGATGATGGGCCCACTGAATGATACTGTTTGATGATGCAATGAATGAACCCCACTAACACACCGACTTCACTCTTCCTTTCCACTATGATACGGATACCCCACTCACTGCTCTTTCTCTTTCTTCTTCCTTTCCTTCTTTCTTTTTCTCTCTAAAAGAGCCATGGCCAAACCCAATATCCTTCTTCTTCTGCTTCTTTTAGCTTGCCACCTCCGTTGCTCCTTCGCCGCCCCCACCAACAAAATTGGCGTTAACTACGGCACCATCGCAAACAACCTCCCAACACCGTCCAAGGTGGCCACCTTCCTCCAATCCCAAACTACCATCGACCGTGTCAAAATCTTCGATGCCAACCCGGACATACTCCGCGCGTTCTCCGACACCGGCATCGCCGTCACTGTCACCGTGGGAAACGGCGACATCCCTTCCCTCTCGAAGCTCCCCGCAGCTCAGTCGTGGATCGCCAACAACATTCTTCCGTTTCACCCCAAAACCATCATCAACCGTATCGCCGTGGGCAACGAAATCCTTGCCACTTCCGATAAAAGCCTCATAGCCCACATTCTACCCGCCATGAAAGCTCTGTATGCAGCTCTGAAACTCGCAAATGTGAGTAGCATTCAATTGTCGAGTCCTCACTCTTTGGGTATTTTGTCAACGTCGGAGCCACCCAGTGCGGGTCGGTTCCGACGCGGGTACGACCAGGCTATATTCGCTCCGATTCTGGAGTTCCATCGGCAGACGAAATCCCCGTTCATGGTGAACCCGTACCCTTTCTTCGGGTTCTCACCGGAAGTAGTAAACTACGCAGTATTCAAAGCGAACGGGGGCGTTTTCGACGAGGGTACGGGGAAGAACTACAGCAACATGTTTGATGCTCAGATGGATGCGGTTTACTCAGCGATGAAGAAGGTGGGATACGAGGACGTGGAGTTGGTAGTGGGCGAAACGGGTTGGCCCTCCGCGGGTGACCCGAACCAGCCAGGTGTGAGTTTGGAGAATGCGGTGTCGTATAATGGGAACCTGATAAAACACGTAAACTCTGGGAAGGGAACACCCTTGATGCCCAACAGGACCTTCGAGACTTACATCTTCTCGTTGTTCAACGAGAACCTCAAGCCCACCGTTTCGGAGCGTAATTACGGGTTGTTCAAACCCGATCTCACCCCTGTTTACGACGTCGGCATTTTGAGGCACCAACAGGTGCGTAATTATTTATTTATTTATTTTGCTTTATTTTATTTTATTTTATTAATTAGAAAAATAAAAATTATTCTTGTGTTCACTACTTCGCTGTTCTGATCTAGAATCCTTGATATCCGTGGGGATGGTTGCCAGCTTTTGATTAAATAAACAAATGCATATAGGCATACCTTCTCTTGTGTTTTGGGTGACACAGAGAATAGTTGTTAGTACTTGACATGTTTTTAAAGTACAACACTACCCCTTTAATTTACCTTTATTTACTAATTGTGGTTGCAAGGGTTATTACGGTGAGTTTGCATTTGTTGGTAAAAAACATATCCCGCCTTTTCTGTTTTCGAGAAGACAGGACAAGTGGGAGAATTAAAGCCGCTGATCAGATGCTAATCAGCCAGAAGATGTCACTGTCGTTAAATAAAAGTACCAAAATGCCCTTTTTATTGAAACAAAGGACATTGTCGTGTTGTGTGAATGGTATGTGCAGGCTTTGGGTCCTACAGCTGGAAGCAGGGCAGTAGCACCGTCGCCAGGGTCAGGGTCTTCATCTTCAAAGAAGTGGTGCGTGCCTAAGAGGGAGGCTAGTGATGAAGTGTTGCAGGCCAACATTGACTACGTATGCAGCAGCAACAGCAACAGCAGTGGAATAGGAATAGACTGTGGGCCCATAAAGGATGGTGGGTCATGCTTTAAGCCCGACACGGTGAGGTCCCACGCAGCCTACGCCATGAACGCATACTACCAGGCATCCGGGCATCACGATTTCAACTGTGATTTCGGCCACACTGGACTAATCACATCCACCAATCCTAGTAAGTATATATATCTATTCAGTTACGTCTACTATACTGTTACCATTACCTTATATAAACATATAAAGATTAAGGAAGAATGGAATATGAATAAATGCATGAATCAAATGATGTGCTTTTATTTATTTTTTGTTTGTGGTTTATTGGGGAACAGAAAAAGTGATGATGGGCTTATTTGTGCTGGCAGGTTATGAGACGTGTACGTATCCATATTCAGCTGCAGGGGCGGGGCTAAAGGTCAGAAAGTCAGACACAGGTGGCTCCCTCACTCTCAAACAAAGCACTTCATTTATATTTATGGATATGTGTGTCGTCGTCACCTCCAGTCTTGTTATATTCAAACCATTTTATATGCCCTCCTTGTAATTTCTCTTTCTTTTTCCTATTTCATTATAATGCTTATGCTCCTTTTTATATTACGGTTGTGCCACTGCACATAGAAAATGTTATTGGGTGGGTACCACTTCGATTTCGAATTTCGAAGTAGCCTTTTTTTGGGTTCCACTCGCATCGACTCAACTCTGGATTCTTGGGAGAAAATAGGAGGGATATATGTTATTATAATACATTATTATTCTTTGATATCTTGTTATTCTCTCTTGGATACTCAGCCTCCCAGTTGCGTTCAATTTTATTCTACCTTTTTCTTTTTATTTATCGTATATATTTTGTGTAGAATGCACAGAAGTGGGTTGTTTTATTTGTGATCTGATGTGAATATGGAGTCTGAACATGGGGTTACTTAAAATTTAAGACTTGAAACGTGGAAGCTAAGAGCGTATTTAATTTTTATACTTTTATTTTTAGTTAGATATAATTTTATTGTAATTATAAAAAAATTTATTTATTTATTTATTTTATAAAAGAATAGTAAAATATTATTTTATTATTTTCATAATTTTTTGCACAATTTTAAAAATGAAGTGTTATTTTATAATTATAATAAAAATATATTTAAATAAAAATGAAAAAGAGAAAACAAATCAGACTGAATTGTTTTGAATAGTTGAAAAAGAGTTAGGTCTCGAGTTTCGCAGCATTCGTGATAGCGTTGTGGGGGTTGAATTCACTTGATTCTAAAGTTGGACATACCCTTAAAGGAGGATCACTTTTTTCCATGTTTATTATTTTTTGTACATTTTGACTTGTTGAATCGAGTTTGTGCTTTGTGGGATCACGTCCATACTACACATAGTAGACAGGCAAGCTTTAATTCCGAACTTTTAGCAATAGTTTTTTAACGAGCACAGCTGTAATCACTCGTCTTCTAAGAATTCCAGAAAGGAAGGGGCTAGCTCCCACAATGTGGCGAATCACGGTTCGAATCCTTGTTGGGAGGTCTCCCCACCGAATGAAAGTTTGCCTTCCGCAGTTTTGTATAAAAAAAAATTCTTAACATCTCAAGGGGAAAAAAACCATGAAGAGGATGTCACACATCCGAAGTAATAAAATGAATGAGCATGCTATAAAAATATGACAAATGGTCTGTTAAACTCCTAGCTTATTGCCTTTCTGCACCGTTCTTGAACTTGGATTGATTATGCATCACGATAAGTAGGTTGCTCATCTTCACTTTAATACTAAATTGCTCGGCTTCCTTCAAATGATATTCGGTTTACATTTCACACGCAAACACCACCATCGATCAGAGAAGAATCCAAGTGATTCATATTAAAGCTATAAAAACGTGTTTTGGCTGTAAACATTAAAGCACAAGATGACAAAACAAAGAAATTATTATTTGCATGTATGAATGTATAAAGTGAATGAAAATGGAACTTCAATAGACAACCAAATTTATATTTTCTAAAGCATTCTTGTATCAGATTGTAAAATCTTATAAGTAGAACAAAGAGGCCAGTATACGGAATCTGACATCTTTACTACATACAAAATCATGTCATACATTTGATTGCTCGTATATAATCACAAGAAAGTTGAAATAACAAGATAAAATGACTCGGGAGAATGGTGCTTATTTTCCACAGTTGAATCCACGGCAGACAGATAGGACTATTATGAGGATCAGGGCTATCAAAATTGCCAATACAATCAGCTTTATCTTCATGTTTTGCAGCCACATTTTTCTACGGATTTTGGTCCCAGAATTCCTGAAGTCTTGTGCCTGAAAGAAAATATTTCTTTCCTCAAAACATGGGGGAAAAAATACATATTTGAAAACAGGAAAGTGAAAACAGATGGCTCTGAAAGAATAATTAATCTTTTTCTGTTTTTTTTATTATATATTTTCCCCTTCGTTCCCCACCCGCCGTTCTGTTTCACGCTTCCGCAATCAAAGCTAAAATTGGAAACAAGAAAGTGAAAACAGACGCTTTGAAAAATAATCAATCTTTTCTAGTTTTATATTCCCCCGGCCCCCAACCTTTTTATTATTATTATTATTTTTGCAGGCGGAGGGGGGGAGGGAAGATACGTCATCAAATATCAAGAAACAATGCTTTAGAAACTAAATAGAAAATAGTTAAGGAAAATAAGATACATTCACCAAAAAAAGAGGAAAATATTTACTAATGATCCTGATTATGCATATAAGAATTTTCATAAATTCAAGACCTCACAAGCACATAAGAGCAGGCAGATGCACATATACTACATACTAACCTGGTGATGAAGGTTATCAGTCTTGTCAACCAGAAGCTCTATCTTTTCCCCCCTGTCCAGAACCTACATTAAATTATAAACATGTCAATATAATCTGATTAAATGTCCATATGCATTAGACATCTTAATCCAATTAAAGGTATAGGAATTCAAAAAATTTGACTACATTTTTCTTTTTACTTATTTTCTAATAGTGGTAATAACTGGTGTGATCTCTGCTTATCTATAGCATACATAGATTATAAACATTTGGTAGTTGTAGAACAATTAACTGCCACAAACATATCTTTGCTTATAATAATTTGGTTTTTGGCTCAGAAAAGAATTGAACTTGAAATGTTATATTCAGAAAGCACAGCTCAACCCAGGTACAATAGAAGTACCACGAACAATTATGAGAAACAGAATTTTTGTGCCTTCAAAACTTCCATAAAATATAAATATCATACATTTTCTACAAGAAACATTGTGTTAGTTTTCAGCCAATCTACTTCTAGCTAGATTATTTTTCAGCCAGAGATAGCCTTAAAGAACTTAAGGATAGACAAAAAATTCACAGAAGTGTCGCTATCCTCCTTCAAAGAGAATGGTATCATCAGCAAACTGGAGGTGGGAGACCATTACCTTAACTGAAATAACTTTAAGACCCTTGGTGCCTATCAACAGCTCTTGTACAAAGAGATAGAGCGTCCCCTTGCCTAACTCCCTGTTGTCCATGAAACCAAGCCTTACTCTCACCATTCACAATCACAAAAAAGGTAGCTGTTGAGAGACATCCAGAAATCCACTTTCTCTATCTAGCACCAAAGTCCTTCCTGTCAAGAAACTTATCTTAGAAACCCCAACTCACCTGATCATAAGCTTCCTCAAAATCCAACTTGACAACTAAGCTACATATTCTTTCCTTCTAACATCATCCACCACTTCATTTGCTGTTAAAACGGCAATCTTAAATCTGTCTGCCTGAAGGCACTTCGATTCTTTGAAATGGTTTATGACAAAACTTTCAAATCATACTTACAACCTATACAGTAGACAACAAATGTGGGAAATGGGTTCAATCTGAAAAGGGGAATGTAAAACCTACTAGGTTCAAATTTTCTTTGCTCCTCCTGGGCCCTGGTCCTCCTGAGTCTTCCTTTTTCCCAAATTAGGTAGCCAATCTACTTGAACATCAATAAACAATCACATTTTCTTTCTGCTTATATTCAATTAAATTTTGAGATCACACATATGAACCCTCGTTTGTTTGCACTTTATTTTGTTGGGGAAAATAAAACTTCATATCTAACTGAAACATAGCTCACATGTTTCTATAATCACATCACATCCAAAATGTAATGAAAAAGAATATCTGGCTGCAATTATCCGAGATTCACATCTGACATGCCTAAGCTGGACTTGTAGAAATATCAGTACTTTACAACTTAAGGCAAAATCCAGAGAGGCTTGAGTATCAATGCATCAGGAGCACAACGCAAGAATTTGATAAATTGCTGGCCAAACTAATTTAATCAATGGTCTCATGTATGAGGTTTAAGTATTCACATGTTCAGTTTTTCTCAAAGATCCACCCTTTGTGTTCTGTTGTCTTTATTGGTTTTGAAATTTTAAACACAACCACATTTATACTTTCTTTTGTAAAACAAAATTCTTATGGTTTAATAAGCAATTGATCTCTTCAATTTCTGTGGTATCATCCTCTTAAGTCAATGCAGATAAGTAGTGCATCTGTACCTTCTCAATATTCTCCATCATGACACCTTTAACTTCAGAAACCTGAGCTTTCACCTTTGCAAGCTTGCTTATCTCTTCGGGATGATCAACACAGTACTGCATATGTTCCTTCAATTTTGGCCTGCAGCAAAGAGCATAGTATATTAGCTTTAAATAACACAATAAACCCTCCAGCATTAAGCTTTACAAGCTTAGAACATAAACTTAATACCCAAATTCCTTATTAAGGCTGTTGGCGGGAGCTGTAGCACCCTTTCCACCACCATATTTTGACACGAAATCATCTTTGACACGCTCTAGAAAAGCCATAGGCACCTGTCTTCCAATTGATTCATCTGCAACGACACAATATGCTACAATATCCCAAAAGTCAGACATTTCTGAACACAATACCTACCAAACTACAAAATTTTTAAGATTAGCCTCTAAAAATCAGGATTGGATGAAAATCTTAGAAGGCAGCCATTAAAAACAGAGCAAAGACATAAATGCAGGAATTTTACTTAAGCATAATGTTAACCCTATTCTGAGTATAAAATGTTCTTAAAGTTTTGTATGCTGGGAATCTCTATCATATGGAAAATTTGAAGAGGTCTAGCTCAAAACTTAAACCCCTCCCCTCCCTACCTCAAAAAAAAAAAAAAAGGAATACGGTAAAGAAAGAACACAAACCAGTCTGGTCAACAAACAGAAACCCAAGAGAAAGACAAAACATTTTAGAAAAAAATTTGGATTCTCTCTTATTTCTCTGGAAAGGAGGCTAAATACAAAATAAAAAAATTGGGAAAATGTACAAATACCTATAAATTTTATCTTATTTTGAAATTGTCACCATAAACTTTTAAATTTAGAAACCCTTCATTCATGACTTGAAAGTATTTATTGATACACATGATAATTTCTGATTTGTACGTATAATTTTTTTTTAAAAATTAAATAATTTTCTCCTTTTAATTTAATTTAATTTATTTCAAATTATTTGATATTTTTCTATTTTTAGACAAAAATTAAATAAAAAATGATTTTTTTAAATAATATAAACAAATTTAATATTTTCATGTGTATTAATTAAGAGACGTGACACATAGTTTTAGTATAATTAGTGAATAGAAGGATTTATTTACGGGATTTAAAAAATTTAAGAATCTCTCGTTCAGATTTGAAAATTCGCATTTTCCGCTTAAAAATTTATAATTTTCATGCATATATTCAATGAATTGAAGTTGGATCATAAATATAACATATAAGCAATAATTATGAGATAATACATCATATATTTGAATTTGGTCATCTCAAACTTTCAGTAATCCAACTATTAATTGTCCTCCTACGAGAAAGAAGCATTTGAATGAAGGAATTGGATTCGAAATTCGTTGCGGTTTCTTTTCTCGGTACAAATAAAATTCGAAAGTGAAACAAGGAGTGGCAAAGGAGAAGAGCGAAAGGAAAATGAAGAAGGAAGAGAGGCATATATTACTGTAGGGGTTGTGAACGAGGAAATTGAAGGTGTGGGCGTCACAGTTGTAAGTGAATTTGTTGTTGGTAGGCGTGGCTGGCAGCTTCTCAAGGCATTGAAAGGCGATGGAATTGAAGTTCCCACTGAATTCTGTGTACTCCGCAACAATCACACTTCCTCGAGATACGAACGCGTAGATCAGAGATTTCTGGTTATGCCCCATCGATATTCGATTCTTTTCTTACACACACAAGATCTGGGAACACACTTCAACTTGATGCTGCTATATATTATGATTCATACTCTCTTTTTTTTTTTTTTCCCTTTTTATTTTATAGACGGAGAGAATATAGAAAGAGAAAGAAAAAGAGATAGAGTGAGAAAAAAGCGAGGGTTTAGTGAATTTAAAAAGCTGAACCAGCATAGTACCCGTGTCGCTTGTTGCTTCCTTTATTTCATTAACATTTACTTATAATAAAGAGAAATATTATATATATATATATATATATTGTTTAAATAATATATCAAAAACCATAAAGATTGAACTACACAAAATTTTAATATGAGCAAAAAAAATTAAATTTTGTTATCAATAAATAAATGTAAGTCAACGACAACAGATGAGTAGTGACCTTGGTCTACAATTCTTTCCTCAAAAAATAAATGATAAAAAGATTAGTTGTTAATAAACCGGTTAGTATTATATTTAAGAAGGCATGCATTTAAATTTCTCAAGCATTTATATTTTAGTAAATAATCTCAATGCGCATGCTTGTCAAAAAACATTTTATTTGCTGATGAATTGATGATAGAAACAAACTCACTCCCCACCTCACCCAATTCTATTCTTAAGTCACTCGTGGTAGGTGAAATCACATGTTCTTTATTTTAAAAAAAAAATGTAACAAAATAAAGCTCATCAACGCGGTAACAAAAGCTTCATCACCGGATATAAAACAATGAACAACTTCCATCTATCTAGAGCTTAATTTTTAAAAAGCAGATGTTTTAATATTAATTAATTATTATGGGTTTACATGGAAAGAAGTTAATATTAATTAATTATTATGGGTTTACACTTTACATGGAAAGAAGAGAGAGAGAGGAGAGGCAGTGGCATTGATGATTATTCTACTTAATTAATCAAAACTTCGTCAGATTGTTTTAAATTAAAAACCTTTGGTTTTACTTGAAACACCCAACTCACCCTTCTGATTGCAGCCGCTACTCCAACAATAAAGACGTTTGAAATTTTGCCACACTAAAATGATATAACATGTTTTTTTTTTCCTTTTTCTGTTAACTGTACTTTTAATTCATTTTAGTTTTACTAACATTTGATTTTGATTCTCCTTGTTTTAATTCTAACAATGTTATTCTCATAATTTAAGATTATATAAGAATTGCTACAATTAGTCTTCATATTAGTCAAAACTTAAAATAAAGGGTAGAATAAATGTAAATATTGAAATGAAATAGACTAACAAGACACTCAAATTTAAAATAGAATTGCAATTTCCATTCCAATGAGCAGGAGTCTAATAAAATTGAAGCAAAATGACTGCTTAATAGTTAATCTCCTTTCTCGAATTAGTTTAAACTTAAAAGAAAGTCCAATACTATTAATTTGATAGTTCATGGTTCTTTTTATAATGGTGCTTATCCACATAAATTCTTTAAACTCGGCAATAACAAATATTTTATCTTTCTTATTAATAAGTTGAAGTATTTGAGCAATCTTTAGATTTAAAATCAATAATCAATATACGACGACCTTGTTTATTCCTTAATTTGAAAGAAATTATATTCGCATACCACATCATCTTTCTATATATGAAATAAAATAGGGTGCAAGGACAAGAGTTGTTATTCAATTCGGGGTGCTATAGTCTCGAGCAGTCTCCCTTTGCTTTTGATACCTCAATCGAGCCGTTTTGGTTGCACATTTCACAATTTCAAGTGACTTCCTCCACAACGGAATATCAATCCCATATGGAAGACTGCCCTTTGACAAAATCCAGAATATTTTATCAAATATCAACACATTTAATGTGTTCAATGATTACAAAATTCACACATGGGAACAGCAAGCAATCATTCATTAAATAAAAGAATTAAAGTCAAAGTCCATCACAAGAACAAGGTCTCTGATCCTTCACCAGGCTGTAGAGTGACAGTGACCAAGCACTTCATAATGGAACGCAATTCTAATGCAAATATATATGTAACTTTCTTTTCCTTCTCTATATTTTCCTTTTCTCCACTGCAGCAACTTCACAAATCAAGTTCAAGTTGTCAAACGCAAAGGATTTCCTTCCACCCTTTTTCAACAGCCGCATGTCTGTTATCTAACAGAGAAAGCATGTCCCAAATTGACCATGCCATAGGCATGTGAGTAGACTTTAAGCGTGTGTGGTAGGAGTGAAAATCGAAAGGTTGTAGGTGAGAAATTGACCAGGTTGGACATCATAAGTCTAGATGATATATCATTTTCATCACTCAATTTTCCACCTTTTCCATTTTCACTCTTACCAAGTGTTACCCAAACAGTAATTTGAAGACTAATTGGAGGGCATGTTATGGGGTTGACTGCTTCAAACTAGACCTCATGGTAACAATCCACAAACTAGCCATGGTTAAAAGGGCATTGTTTATTTTGAGCAAAACTAACTTGCCTATCAAGCAGACCTCGTAATAATTGCATAAACTATACTAGATCAAAACCAATATGATGGTGCAAAAATTGAGCAACAGGGCAATCAGCTTTACTCTCATCATTGGCAAATACAAAAACTGATCTTAGCAATGCATAATCAAGATCATGCATGGGAGATTCATGAATACTGCTCTGCAATTAACATACAGATAAACGCTGATACATGTAGACTGTGACTCTGTTTTCTGGATCATATAAGTTGACTTCAATGATGCCTCAGGCTAACCAGTTCAATGTCAAATATAAGTGTCCCCAAAGTGGAGCCTTCTCCATTTGCAAGACGAGTTGGATTAAAAATGGTAGTGAACAGCCTCTGCCTGTCAAAGAACTTTTTTTTTTTGTGAGGAGAAAGGTTGAAGGTATACGACAAAGATTAGTACTGTAAGAACTAAAGAAGAGATTGATAATATAATATCCAAACCATATGCAAAATGTACATATACAAACCAGAAAGGAGAAAAGAAAAAGGATCACAATTTCTTCCAAAATGAAAAAATGTCAAAAGGGGGTAACTTTTCCATTTTATACAGTAATTACTAACTACCCCTTCATTTAAGATGTACAACTTCGCAATGTCAAGAAAGCTAATCACATGATATAACACGAAACTTTGATTATTCCATAACTGTGTGTTAGATAAGCCCCTTTTAATATCAGTCTAGTGTCCCTTTTTCTGTTGTTTTTGTTTTTCATTTACGAGTTTGACATATTGTCACATTTTGTGTCGTACACGTGTCAGGAAGGTGTTTATGGTGCTTGCGCAACGCGCAACTAAAGGCTGCGAAGTCCATTCTTCAGGGGTAGAGAAGACATCGTATCAGCAGGCAATTACAAAGAAATATGAGGACATAGATTTTACTAATTTTCTCTGTGCAAACCTTGGCTCTAACTGGAGAAGAGTGTAAAATGAAAAATGATTCTATGCAGATATTGTAAACAAGCACAAACATGCAACGATGCAACTCTGCTACTGCAAGCATTTTTAATATTTTCCAGTATGCCATCCAACAAAGAATGTTGAAAACTTTGCATATATCAACAATTATAAGCCATGCAGAAGCTGGCTTAGTTTTACAGTATACAAAAAAGTGAGCATTCTTTCTAGGTAGATACATATGCATTTTCTTGAAACAAGAATGAAGTGGAAAATCCATCAAAGCTAAAAAAGTTGCATACATTAGGTGGGATGGGCTCCTGTGATGTGTTTTGATACCCCAGGGTTGGGGGTATGATGACTCTACGAATACCACCGACTTTCATTGATCTCACTGCCACCTCTATTCCTGCAATAACCTGGAAATGGCATTTGATTCCAATATGACGATATTCTTTCTTAATATGACATATAATAAAAGTATAGGAAAGAATTTAATAAAATCTTTTCCAAAAAAGATTGAAATGGAAGTCTAACATTTTGACAGTCCATCTACAAAAAACTTGAATG
This sequence comes from Styphnolobium japonicum, assembly GCA_023212625.1. Classification (NCBI taxonomy): domain Eukaryota; kingdom Viridiplantae; phylum Streptophyta; class Magnoliopsida; order Fabales; family Fabaceae; genus Styphnolobium; species Styphnolobium japonicum. The sequence continues at coordinate 464,795 of JALBWW010000004.1, forward strand.
GCTGTTTTACAAAACATAAAGGTTATAATTATAATTTTGGGTGGTGGAAATCCTTTACTTTTACATAAACGCAAAAAGAAAATGACAAATTAATTTTCATAATAATCAATTGTAAATCTGTCCATAATAGGAACAAATGATAAGAGTTTTATATGCCACAATCGCGCTTAAAAGTTCCAGTGAACTAGAGTTACAAATGAATGGTACAACACTGATATTCAGGCTTACCTTCCCAGTCCCAAGGACAAAGACAAAAGGATTAGGATCACCATTCGCATCTTTGTGGTCATAGGTTGAGTCAAAGCGCCACCCTTGTTTTGCTGCCAGCCTACCATAGTAGTGAATTGCAACCTTCAAAATAAGAAGAGCATATTTATAACCGAATCATAATAAATAAAATAAAAGATTTGCACATCTATGTGTTAAATTATCCTATAAATATAATCCTACAAATTCTCTTACTGGCTACTCCACCAACAAATCCATCAAGGCATAAAACCAACTCTTACTTCTAAAGCTAAAAGCTATTGCATATATGAAAGATTCGGGACAGTTATTATTTAAGAGAGATACCTGGTCCCCATCTGCGGGAACTTCACCGGAACCAACAAGGAGGTCCAAAGCCTTAACGCCACCGGAATTGGGGAGCTCAACGAAGTCAGATATGGGAAATTTCGACGAAGGAGAAGAAGAGGAAGGAGGAGGAGGAAGTGAGAAGATGAAGGCAGAAAAAGTGGTGGAGATGAGAGACAGAGATAAAGATCTTCTTGTGGTTATAGTTGTAGATGATGATGATGATGCTGAACAAATTGCAAACATGTTGTTACATGGATATTTAGAATTATCTTTAGTGTAAGGGAGAGGGACACAGACACATGTTGCACTTACAGAGGCAGAGCATTGTATTATCATCTTTTTTCTCAGTTGTTGTATAACTGTCAAACAAATTCTAAACGCTCTTTAACTTGTTCCAAACCAAAGCACTTTTCAACGCCGTGCTACTTTCTTTTTCCCTCATTACTCATTACGTTGAGTTGGAAATGGGATATGCTTTTTGTTGAAAAATACTAGATATTTAGAATCCTTTTATCAAGATGGGTTGACATTATTTATGATTTATGAATTAATAATTGATCTCAATTCTTTTAACTCATCTAACAACCACCTTTGATTTTAATAAATTATGACTAAAATTATATCAAATTTTTTTAACTGTATAACAGTACTCTATTTTGTTTAGCTAAAGAAACTTTTTTTTAGAATATAGTGATTAAGAAATTGGAAAAAAAATTGTTATTTGATTTAAAAGTTCCGTAATTTTATTAAGTTAAATTATAATATAGCTAATTCAGCACCTTTGCATGGTAAGTGCATGTTTGAGTTAATTTATTTTATACTAAAAAAAAAATTTAAGCTAAAAATTTTCTCATAAGTATTTTGAAAAAATATATTTCAAATTTAAAAAAAAAAGAAAAAGAAAACTCACAACACATGTATTATTTTTTTATTTCGTATTGAGTGAATTTTGGTTGAGATAAGTCTAAAAATGTAAATAAGAAATTAAGTATAAAACTGATATATATATATATATATGTATTACAATTTTATAATAATTCACTATTAATATTAAACAAAATGATGTTGTCGTGATCTTAAGTAAATTCGTATATAAAAATATAAAGTTGGTAAATATTCCTCATAGCCATTCCTAAATTCTCTGTACCTGACGTATCCCCATTTTTTATTCTCTCTGTCTGGCCTCAATTCAATAAATATTATAAATATCCATCAACTCAAGTATTGATACAATTTCCATTCCTAGTTTTTTTTTTTTTTGAAAGGTTCCTAGTTTTGAATGCTAGGTTTTGCTTTTGGCATCTTAAAAATTTCGTAATTGCTTAAGAGCTATGTGTAGTTTACTCAAATTTAAATATTTCCACTTGATTTTATATACTTGTTTTCAACTTTAAATGAATCAATTTTCTCATTATTTAAGGTCAGTTTTATGCATAGGTATGGCAGATAACATTTTATATCATCTTTATTTACATTGAACGTCCATATTTCAACACTTGTTCAGATCAATATTAAACTTCTACGCATTCACCTCGAGAAGGGAAAAAAATGGGAAAACTATTTCTGCAAAAATATATTCATCAAAAAGATTTAATTTTGACCTCTAATGAGTGTAAACTTTTTTACCTTATCACACATTATCAAATAATTAATCATTAATAAAACTTAACTACTACAATAATTACTTAAAAAATCTAACTCTTACTAATGTGTTAACATGACAATGTAAAAAACATACGGTGAATTAAATTTAAACTCACAATTTTCTATACAAACCAACATCGAACAGTATAATTCAATCCCATACTTCAACTATCAAACGTAACCACACAGCTTTAAACTGAAAATATTCATGATTCGCAATTTCAAAGCTTAAAGTTCATTACTGATTTTTCATCATTTCTTAATTTTCAATTTTGCCAAACTCCTAAATCGTAAAAGGATGCGGGGACAATTTAGAGTGAAATCTACACCGATAATGAGCCCCTTTCAGTAATCATCGCCCCTCCCTTCCCCTCTTCTTCCAAGGAAAAGGCAAAAGAAAAAGATGTTAAAGAAACAGTGACAAATGACTGCAAACACCATAAATAAGCAATTAGCTTACCAATGTATAAGAGACTACTACATCTTCAGAACAGAACTATTTCGGGAGGATGATACAAGTTAATGGCCTTGCGTACATAAACTAGCAGATCAAACAGCCATTGCATGAGGATCAAGACTTTCCTTTCTTTCTATGTTTCCTTGACATCAAACTGGCACAAAAATTCTTCCTTCCACAAAAATTCTTCCTTACATAATGTTCACTCAATTTTAGTAGCATTTCCCAATTCATAAGCAGCATCGGCAGAAGAGGTGTCGATATCATTCAGACCTAATTCTTCATTTTGCTCCCATGACCTCTCATATTCCTCAACTGGAGATACCATGTTGATGAAATTGCCAAAACAGAAAACCATAAACCATATATATGTTAAGATGAAGAATTATGCAGCAAAGTGCCTCACTTTTGGTAGATGACATGCTAATAATACTGAGATAAACAAGCAGAGTTATATTTGATACACACAGCTCATTAAACCCACTTATCACTTGATTCCAATTATGCACGTTCAGAAGGGCACACAAATATCGTCCACTAATGCAGAAGGACTGCATTCCCAAGGAACTCAAATCGTTGAATTGATATCTTCAGTTCAAAACATGACAAAATCTATTTTACCTTAATGAAGTATTTTACCAATAATGAGGACACCAGGAATGACATGATCCATAGTTATATGATCAAGCATATTGAAAGTTGAAACTTCGAAGGCAGTAAAACCAAAGGCATGGAAATTTTTTTTTTATTTTTTATTTTAATTTCAGTCTACTTTACTAAGAAAACATAGAAAGCCATCATCTCAATAACTCAAGCTTGATCTGATGGTGCAGAATATACCCTCATGTGCATACAAAAATATTTCCTAATTTCAATTTCAAACTAGGAAAATGTCAATTGCATTAAGTACAACTTGAAGTCTGAGATTGTTGAAGAAAAACTTACATGTTAATTGATTGTCGTCTTTTAGATCATCAGTTGCAGGTGCTATGAAAGAATTGGCTAATGCGTCATCAAGAATAAAAGTCCAAGCATCTTCCAAGCTAAGAAGCTGCACAAAATGAAAAGATGCAGATCAAAGAAATGGGGTCAAAGACCTTCAGTCATAGGTTTAAATAGGCTAAGTCAAATGAAAGCCTTCAAAGACTCGATATTAATTGTATGATAGCTTCTATCTATTAAGCATTGACATTAGAGAAAGCATCTGAAGAGTAATGTCTGAAGAATCAAAAGTAGCATAGAGCATGGCCACTGGCTTTGTAGCTTAGAAGTTTTGTGCTCCTCCTTGTGAGGAGAAGTCCTTGGTTAAAATTCCCTGGACTCTTTCTTTTTTTTTTTATAGATAAAAAAAATTTATTAGAGACTAGATAGAAACAGGTAAGCATACAGAGGATATCTTTTTTTTTTTATAGATAAAAAAAATTTATTAGAGACTAGATAGAAACAGGTAAGCATACAGAGGATAAGATATCCTCCTAAAAGAGAACAAGAAATACAAGAACAAGACAACCAAGACAAGCTAATTGTAGACAGAGAGAGAGATACTGTATAATGGGAACACAAATAATCATCAGGTTCCCTATGTATGAGTGTTAATAATAGTAATTATGGTGTAGTACAAGAGCAGTACAACTCGTGCAGGCTGAACCCACAACTCGTCACACACCAAAACATTATTATATTTTAACACTCCCCTCAAGCTAGAGGATAGATGTTACTTATTGAGTAAATGTCCATTTTGGTCATCTAAAGATATATGCAACATTAAGTTGGTCCTCCAAAGATATACGTGAGTCGTGACATCATATTTTTCCTTCAATGTCACACACATATTTTCCATCAAATTCATCCTTAAAATGACATCAAATTGATCCTTAAAGAACAAAATTGATGACATTAATTATTATTGAAGGGAAAATTTAATGTCATTAATAAATGGAGGACCAATGTGATGTTGCGTATATTTTTGGAGGACCAAAATAGGTGTTTACTATTAATTATTCAAACTACTACTCTGCCCTAAGGAGAGATAGAGATGCATATAAGGAGAAATTCAAGCCAACTATTCTATATAAGCATGTGCTACCTTGTTTAGCCTTGCTTTAAAGCCTAGCCACTTGCTTCTTCTATTTTCATCAAGACTATCTCCAAAAGTAAACCCATGGACCCTCTCAAGGCCTGTACATGCATATCACATAAAATTATATTTTAGATTCAGGCAAAGAAATATGAATTATATCAAATAAATCACACAGCAGCAGCAGGAAAAAAGTAAATATATGGAAGAAAGGAGAATAACTTAAAATCCAATCTTCCAACATATTTGATGTAGATTATTTGCATTGAAATTAGAAAGAAGTAATGATGTTCACAGTCTTGATTACTTTGTTCATGTGGAGCTCAACAAAGTTATGGATACTACCATGCGTTCTTTCCTTTTCAATTCCATAAGGGTTCCTACATCTAATTTCCTTGTCTCCATAGGTTACATCACATTGATGCTATCGCGCGCGCGTGTGTGTGAGAGAGAGAGAGAGAGAGAGAGAGAGAGAGAGCATACTTACTTTCACTAATTTTTGTAATTAAACCTTCAACAGTTGTAACAACTCCTCCCAGAGTGCCGCTTGTCAACTCCAAGTCAAGTTCAGGAACTTTTACACTTGCAGTATCAGACTAATCAAACCCAAAAAACTACTTAGCCAATGCTTTGGAATCTCAAATAAAATATATGTAACAAGTATGGAGAGAGATAACTCATATTTCTAGGTCTCAACTCAGAGAAAAATAGTGTTTAGAAGGTCAGACAAACAGAAAAGCGGCAGTGGGCAAGGGAACAAAAAAGAATGAAGAAAGAATTAATTATAACATGACAAGATGTTTTACATGTTCATCTTCACTAGAAAGACCTATATAAGTATCATTACAACTTTTAACCTGAGTATATCATTGAATTGTGAATATGTTGATATCAGGATAGCCATACTTTGGCATAAAGCTCCCAATAAAACCAACAATTTCAGGCTACTGATATCCACAAAATGTGAAAAGTGATTGTTTAAAGATACTATAGTTTCATCCAAGTGTAATGACAAACTAAATTTAATAATACAGCCAGAATGTTTCTCTTGAGCATTTTGATTATAAGCTTTTCTAAAAGCAAAATAAGTTAATCAAAACACGCACTGAAAGTGGCACTTTCAAAAAGTCCACATGAACAGTTTCTTTTTTTCTTTTTTTTTGGTTACTTCCAAATGATCACACTTTCTACAAATGGTTGTGAATGATGTTTATAGCAGCACTACACTTGCAAGCAATAGCATCAATAATCTAAGTAACTTTTTTTCTAACAAGTCTTCTCTTATTGTTCCAAGTGCATAGCAATTACTCATTAGAAATGAGAAAAATGATAGGTCCAGTAAAGGAAAAGGGTTAACTATGAGATCCAATATTTAATCTACAACATATATAAACTAACTGACTGCATGTGTTGAGATTTGTCAAGATCTAGATAAAGAAGATGACAAACCTTTATTACATCACGGCTTAGGTCATTAACATTTTTCACATAAAGGGTAATCCTTTTTCCTTTTTCAGGAATTCGTCCACCAGGTTTCAACTGCATGGTGAAGAACAATAATTATCCCAGCTCTCAAGAGAGAAGTACACTCGAGAAATCAGCACATACCTCAGAGTTGCGGTAACCACAAGCATCACATGTGGATGCCATAACGATTACTTCCTGGAAGTATGGAATATCTGTACATTGTTAAGCTCAACAAAGTGCAACGACAAACTTACAAGACACATTGCTGATGCAGAGGCTGCCAAGAATAATTTAGAATTGGCACATTGCAAATTTTAAAAATCAGGCAGAGGGGCTCTGTTATCAAAGCACAAAAATGAATATACATATATATATCTACAGTCCTTGCCTTATCAACAATCAGCATACTAGTCAACTCTATAGACAGCTGTTTTCATTTCAGTAATTTAATAATCTCTAATATCAAACACATTAATCTTGAATAGCTAGCTTGAATCTATAGCCAAGTTTGCTAAAATAGAAAACAACGATTTTTTTTCAGGATTTTTTATCTGACATGTGGTTTTCAAAAATATTATCAGCATAACAGAGGTTTCCCTAAATGTAGCTTCAAATTTCAACTGCAAATATATCAAATATGAATTCAAAAAAGACAGGGAAACAAACAAAAAGAGTAAAGAAGTTAATTGCTAAAGCAAAACCAGCCTTTTATATTTTAGTTTTCCCTCACAAAGCTTTGTACTCTCTTGCATATACAAAATATGAATCCTTCAAGCCAATCAATTTAAACCATAATTGCCATTGATGCTAAAATATCGGATATTCCTTCTACATAAATGTCACAAACACAGGCAAAGAAAATCACAAGGGCAGCATGAAAGATGGTAAAAGGATACTGGTGACAAACATTCGAGTCTCACACCTAGTAGCACAAGCACCACAAGTTGATGGGAAAGTCATCACCTGTCAAGAACAAGCAGAAATATGACACTGAATGAACAACCAACAAAAAGGATCAATCCTCAATATTATACAGTTCAGCATTACAATACCTCTTCTGGCGCAGTATATCGAAATAAGGCTTCTGCAATTTCTGCACTATTACTCTGTGCAATGGCTCGATGACCAGCTGCTGCCCCTACTGACCCATGTGGTTCTCTCCTTACTTGATCAACAACCCCAGCTTCTCCCCCTGCTGATGCTTCATCATGAGTTCCTTCAATCTGTGTAGAATCAACGAGATATCCCAATGATGCCTGTTGCTCAGGAGTTCGCTCATAAAACTTGATAGTCAGTGATGGATCAGATGATGGTGCAAACCTATTCACATAGTTATTCCCTTCATTTAAATAAAATAGAAGCAGCTATAAAGGTTTGACTAATGTTAAGAAGCACTAAATACAGGCCCAATACTGCCTCACTAACAAACAAAAGTTTCTGTTCAAACTGATTTACAATAAAAGATTATAAGATGCAGTATGGAATGGTTCAGAGAACACCAATCCAATACAACAGTTCATCAAGCCACTAAAATCCACTTAAATAACATAATTCTGAAATAAATTTCTTAGGCTTTGTTTGGATTAGGAGAGAAATAGAGAGGAAAGAAATAGAGTAGAAAATGAGTAGATTTTTAAGTTGTTTGGATTAAGAGAATTATGAGAAAAATAGGAAAAAAAGAAAATTAAATTTTGTTGTAAATACATATTTGCCCTTATTTATTTATTTATAAAACAACAAAAAGAATGGTATATTAGTCAAATTTCCACCTCTGCTCATTTCTTTTCTATTTCATCTCACTTTAGGAGAGAAATGAAAAAGTTGTGGGACCCACCATTTTTTTTTCTTTCTTCTCTATTTCTCCTCTAACCAAACAAGAGAACTTCTCCATTTCTCTTCTATTTCTCTCTTCTCTAATTCTCTCTTCTCCATTTCTCTCAAAACAAACAAAGGCTTAATCTCTTTATAAGATGCAGTATGAAGGGCACATTACTCCTATTCAAGCCTCCTTATATAGTATCTCCTTCTATCACTTGTCCCTTCACTCTCCTGTCAAGTTGTGAACAGAATAGAGAAAATTATGAGAGACTTCCTTTGGTCGGGAGTAGGGGTTACCAAGAGGGATTATCTTGTTAGTTGGGAGATTTGTTGCAAGCCTAAAAAAGTGGGGGGTTGGGGCCTTGGTAATTTGGTGTCTAAACATTGCCTTAGCTAGTAAATATGGTTATGGAAGTTTCCTACATAACCTGGAATCTTCTTCTCTTTGGCATCAAGTTACTCACAGCAAATATGTTCATCATAATGGGTGAGATGCGAGGGTTACGATCAATGCAACTGTCTCAAATCCTAGGAAATTTACCTCACAGATGTACACAGGAGAATTGATGACTGAAATGCAGTAATTTGTATTGAAGATAGTGGTAGATCCTAAGCTCTCTTACAATGGAAAACCAGAGCAAATGCTCCTCAGAGAAGATGAATCTCTCTCTCTCTGTCTACCCTCTCTAGGTGCTAACTGAATTGATACTCCCCTCTCCCTATTCTCTTTCCTCCCTATATCACGTTGCATATTGCAACTAACTGCCACCTCAGCAGATTCCTACTCCTCTCCCTTCTTTTCATTCCTTTTCCTACGTACATAAACATTCCAAATTATGGGCCTACCCTGCTTATGGCCCACTACAGCATCTGTTTCTGATACAACATTCGGCCCCGAATTCAGTATTCTATCAGCATTTTCTTCCTTTGGTTTCCTTAAGATTTTACAACAGCTCTTTTATAACCATTTTTCCATGTATTTTTCCCCGTCTTTATCATTTATCCTCTCTGCATCATCAAACCATTAGCAGCTCCTATTTTGTTTTCCTTTCCAGAATCAATCATTTTCTTGAATTTCATTTTTACTGAAACTTTAATGCTAGAGAAAGTGTGGAGCTGGAAGCACTTCTTGGTTTGCTTGGCTCTATTTGTCCCTCTTCTTTGCCGGATCATCAATAGACTCCTGGAATTTTTACTTATAAATCCTATTTCCAATTCCTCATCCATTCTCCGAACAGGGACAGTTTTCTTCTTGGTTCCCTTTGGAAGTCAAAGGCCCCTTCTAAAGTGAAATCTTTCATTTGGACTGTTGTATTTATTGGGATTAATACTAATGATTTTTTGCAGGTATGCAGGCCTGACAAAGCTGAATGCTCTCTCTCCTAATGTTATGTGTTCCTCTCAGCCTGAGACTAACAGACATTTATTTCTGCACTGTCCAGCTGATTGATGTTGGTGTAAGCTTTTCAGCATTTTTGGTGAATGTTAACTTTGTCCAGAGAGTTTGGAGCAATTTCTCTTATGTCAATTTAGAGGTTTTGGGAGAACTAAGGAGCGCAAGGGCCAAGACCCTTTGGTGGTGTGCTATGTTTGCTGTTATTTGATGTTTATGGTTGGAGAAGAATGCTAGAATATTCAAGGACAGTTTCCGGCATTGGTATCATTTATGAGTTAAAGCGGTTTTCTTAGCTTCTTTGTGGTACTCAGCTAATGGTAACTTCAAAGAAGTATCTTTTGATGGATATGCAAAGAGATTGGTGAGCTCTACTAAGATGAAGAGATTCTCCTCCGATGTTCTTTTTTGTTTGTTGTTACTTTTATGAGAATTCTTATCATCTACTTTTGTACTCTTCTCTTTCCCTTCTCTATTAAAATTTCTTCTTTTATTGACATAAAAAAAAACCTTCAACAACAAATAATCTCTTACGGGTTTTCAATGAAGCTGTTTCCAGCAGGATCATCAAGAATAAACGTGAAGGACAATTCTCCTGTTGCACAAGCTCTCAATTTCGCCAAGAACTTATCAATTGCTTTAGCAGTCTCTGGATCCACTTTCTAGTAGGTAAAAAAGATAACATTAAATTATTAAAAGAGAAACTTATACCAAACAATAATATATGGCAGAAACAAATTGTACTTTGCGTTCCTCTTGAAGAGCCTGAAGTTCATCAGCAGCTCGCATTAGTATCCCCTCCACCTATAATTACATCAGAAATAATAGTCAAATCATATGACAAAATTTCACCTAATCATGGCTTTAACCTGGATCTTCATAAAATACTCAGTTCGAACTATTGTTTTGACCAAATAAAAAATAAACATTGACATGTTTATTCACTCCTTTTTCAGATATATTGAAGGTTGTGATTCACCAGATGATTTCGTATAAGCACAGAAATGTTAGCCAAAATCAACTATTCAATTGTGTAATAAGCATGACGAAAAGAACAGCTGGGTAGAGATGTTCACTGACAAATGAAATGAAACACGACAGATAAAAGAAAGACAAGCCACTAAAAAAAAAAAAAAAGAACAAGCTGACACCGTCAATGCTAAGATTGAGAAAAGAACAAGTAAATTGAAGTATGAATCAGAAGTACCGTTGACAGACTACCACGCTGAGCCTCTGGAGGAATCTCAAAATCCAATTCTGGTATCTGCACAATCATACATATAAGCACGGTGCCCATTATTATATAAACAATTCAAATAAATTTATTGCACTTCAAATTTTCAATAATAGAACCATATATATTACATAGTCATATTTTATAATTGCTAAGAATCAACAGAGATGAATCTTATAATTCCTGAAACCTTACTTCATGAGTAATTTAAAATGGCGCATATGTAAATATCATATGGGATCAGCTAATTAAACCTTTGGCAATTAGTACACTGTAAGTGCCGACATAGTTCACCAACCAAGAAAAAAAATTATAAATATCAGAATAGAACATGCATACAGCAGGACTGGAATAAAGGAAAAATTGCGTCTGATAACAGAAGAATGAGTGTCATTAGAACCCAGAATGAGAGATAGAAGTAGAAGAAAGGGTCTGCAGAACCCCAGAAGAAAATAAAAAACAAGCAGCTGGAAGAACTCAGCAGAAGATAAGCAAATAAGGGAATAAACCAATAAAGGAAAGCAAAATGAACATTCAACCAATATCAATCAGCTTTGATAATAGTTTCCTCTCTCACAGAAAATTAGGGGTACCCTTCAAAACATGAAACAGTAGCAGATGCCATTGGACCAACGGCTTGCTTGCCCTTAGCATGATGAACTTTGATGAAACAACAACAACCAAGCCTTATCCCACTAGGTTGGGTTGGCTACATGGATCAATCAATGCCATTGAGTTTGAGCTCTATCAAAAACCAAAATTTCAGTAAAACCATTCATTAGGTCTTTTTAATGGTCTCTCCTATTGTTTTTGTAGGTCTTCCTCTATGGCTCTACCCCTTTTAATCGGACTATCTTCCATTTGATCCGCATAAATTCTGATGGATATTAAAAAAAAAATCATGGCCAAAGATGTCCTCAGCTCAACTGAGATAGTATTGCCCTAGACTTACAAGAGACAAGAATCACCATGTCAATGAACCAAAGAATTTAATTAACAAGCATTATTACAATAGAAAAAGGAAAAAGGAGAAATGCAAATAAGTTTAAACAAATGTAAAGAAATTTAAACAAGATCAATTTAAGTACCTTAATAGTAGCAGATTCAGATTTTACCACTTGTCGATTGAGCATCTGCATTCATTAAAATTATCAATGTGGCACTTTTACAAACAGATTGGCAGAATAGTTAACAAAGAGCACTCTTGTGGATCAAAATAAGAAACATGAGAATCTAATGTAAGCATACATCGACAATACATTTGTTTGACTGACGTTTGATAAGGCCAACTTCCTGGATGTTCCGTTTCACATTAATAACACCAATTTGTACATCAGCATGTTGAATTTTGTTTCCAGACTCTTTCCTTAGTTTGCTCATAGTATGCATTGCATGAATGTTTCACCGTGGGCCATCAACTTCCATATCTCACTACTCTGTATAACAAAAATGTATATTATTTGTTTTCCCAATTCCCAAAATGCCTCCTACCTTCCAAGTTATATTTAATTTTTGCTAAATATTACCTTCACAATAGTGTATTTTCATTCTTGCCTCCTATTTCCATTCCAAAAGGGGTAGGAGAAAGAGGGAGAAGAAGAATACAATTATGTTGAAATAAGATAGCTACATTCTTTCCACAGATGAGACACTCGTCATACTTGATTCAATAAAATGCACACAAAATGCCAGCCATATCAGCTGCAGGGTTGTCAATTGCAAAAGGTAGCCTAAGGTGCTAAGACCGCTAAATGTCACTGATGGAAGTTAGGAAGTTAGTTGGAGAGAAAATAGATTAGGATTTTGTTAGGCAAGAGGAATCTCGTACCAACAATACCGGAAAGTTGAGAGTCTACTATAGGAAGAATACTAGAAAAACTAAGGGAAACATGAATGTAACAGAATAGAGTAGGAAGGAGTGGTAGAGTTGGTTAATGGTAGTTAGTTGCTGAGTCAGCTAGGAATGGATCTGTTACCGATCCAATGGAGTATAAATAAGACTCTTAGGAAGTAGTTAGTCATTCTTGATAATACTTGTAAGATACGACTGAGAGAACTCAGTGAAGAAGAGACAAGTCTCTTGAGTGTAAACATTTCCCATTGATATCAATAAACTCAGGGGTACCGCCCCCTTTTGCCTAGTGTTCTTTGTTCTTGATTCTTGGATTCCTAACAGATTTACTATCTCTTTTAAATAAATATCCAAATACATGATACTCAGATAATGATTGTTATTTTCAAATTCAAATAGGAGAGATTTATGTGGGAGACTTCTTACACATCTCTTCCTATATATCTTTGTAATTTTGCTGATGATAATAATATACAGAAACACTTCTTTTTTTCTTCCTATAGTCACAGACTCACAGGCAGCAAGGACGCAGGCAGGGTGCCTGTCTGAGTGAAGTGAGGTAGCCATTTTAAGAAAAAAAGTAAGATATATTATAATGTATGGAAGAACTGACAATTGTGCCTCAATGATTAGCATCCTTCTAATAAAAATCATCTCAAAGATAATCTCAAACAAGGGTGCAATGCAAGAGTAATGTTGTCCTAGCAAATCCTTTAACATTCTGAACTAATCTTACTATCCTACGATATTTCAATGTCTTTCTTACTTAAAATTTTGGCCAGTGTCTGTGAGGATTGATGAAGATTGAAGAACACGGCACCTTTCCCCCTGCTCTGTTCTGCCCTAGCATTGCAACTTTTCTGGCGTCTTTTGATTATGTTTTTCCTTGCCTTTGTATGCCATTGTACTTCAGACACTTTGACATCATTGACCCTTTAAGACAGACGTCCATTGGCAGGCAAAGCAGCAAAAGTATGAAAAATCACCCCTGCATACTAGGGCTGGTCATTGGTGTCCAGCATCTCAGCATAGACACTCACTGAGTGGCACCTGGCTGATAAAACCATGCCTGGACACCAGGAAAGCACTGGAGCACCTCCACTCAAGACAGTCTTGTATTTAACTTAACTAGACTATTACACACTGTTTTAATGCATCAAGGTCTAAAGAACCAGCAACTATATAAGTTTGCTTAAATTAATATAAATAATCAGGGGGGATGGAACATTTTAAAGCATATAATACATAATTCTAATCAACACAACCTTCTGATATCCTGATGGGATCTCCAGACAGTAGCAGCAACCACGCGGTTGAATTTCGCCAGCAAACTGTACTTCATTGTTCCTAATGGACAAACAGATACATAAAATAAATAATAGCCTTCAAGGAAGATCAATGGGAGTAATTATGTTCAATTTATACACAAAATTTAAGAAGAGAACGTAGATTAAGCGTAGCTTACCTCTCACCACAATGAGGACATTCAAAAGCCGACAACAAAATCTGCACAAAAGGCATAGGTGGTAATGGATTATATTCCTAGAAAACGAATGGAAACACATAAGACAAGAGACAGCAGATAAAGATAACAATACATCTGATAAGATCGATCATTTACTTTGTGGATTGATAATGCTAATTGATTTAATTAAATTACATAATACCTAATTTAAAAAAAAAATGATTCAAGCATGAGCATAAGGAGAGACAGATAAAAATAAAATAAAAAAAGATGAGATTTGAAATGACATATCCCATCACCTAGTGATGAAGCAAGAAAACATTGAATTGACCAATCAGAAGTCAGAAGAGTAAGAGGAACAATAAATAAAACATATACCTTTCTGAAGTGCGGAATTGAAGTCAATAAAAATCTTGTAATCCCCTGACAGACAAGACAGAATGTCAAGTGAGATGGTAGTAAGTTAAAGATAAAACATTAATGAATAAACATTGTGTCATAAGTGTACTAAAGTACATGAACATGTCACAAGGCGCAAAAAAATAAACAAATAGAATGACAGTGGAAACAAGACATGGTTTAAACTTGAAAACGTACATAGAGAGGAAAAAACATAATAGAAAGTTGAAGGCTAGTAGTACAAAGAAGATTTCAGTTATGAGTTGTGAGGATGACATCACATACACACAGAAAGAAAAGAAGCAAAGGAAACGCAATGAAATTCAAATAACAAGTAATGAGAGAGAGAAAGAGAGAGAATAATATATATATATATATATATTTTACGTTTTGATTGCAACGCATGCAGAGGCTTTCGAGGTGGTATAGAGGGGCGTCAACGTCGTCCGCAGAAACAGCTTCAACCACGGATCCAACATCAACAATCTGCTCTCCATTTTCATTCCCATTATCGCCTTTCATTTTGAAATCACCAACAACAAGTCAACAACCTAACCTATTCTTCTATTATTCTATTTCTATGCCTTCAATTTCAAAAGAACAACAAAAGTAACTTCCGGAAACAGAGGGAGAATTCGAGATATATGAATTAGTGTCGCATACCGTTGGCGTTGGGATGGGAGAAGAAGGCACTAGAACTAAACTAGGCTATCATCGGATCAGATCGGGTCGGGTCATTTTGGGAATACTGTTCGACCTCAAGCCCAATATGAAGGGAAGGCTCCTTATTCGCACAGTTTTCCAAACTACAAACAACGCATAATTATTTTTTTTATAATTATATAATTCATCAACTCTCCTCTATATTTGACATACCTTCAAGTTTTATATACTTGTGAATTTTTAAGATTTTATTATTGACATATTAACTACAATGTGACAAAATTTCATTTCATTCAAAAATTATTTGGCCCACCTACGAGCACAATTTTCCAAATTACCTATTACGCATAATTATTTTTTAATAATAATATAATTCATTAACTCTCTTCTCTATTTGACATACCTACAAGTATTATATACTTGTGAATCCTTTGAGATTTAATTATTGGTATAGTAAGTACAATGTGAAAAAATTTCATTTCATTTAAAAATCATTTGTCGCCCTTCTAGCACAATTTTCGAAACTACCAATTATGCTTAATTATTTTCTGATAATAATATAATTTATCCACTCTGTTCCCTATTTGGCATACCTCCATCTTTCATATACTTGTGGAACTTTTCAGATTTCATAATTGGTATATCAACATCAATGTGATAAAATTTAATTTCAGTCAAAAATCATTTGACCCTCCTACAAGCATAGTTTTTCAAACTACCCATTACACATAATTATTTTCTAATAATAATATAACTCTTCAACTCTCTTCTCTATTTAACATAACTCCAAGTTTTATATACTTATAAAAGTTTTCAGATTTAATTATTGGTTTATTAACAACAATGTGACAATTTCATTTCATTCAAAAATCATTTGCCCCTTGCTAGCACAATTTTGCAAACTACCCATTATGCATAATTATTTTCTGATAATAATACAATTCAACCACTTTGTTCTCTATTTGACATACCTCCAAGTTTTATATACTTGTGAAACTTTTCTGATTTTATTATTGGTATATTAATTACAATGTGAAAATTTTATTTAATTCAAAAATCATTTGACCCACCTACAACTACAAGCATAATTTTCCAAACTATCCATTGGCATTAATTATATTTTAATAATAATATAACTCATTAGCTCTCTTCTCTATTTGACATACCTCCAAGTTTTATATACTTGCAAAACTTTACAAATTTAATTATTGGTTTATTAATTACAATGTGACAAAATTTCATTTCATTCAAAAATCATTTGGACCCCATACTAGCACAATTTTCTAAACTATCCATTACACATAATTATTTTTTGATAATAATATAATTCATCCACTCTCTTCTTTATATTAAATACCTACAAGTTTTATATACTTGCAAAACTTTTCAGATTTAATTATTGGTTTATTGATTACAATGTGACAAAATTTCATTTCATTCAAAAATCATTTGGCCCCTTGCTAACACAATTTTCTAAACTATCCATTACATATAATTCTTTTTTGATAATAATATAATTCATCCATTCTCTTCTCTATTTGAAATACCTACAAATAATTATATACTTCTCCATTATACATACTTATATACTTGTGAAACTTTTCAAATTTTATTATCAATATATTAACTATAATGTGACAAAATGTCATTTCATTCAAAATTCATTTGACCCCTCTGCAAGTACAATTTTCTAAATTATCCATTACGCATAATTATTTTATAATAATAATATAATTCATTCATTCTCTTATCTATTTGACATACCTCCAAGTTTTATATACTTGTGAAACTTTTCAGGTTTAATATTTGATATATTAACTATAATGTGACAAAATTTCAATTCATTCAATAATCATTTCGCCCCCGGCTAGCACAATTTTTCAAACTACCCATTAAACATAATTATTTTGCTGATAATAATATAATTCATCTACTCCCTTATCTATTTGACATACTTCACAAGTTTTATATACTTGTGAAAGTTTTCGGATTTGATTATTGGTATATCAACTATAATGTGATAAATTTTCATTTTATTCAAAATTCATTTGACCCCCTGCTAAGACAATTTTCCAAACTTCCTATTAAGCATAATTATTTTCTAAAAATAATTTTCTTCATCAACTCTCTTCTCTATTTGTCATACCGCCAAGTTTTATTTACTTGTAAAACTTTTCAGATTTTATTATCGATATATTAACTATAATGTGACAAAATGTCATTTTATTCAAAATTCATTTGACCCCTGTGCTATCACAATTTTCCAAACTATCCATTATGTATAATTATTTATTAATAATAATATAATTCATCAACTCTCTTCTCTATTTTGACATACCTCCAAGTTTTATATACTTGTGAAATTTTATATCCTGGCAATTTAATATATATATATATATATATATATATATATATATCATCTTAGAAGTATTATCTCTTACAGAACAATTATTTCTTGTCAACTATTGTAGCACACTTGCATTTGCTTTTGCTTGTTACTTGAACCTCGTTTCTGATCTTTGTTTTTTTATTCCTTAAGCATGTTTGAAGCAGGAGTACTAGGAAAACATTATAATCTTTGATAGTAGCATTTTCCTTTTTTGCAGTTGCACTAATCTTGCGGTTCTATGCCCATTAGCATAATTTCTTCACTTTTGCACTTGTTTTAAGACCTTAAAAATGTTTTGCTGATACATGTTCAAACTAACTCTACAAGTTAATGCTTAATACAGTAACTCAAACAAGGAAGAAAGAGAGAAAAAGATAGATGAATAGTGGAAAATAGAGAAAAAAGAAAAGGAAAGTAAGGATTTTTTTATTTTTTATTTTTTATTTTGCTAGAAACTGAAAGAATGATTGTTTAAAATGGATCGGAGACAGCAACACAGACCCCTGAGTTTGTGTCTTTCCCTTCTTACTCTTTCAAGTCTTTTTAATTCTTAAGCATGCGCTCTAGGTTGCTTTCCATATCTATGTTAAGTTTGTTCTTTTGTTGATTTCACATGAGACTTTGAACCCTAGGCTAAAAAATTTGATTTTTATTACATGCTATGCTTGCTACCCTACGTATTTCATGAATGCTATAATTATTTCATTTTGTTTCTTTGATACATCGTGACACTAGGAGCATGGTTAGGGGCAATTTTTGTTGTGTCTTGGCACTTGAATCTCTAGGAGCATGCCTAGAATACTTGGATCTTGGCTCGAATCTCATTTTCAGTACGAGAACATGTTTATAATTATAGCCATCGATGCTTGCGTTATGTCAATTCACTAACTGTTTTCATAGCAGCATGCTTAGGAGTTAAATTGGTGAATTCTTGATTGTTGCATTTTAGGTATATATCCCCCTTTAAGGAGGGGTTTATGCATTTAAAACTTTAGGCTTGTGGCTCAGTCTTCATCCCTATAAACTCGTGGAAATTCATATTTTAATGCATTAAAGTCATTTTTTTTCTTCAAAAATCCTGATTGACCCTCATTTATTTTTAAAGAAAGTCAGCATACAGGGCCGAATGCAAATGGACCCAATTAGAGTCCCTTCTCTGGCGAGGGGCGAAACGGCCCAAAAAGATGTCTGTTTCTTATTTCTTACCCAAGTAAGAGAGTAAGAGAGAGAAATAGAAAGTTGATTCTGATTGTGTGAGCAGTGAGTAGAGAAGTGAGAAAAGTAAGGTAAGTGAAAGGAGAGAGAGAGAGAGAGAGAGTCATGGAGAGTAGCGAGGAAGAAGAGGACTTCCCTTCCATTGAAAGCATCATCCCCCAATCCAAGGTTGACTCCCTCTACCAGTCTCATACTGAAAAGGTTTGCTTTTTATCTCTCTCACCTCTTTCTTTTTGTTTTGCTTGTATTTCATTTCACAAGAACAATGCCAACACTTCAAAACTGAGCTTCATTTGTTTCTCTCCACTTCCCTTCCCTTACTCTCACTTACAGCAAAGGGACACAGACTGATTCCACTTTACTCCTTGAGATTGAGATTGATTCCTTTTTTGTCTGATTTATTAATATACTAATTTGAATCAAGCTTTTCATTTTTTATGCGGTTTGGACCAAAGGGTTTTCTATCTCTTTGTTTGGCGAAATTCCAATTCTTTTTCTTTTGGTTACCCTTACCCACATTTATGTTATTGTTTTCCTTCTAGCTCTAGTTAAGAGAAAATGGGTTCCTCTCCATTCTCATGATCTTTTTGATAATAGTCACGTAAGCTCCTGAAGTGTGGGTAGAGACAAAAAGAAAAAAAAAATCTCTACTGAGCTACTAAAGAGTGACTGCATGATTTTATGATATATTTTCGTCTCTGATAAAATGCAAACAAAGAATCCATGTTATTTCATTATTATTTTTTTGCACAATTGATTTGTGTTTTAATGCCTATTTCACATTGTAGCTCTGTTATAAGATATATAGCCTGGAATCTTCTTTTTGTTTACTACTTTACTTGCTTGTTCTGTGAGTTCCTTTCTAAGGACTGCTTTATAGCATGATTAGCATAATCAATTAATCATCAACAGCACTGTGCATGCATCTTTAGATGGTGATGAAACTTGTTCATCTTTTCAGGGGATTAGAAAGCTTTGCTGTGAGCTCTTAGATTTGAAGGATGCTGTGGAGAACTTATGTGGCAATATGCACTCGAAATTCTTGGCTTTCTTGAGGTAACCTGTATCATTAGCATTTATGTGCTATCACAATTCTGTGAAGTTACCCAGTAAGGAATGCCAATACTTTTATATTGAACACTTGACCACTTGGTCAAAATGACCAAGCTTCCCAAAATCTTAAGTAGAAGGCCTATGAAAGGTTTTTATTTTAATATCTCTAACAAGTTTGAAACCTGAACTGTAAAGCAAGAGACTTTGTAATTAAATCACTTTCCTCGACGATATCATATGTATCAATGTTTGTTTTGTTTGTTTTTTATATTGTAGGATATCTGAAGAGGCTGTGGAAGTAAAGCATGAATTGATTGAACTGCAAAAGCATATCTCAGCTCAAGGTATTCTTGTACAGGATTTAATGACTGGTGTCTGCCATGAATTGGAAGAATGGAATCAGTCAAGCAATGATGTTGATGAAATTCAACATGAACCTGAAATAGCCGAACTCCTTGAGCCCTTGCCAAATGAGAGAAATGACCAGAAAACAATATTCTTGGAAAACATTGATGTACTTGTGGCTGAACATAAGTTTGAAGAAGCATTAGAGGCATTAGATGCTGAAGAGAGAAATTCTGCAGAGTTGAAAGGCTCAGGGAATAACTTGTCAGATGAAGGTTCCTCATACAAGTCTGCTTTCTTGAAAAGAAAGGCAATGCTTGAAGACCAGCTAGTTGGAATTGCCGAACAACCTTCTGTTAGTTTTCCTGAGCTGAAGAAGGCCTTATATGGTTTAATAAAACTTGGAAAAGGTCCTCTAGCACATCAACTCCTGCTGAAATTTTATGGGTCTCACCTCCAAAAGAGAATTGAGGCTTTGCTTCCCTCAAGTTCTTTTTGTCCTGAAACATTTTCTTCTACACTATCTAAGCTTGTGTTTTCTGTAATTTCACTGACAACAAAGGAATCTGCTTTGATTTTTGGAGATAATCCTGTTTATACCAACAGAATTGTTCAGTGGGCAGAGTGTCAAATTGAATATTTTGTACGATTGGTGAAAGATAATGCACCCTCATCTGAGACTTTTTCTGCCTTACGTGCTGCTAGCATCTGCATTCAGGCTAGTCTGAACTACTGCTCAATCTTGGAGTCACAAGGACTTAAAATGTCTCAATTATTGTTGGTGCTACTGCGTCCTTTTGTTGAAGAAGTTATAGAATCAAATTTTAGACGTGCTAGACGAGTAGTTCTTGACTTGGCAGAATCTGCTGAATGCTTCCCATTGTCACCACAGTTTGCTTCTTCACTCTCTGCGATTGCAACTTCATCTAATAGCATGCTTGTTGAGAGTGGAATGCGATTTATGCACATAGTTGAAGTAAGTAGACTTCATCATATTATATGGGTATTATGAAATGGACAGTAATTGTGTGTTATATTGCCTGAGCTTTGCTCTTTTACATGATGGAATCATGTTAACTTTGTAGGCACTAGGCAGGACAAGAAAAATTAACGTTGATAAGAAAAGCCTTTGGTTTCAATTTTTTTGTCCCTTCCTTTTTCATTTTCCCCTTGCTCTCTCTGTTATTTGAAACAATTGTAGTTGAGATGTATTAATTATTTTAAGAGCATAGCATGCTGCTGAACCTTATCTCAACAACTCAAAATGAAAAAAATATAATATCTTTATCAGTTAGTTAAGAAAATATTGAATAAAATATAGAGTCTTCATGATGTATATATTTAGTAAATGTTCCTTGATAGCCATGCTCTTTAGTGCTTATCTTGGTTTGCTGTGATGCACGAGGAATTGATTATAGCATTGACAGTTGATGCGTAACTAGTGCTAATGATAGTGCAACATATATGCATGCTTCTGCAGTTATGTCAATAGGTTGACTTTTATGTACCTGCCTGCTTCCATTAATACATAACATATTTTCCCCTCCCCCTCAATCAGATTTCTTTTGGAAAAATTACAAAAAGGGAATTCTTGGTAGAAATAATTTTGGTTTTGGAACAATTAACCACTCAACTGGTTAACTATGTTAAAGAGTGGTTAATGAGTAACTGATTATTGACTTAATTAGTCATGTTGTTCCTTAACTGAAAATATTTTTACCAAGAATTCCTTCTTCATGAATTTTCCATTTTTTTTAATTAAAGAAGAAATATTATCATAGAAAGGAAAGACAAGGTACCAGTAACAGGGACGATAGGATATCCTCCTTAGCAATGACAGTAAGGAAGGAAAAAAAAAAAAAAGACAAGCTCGAGTGGAATAAAGCTGTCAAATTCCTCTGCATATCTGATAGGGATCTTCTTTCAAAGAAGCAATGAGAAAAGCACCAAAGAGAAGCCATAAAAAATATCCTATGCTATAACAGTGGTAAGAATACAAAACACCCTGGAAAGTACGAGTGTTCAGCTCCAACCAAATACACCAAGGAACTGCAAAAGTTGCACACCAACATAAGGTTTGGCCTTCTTGCTCCTTCCAGATTACTGAGAACAGCTGCGAAGTCAAAGGACACAGCCAACATTCACCAAAAACACCAAACAGCTTATTTCAAACAATAGTGGCTACAGAGCAATGTAGAAACAAGAATTCCAAATCAGAACCACAAAAAACAGACATCAGGAGAATGAGTTGTTTTTGTGTCAACAACTCGGTACTATATAATTGGTATTAATCCTATTAAACACCACTGTCCTAACAAAAGATTTGACCTTGAAGGAGATTTGGATTTTCAAAGGGGTTTGATCACAAGATTGGTGTGGATAGTGGTGTGTCCTGAAAGCAATAATTGGTTTTGGTGGTCATAATGATCTAGCTCCTTCTTTGTGTCTGCATCTGCACTTGTTTCGATTGTGTATCTTAGTTTATGTATGCATGTAAGAGAGTCTGAACTTGCTTGGAATTTTGCTTTGTCTTGCTATCAATTGAAACATAAATGGTGTACTTGTGGTACAAATTACAGGAGATATTGGAACAGCTAACTCCATTGGCTGGTTTGCACTTTGGAGGATATGTACTAAGTAGAATCTCAAAGCTGTTTGATAAATACATGGATGCTCTTATCAAAGCGCTACCAGGTCCTTCCGATGATGACAATCTCCCGGAGCTGAAAGAGGCCGTGCCTTTCAGAGCCGAGACAGACTCAGAACAACTTGCAATATTAGGAGTAGCATTTACCATTTTGGATGAACTGTTACGAAATGCTGTATTATCAACATGGATGCAGCAAAGTGAAAGCAAGGAACCAAATAGTGGACATAGTGAGAATGTTGTGCTCAATACAAATGTTAGTGTAGAATTAAAGGAGTGGAGGAAACAACTTCAGCATTTTTTTGACAAACTTCGAGATCACTTCTGTCGGCAGTATGTTCTGAGTTTCATCTATTCAAGAGAGGGAAAAACACGATTGAATGCACATATTTACTTGAGTAATAACAGAGAGGATCTTTATTGGGATTCTGACCCTTTGCCTTCGCTTCCATTTCAGGTCATTATTCTTATTCTTCTGCTTCTACTGCTGAACTTGTTTTTGGTTCTCTAATTATTTGTTCCCCATTTGTTGCTTAGATAATCCCTTTGTGTTTCCATGTTTCCTTTTTGGTAATGTTAGCTGTTGATTGCATGTGTTTTCAATCATTATTGGAACTTGAGTTTCTCAGTGAAGCTGTGGCTGTTGTTGGCTCACCGATTTCTTGCATTCTGCCATTTAACTGTGGAGTGTGTGTGTGTGTGTGTGTGTGTGCATGTATGTTTCTCTCTCTCTCTCTCTCTCTCTCTCTAATTCTTGTGTTGTTGTTTTAGTACTGACATGTGTAGCTATATTTGCAGGCATTATTTGCAAAGCTGCAGCAATTAGCAACTGTGGCTGGCGATGTGTTACTTGGGAAAGAGAAAGTACAGAAAATTTTGCTTGCTAGGTTAACAGAGACTGTTGTCATGTGGTTGTCTGATGAGCAAGAGTTCTGGGGTGTATTAGAGGACAATTCAGCTCCTCTACAGCCACTTGGTTTGCAGCAGGTACTTGTTTACATACACACTTCCTTCCTAATTTCATTATCTTCTCCTAAAAACAATGTTCAATCTTTTAATGTCACAAAGCTCATTTTGAGTGTAAAATTATGCTTAATGCATTAACTTTCATTGAGAAAATTACAAAAAACCGGAATTCTTGGGCAAAATATTTCCAGCTAGAAACAATTAGTCACTCAAGTGGTTAATTAAGTGAATAAGTGGTCACTCATTGCCACTCTTCGGACATCATTACCCAGTTCATGGTTAATTGTTCCTAAACTGGAAATATTGTTACCAAGAATTCCTTTCTTGTAATTTTCCCAGTTTTATACAAATTTTATTCACAACTTAGATTTACTTCCTTTAGCTTAATATGGTTGTCTGACAATCAGCTCTCATATTGATTCTCTATCTACCATATTAAAATCCATTTGTTTGACAACTAAGGATACCAAAAACACGAGAAGCTTCTGCACCCTTAAATAGTTATTTGTTCTGTCAATTTATTAACCTTGAATATATATTTTTTACCTTTTTGAAAGTATTAAATGTCCCTACTGGTCCTAATGTATTTTTTTGAAAGTATTAAACTTCAATATTTTTGTATGTCAGCATATTAATGTGGGCATGCAAGATTCCTAGGTATCTTGCATGCCTATGCTTTATATGTTGGTATATCATTTGGATCTGGAAATTTGAGATGCTGGGTGGCATTGCATCTCCACATTATTTGGTTCTGAAATTAGTCAAAAATATGGAAATGGAATCCAAGAAATTTATATCCGGAAATGGATATCTAAATCAGGGAATCCAATAAATTTATATTTTGGAATTGGATATCTAATATTGCTATTTGCTAGAAAATAAGGGCATCACATATTTATTTTTGATAGTTTCTATTTTTCATATGAATGATGAGAATCTTAAATCTATAGAAGTCTCATATGAAGATATTTATCTTAGTTTGCATTTGCATTAGCCAATTCAATAGAAGTCATTTGTATTTCATATCTGTATTTAGAATGCATCAATTTTTGGCTTGATTTGGTTTTAGGCCTGACAAGATTTTAAGCTATAATGTTCATACTTCAATTTGTTATAATGAGGAGTGCATCCCGGATGTTACAGTTCTATGGTTATTTCAAATTACAGAAAAACTAAAGTAAAAGTACTTTTATGTACAAATTCATTCATCCAAATGCAACCTGAGGTTTTATTTATTTATTTATTTATTTTGAGTGCTAAAATGCATAGCCAACATGAGTCACTGAAAAGTCCCATGACTTAAAACTGAACCCTATAATCAGATCTCAAGTTTGACCCAAAACAACTTTGATTCTTCATTTTGTGCAAGTTATGGTTAAATTCACATTTTCTAATAAATGTCATTATTTTTTCGGCTTCTTCCATAAATAATTGGTGTGGTTATAATGGGAGTCTCTGATTGCATCTCAAGTATTTGTCATCAGCCACAATTAAAAATATAAACCATTTCATTTCTATGATGGTTGTGTATAGTCTCTCCACTTGATGTATGCCCTTGCCATTAGAAAGTTGTTAAGAGAATTGTTCTCTTCTAATGCATTGTGATGGTGTTCTTTCTCTGCCCTCCTCTCAGCCATATCTGACTTTTTGTGGCAGTTAATTCTTGATATGCACTTTACTGTTGAAATTGCACGCTTTGCGGGATATCCATCTCGACATGTCCATCAGATAGCGTCAGCTATTATTGCTCGTGCTATCAGGACCTTCTCTGCTAGGGGTATAAACCCGCAAAGGTATTCATTTAGTTACCCTAGATTCTTGCTTTCTATTCCTCATCCTCACCTGTATTTTTTTCACTGGATTCTGATATTAACCAATTGTCATTACCAATTAGTGCACTTCCTGAGGATGAATGGTTTGTTGAAACTGCAAAGTCAGCAATAAACAAGCTCTTGCTTGGGGCATCGGGATCTGAGACATCCGATGTTGATGAAGATCACATCATTGTTCATGATGAAGTTGTCTCAGATTCGGACACTGTTTCATCCCTGTCTTCAATGGAATCTACCGAGTCTTTTGCTTCTGCTAGTATGGCAGAACTTGAAAGCCCCTCTAACTTGTCTGATCCAGATAATTGAATTTTTTTACTAGCCTTAAAATATAGAGTAGGTTGAAATTTGAGAAAGCTTTACTTGTCCTCAGTTATCAATTTGCAATGTCAAGTTATGGCTTATAGTGTTATCCAGTAGAAAGCATCTAATGTGTTGTAAGACATGTTCGTAAACCTGGCTAGGGGATGGCCGGATCCCGTTGATTTGAGTTAGAACATTGTCAGCTGGAGAGTGATCGTCTGTGTATCACTAACGATTGTTATCTGTATATTTTAAAGGCAGGAGAAACAGTTGGTTTGAGTTTCTGTGTACTGTTCCCCTGTTTTTCTCATATTCATTTGTCAGGTAAATATATATATATAGGGTGGGAGATCCACTTACAATAAGTGTAAGTCTTGCCACACTTACACTACTCAATAACTTTTTGTAGAATGTGAATTTAATCAATTTAATTGTTGAATCATGTATTATTATCTTAATGATCATGCATATCAAATTTTAGATAAATCGAACATTCATAGGTATCTAATCTAATAGTAGACAATTTATTTACCTTTTAAAATTATATTATACGTTAAAATAAAGTAATGCGATGAAGTATCAAATAATTTTTTAATTGTAAGAAATTTTATAGGATTGATCTATCTTATGAGAACTTTCAATTCAACGGTTGAATTAGTTAAATTCACATTCTACAAAAATTATTCAATGGTGTAAGTGTGTTAAGATTTATATTTGGTGTAAGTAGATCCCCGCTCATATATATACATGGGGAGGGATCAACTTAGACTGGTGTAAGATTTAATCTACTTACACCGTTCAATTTTTTTTATTGAGTATACTTTTTATCGATCTAACTATTAAATTATAATTATTCATCATGGTGATTATTTGTGTCAAATTTCGAAAAAAAATAAATATTAACAAGAATATAATTAAATAGTTTATATTTTTATATATTTCAATAGTTTATATTACGTTAATTTTAATGTATATTAATGAGTCACAAAATAATTTTAGATTAATGTAAAATTTTACAAGTATGATTTACATAATAAAAATTTTCAATCTAATAGTTGGATAATATAAGAGTGATCAAATTTTATATAAGTGTATGTTGACCCATTATATATATATATATATATATATATATATATATATATATATAAATAAATAAGAGAAGGAATTTACTTACTAAAAGTAAGTTGGAAGACTTACTCTTAATCCTGATCGTTTATTTTAGTTAAATCTAATGCTTAAGACTAATTGACATTAATCCTCACGTGAGCATCTCCTCCTTTAATTTCTCTCGATCCCACAAGAATAGAATTGCAGAAGCTCTCATCGAGATGAACAAATTTCCAATTGTCTCAGGTAGAAGCAGTTGGAAAAAGTCTGGGTAGGATCCTAAATGTTAACCACCCTTAGAAACAAAAATAATTAATGGTGACTTTTGGTTCCATGTCAAATGCCTCCACCAACCATTGCTAATGAAAGCAGCACCATCACACACCATGAAGGATGAAATTGTCGGCCACCAGAAGCCTTTGGGAGCGATGTCGGAGTTGGGAAATATCAAGCATTTGGGTTTTGTTTGAATTAATATAGAAATAGAGTAGAAAGAAGTTAGGAGAAGAAAAATAGAGTAAGAAATGAGTAAATTTTTAAGTTGGTTGGATTAAAAGAAATAAAAAATAAATAAAATTAAATTTTGTTGTAAATACATATTTACTTTTATTTATTTATTTATAAAATAACAAAAATAAATATATATTAAATAAATTTTTACATATACTTATTTCTTCTCATTTTATGAGAGAAATGAAAAAATTATAAAATTTATTATTTTTTTTCTTCTCTATTTCTCTTTTAACCAAATAAGAAAGTGAAATTATTTCTCTTTTATTTTTTTCTTCTCTAATTCTTTTTTTTATGTCTCTCAAAACAAATAAAGCCTTAGCGATAAACCAATGATGAGAACGATTGCTTCAACAGTCTTAGAATCAGTAAAAAGTTTGAAAGGTTAATTAAAAAATAGAACTCAAAGATAGTCTCAATGAAGATTTGGGTGCCAAATAGAGGAATTAAATGCAAAAGCTTTTTGTGAGATCAGTACTAAGGATATTATTTGTGAAGCCAGGAAAATTTTCAACCATGGTAGTGGTAGTGGGTTTACCACCAGGGCCAATATTATTGGCCATCCATCCTTCGAAAGAGATAGAGTCGCCGACGTTCTATTCTTGTGGGAGAGGAATTAAAAGGGAGAATGTCACGTGAGGATAAGTGACATTTACTATTAGCCATCAGATTTAAGTAAAATAAACGATCAAGATTCGTAAGTCTTAGTGTAAGTAGACTCCTTTTTTTTCTCTCTCTCTCTTTAGTGAAACATTCAGCTGGCTAATATTTTTTCTTCTTCTTTAACGTGGATGGATGTCATTTTGTAATAAGTAACCTTTTGCATACGTTTCATGGCGTTTCTAACCTTATCGAAGTTCTATTGTTCTAGAATCATTCCACGGTAATTGGGATGAGAACGTTTGGATATGTATTCACTTGGCTCTACGTACACGGTCAAAATCAGGCACTGGACTTTCTAAATGGAGAACTGATTACTTATTCAGAATGGAGTTGAAATGTTAACAAGGGTTGATTTACTTACTTATTCAGATATTTTGTTCATATTAATCATGATTTTAATTGGAATTTAGAGTTTTTTTATTGTTAATGAATCATCTGTAAACTTTATTATATATTTTTACTAAAATTGATAATGTACCCTGATATTGAACTGGACGAGGCTTCCGAGAGAAGTGAAAAGTGAAAAGGAAGAATATAGTGTAGCATCAAGTAGAGTAGGGGCAGAGTGAGAATAGTGTTATACTGCTCATCCTATCTGGCCTTATTCTCTCTTGTATATACAGAAAATTCATGATAGAAAGTATTGTTGAGATAAGTTTATCTCATTCAGTGTGTTTACAATGTATAAAATAATTAGATAAACCTTATTTTCTTCAAAGTCAAATTTTTACGGTGCACCAAAGTGATCTTAAAATTTTTAAATAGAGTTTAATTTTTATTTATTATTAATGTAAAAAAATGTTACACTGTTATTTAATTATATGTTATTAAATTAATAAAAGAGTTGACTATCACAACAATTACATAAAAAGTATAACTATTTTAATGATTTAATAACACATAAATAAATAATAATATAAAAAAAATTTACTGAATAAAAATTAAATCCTTCTAAATAACCCTTATCTTTTCTAAATGTTTAGTTTTTATATGAATAAACATTGGAGTCATAAAGCGACAAATAAATGCTATAAATTCGAAGATTTTTTTCTCCTAGTTGCCCCAACCCAACTACACCAACGCCCATTTCCAAAACTAGATCGTGGATATCAAAGCTTACGATCAAATGACATATGACTTCTAAATCCTCTCCACGCACTTTGACTGGGATGGTACAGATGAAGTTGAAACCCCACCATAGGAGATGGTATAATTTCGAAATTACTTATTCTGGCCATACAAACTTCCATAGTTTTGTCAAACTAATCAATCATCCTTGAATTTTTCTTTGTTCTTTTTCTATTGCACTATGTTTATAATCATAAAATTTAGTAATTGATTTAATTTATAAATAAAATTCTTTGTTTTAAAATTTATAAAATAAGAAAGTTTTGAAAAATCTTGGTGCGGGTAGCGCTATCCCCAAGTAATATTTTTATTGAAAAATTTATTATTTTATATTACTTTTTTAATGCATTTAATTTGGAGGTAAATAAAATTCTTTGGGCAGGATAGAAACTTTATGTGAGTGAGGTGAAAGGAGGATTTATACTATACGCCATAGTTATCTATTTTGAATCGATAGTTGACTTGATTAGAAAAATAAGTAATTGAGTTTGCAATTTAACCAATAATTTAATAGTTGAACTGATTATAAAAAGAAATGTTACAATTAAATATACAAAAGCATGCCATATTATTATATGATAACATGACTATTCATCAATAATCCTAATAGCAATTAGTTAGCTGTAAGTTAGTTTGTGATGATAGTTAATTTTTTGACAGCTATCAACACGTGTCAATTAGTTATGTTCTACTCCATGTATATATACTTCATTTAGTGTGATTCAATAAGATTCAAATTTTATTTTTTTAGAAATACAAACAATTGTTATATGCCATATAAAAAATATTATCTCATCCATTTAAGATTACAAATTTAACATTTTATAATTTAATATAAATTTAAAATTTTATATTATTAATTTGTCTAATAATACATAATTAAATTAATATAAATAATAAATTACTTAAAAGTTAGCATGATTTTAATGTATTAAATTTACATATCAAACAAAAATTTATATTAAATTATATAGTAATTATAAATTAAGAGAAATGATACTTATACAAACAAAATCCTCACAAAACCCTCATAAAATTTCATACAAATCATTAGATCAAGGTTGGGTCTTACTATAACTTTTTTTTAATGATTTAGATGAGTCCATCTTAAATTTTGTAAGAATTTTTTGTGTGCAAGTATCATTACTCATAAATTAAAAAGAAAAGATAGCAACAATATTCCGCTTATTTCTTTTTTAATCCCACATTTTTTTTATAAATATGATTCCGTTCATAAAAAATTCGACGAAGACAAGCGAGTTGACCGAGTTTCATAGAATTTGACCAAATCCATAGAGACTTAAATCAAATCTGTCAACAAGCCAAATCATTAATTCTTTGGAACGACCGGACTAGCCGGTCCATTCCATACAATTTTGCTTTATGCAGTTTGTCTGCTCCTAAGCATGCTAAAGCAAAAGCGCGTCCTTGGGGAATGGGGATGTGTGCCTCCCAAAATGGAGTTGGTCAGGCATCCAATAACTGGTTGTACATGTCAAGTTAACTGCGCCTAAAAATGAAATAACGGGGACAATTTCTAGGCTTCAGCGGTGCATGGTGAGGTGAGAATGATAGAATGAAAGGACTACTATAGCAGGTTTGAACTTCTAGAAGTTAGGAAATCCTGGAAGGGCTGTTTTGAGTCATGAGAAATTTCATTTATATATGAGGTAGAAAGTGAAAGTGATAGCACGAGTATGATTTCCTTTCAGTCATTTAGGAGACTGACTTGCTCTATGAAATAGATGCTGACAGGTCAGGTGATAAGGCAGCGACGAAAGCTTGCTTCAGCTACTTTACAGTGAGAAATTACGAGGTATTCTCAGTAAATCATATCTCTTACCACTTAATATTAATTAGTCACAGTAACTTTTTTGGTTATAAGTTTTAATTTTTTTTTATTTAAGCAACAAAGTTAATATCATTGACATTATTTAAAAGAAATTTTTATGTAATTTAAAAGTATTATACCAATTTATTAGAAATATAACATAATAGAATAAAAGTACATATAACATAATAAAAATACATATTATTACAAATAAAAGATTATTTTAATATTTTTCTTTTTCTATCAATATTTAAAGTGAGTTGATTATTATTTATTAATTATTATTTATATTTAATAAAATTTTTAACATTTATTATGAAATTAACAATTAATAAATAATTGACAACTCACCTTACGTACCAAACTCATCAAAATACTATTACAACTCCCTTACAAATAAAATATACATAAAATCAAAACTATTCCCTTACAAATAAAATATACATAAAATCTAAACTGTTAATAGTATTACTCAAAATGCATAAAAATTTTCCTTTATTGCGAGAATATTTAAGAATCTCTTTTTCTTAAATCCTACCAATTATGTCGATTTCCCAAGTCTGGCTAGGAGAAGGGATGTTGGATTGACTTTCCCTCGTGTCCCAGCTAGCCTTGTCCTTCCAGTTTGTCTTTCCATGGTTGCATTTTTTTTCAGATAAAATTTAGGGATTGAGTAGCGTGCGTCGCGAAAAAAATGACGCATGCTACGTCATTGAAAAAAGTGAATTTTTTACACTTGCGTTTTTTTTTTCCTTCAGTTCAATTATTTTTTTCTTCTTTCATCTTTTACAAATAATTAGCTCTTTAAATTATCATAAAACCCCTTAATGTAAATAAAAGATTATAATAACTTATTGAGAATTGCATTGAAAATATTTTAAGTGTTATTTATTTAAGTAACTAGTTTTACTTTTCGTGTGATAAATGTTACATTGAATATGAATAAAGTTATAATATTTTAAACAAAAATTTCAATAAATCTAAATAAAGTTATAATAGTTTAGATAAAAGTTACAATAAATATAAATAAATTTATAATATTTTAAACAAAATTTACAATCAATTTGAATAAAATTACAATATTTTAGACAAAAGTTACAATAAATTTAATAAAGTTATAATATTTTAGATAAAAATTATAAAAAGTATAAATAAATTTACAATATTTTAAACAAAAATTACAATTAATTTGAATAAAGTTACAATATTTTAAATAAATGTTTCAACAAATTTTAATAAAATTATAATATTTTAAACCTAAATTACAATAAAATTATAATATTTTAGACTAAATTTATAATAAATTTGAATAAAATTATAATATTTAAGATAAAAATTATAATATTTTAAATCAAAGTTACAATAAATATTAAAATAAAATTACTTTTTTCAATGATGTATAGGGTGCGTCATTTTTTCAGGACGCACGCTCGTCATCCCCATTAATTAATTATAAGCTTATTGGGTACAAGTCTTCTCGAGGCAAAGACGTATGTAGGACCCGTGAAACTAATTTCCTTTTTTGTTTTTTGGTACATCCGTGAAACTAATTTTAAATCTTTTGTTAATTTGATTACCATATATAAGGTATTTTATATGGGCATTGACGAATTAAACTCGATCACCGTGTGCCAGCTATTGGTATGGACATCAAAATCATAATGGAAAATTCTTGGAAAAATTGGGGGAGAATTGAAAAGCTACAGAAGGATTAAAGAAATGTTAATCAACACCAACTAAGAAGAAATACAATTGATGTTCTCCTAACTTTGTCATTTCATCTGTTTTCTTTCTCTATCCCTCATTCTGCAGTGTCTGGCATTTCCATCCTTTCCATTGATCAAACCATGTAACGTCTTCTACGTTATGAGATCAAGTTCTTTGGTTCACTCTTCAGATGTATATATTATTGGTACTCAACATCATAATATATTATTTAATATTTATTTTGGTGGGGATTTTGCCAAACGTATAAATTAACTTGTCACCTATATTCACACAGAAAATATGAAATAATAGACATTCAAGAAGACCAATGGAAGTTCAGGTCTCTCCATATATATTACAACATTTTTCTAGATAATCTTTGCATGTGCATGAGATGAAAACAAGGATGTCTGTTTGTGTTTCTTTTTTCTTTTTTTCCAGGCATTTTTTTCCCTTCGAGTTAGTTTAGTATCCCATAAAAATTAAAGGTGAAAAATTCAAGAATATATAGATTTTATATATATATATATATATATATATATATATATATATATAACTTTTCATATAAAACTATTTTTTGAATTTTTCCACTTCATTTTAATGGAATACTAAATAAACCCTACTATAGGAGATAGACTGACTTAAATCAAGTAACGTTAAACACTGCAACGTCCTGAGGTTCGGTCTCATTCTCTTCCAAAGACCTTCCCATGGTTTCCCTGGTGAAGAAAAAGGTGACCAACATTCCCACTATGCACACCCCTCCAAGTATGATCAGGGAGGCTGTCATTCCAATTCCCTTGGGATAGCCCCTCTCCTCCTCCTTGTCTTTATGTGAAGCCCACAGAAATCCAACGGATCCAATGATTGCCCCAACCTTGCCGGCTGCCCCAGAAATGCCGTGACATGTGGATCTGAACCTGGCTGGGAAAAGTTCAGCTGGGACTATGAAAGTGGTGGTGTTGGGTCCAAAATTGGCGAAGAAGAAAGCAAGGGCATAGAGGAACATGAACCCTATATTATTCTTCTTGTTCCAATGTGAGTAATAGGGAATCCCCATGGCAAAAAAAGCCAATGCCATGAAGGAAAAACCCATCATTTGGATTTTGACTCTTCCCACACGATCAATGAAATACACGGAGAAGAAGTAGCCAGGAATGGTGGAACAAGCAGCAATAGTGGCTTGGATCCTGGCAAGATCGATAGCCTCCTGATACACATCCACTTTAGTTTTGTCTTTGAGGTAGCGCCTATATATTTGAGACTGGAACAGATTGCTGCTGTAGAACACAATGTCCACCAGAAACCAAGAAGAGGAACAAGCAAAAAGATCACGACCATGTCGACGAAAGAATTCCCTGGAAAGGAGCGGGTACGCAGGCGGGGTTGGTGGGAACGGATTTTCTTCAGTAATCTGGCTGATCGAGACATCAAGGACTTTCTCCATGTCCTTTGCTGCTTGCATCACATTTTGTTCCACTAACGCTGTATACCTGATATGACAGCATTCTAGTTTTAGTTATTAGTTTTTTTTTTTTTTTTTCCAGAGTATCCTGAAGTATATGTGTGCTATTGCATGGACTAATTCCTTGATGTACTGAAATTCATTTAATGAATTGACATCCTCTTGTCTTTTTATACACATAGGTTAAAAATCGAACTTTTAACCACATACTTAAGAGTCCAAATATCAGTTTTAGTTATTTGTTTGGTGGCAAACATTCCAGTAACAATGTATCATATTCATACTCATTGCACGCAACACAAGAAAGAAATTGCATGTTTTTCTAACTTAACTTAATGAATTAGCACCTACTTGCTAGCAATTTAGTTAGATACAGTTGGAGCACTTTTGACTTGATTTCGTTTTTAATTTCTAATTTCAAGCAAGAATGGCCCAAGCCCTTCAACAACTCAACTATCACAATGTGCTGCTTGAATTTTAAAGCAATTCAATCAACCTGATATCATAAACGTGCAAATTTAACGACATGATCACAATTAACGAAGAAAACAAACCCACAGGATTCCTTTTTATTCTATTTTTCCTTTGACTAAAGCTTAATGAAGTTGTTAAAACTGGCTCCTTTAAGGTCTAAGGCAATGAGTAATGAGTATATAAATTCAACTAGTCTAACATCAGCCGTCTTTGTCAAGTATCCAAATGATAAATTAAATAGAAATTTCATTTCAATTTCTACGTTTAGAAACCAAGAGAAGACAACAACCAATTCAATTCAATATTGTACACAGACCAAGTCACAAGTAATAACAAATAAAGACGTCAAAATCAAGAGTCAAGAGAGCTAGCTAGTAGCTACCTGGCAGTTTCGGGCATCATCATACGCCAGTAGTAGGTCATGGCTGCCGGAACTGAACCTAGCATCAGTATCAACCTCCATGCAACGTCAGCCTCCGGTGGCGTTGGATCTTCACTCGACGTGCCAGATGCGAGGCGGAATATGGAGCACACCACAATCGTAACGGCGGAGCTGGCCAATATGCCGAAACCCTGCATAGAAAAGACTGCCGCTATGAAAGAGCCACGAGTCCTTTTGTTGGCGAACTCAGACATGATGGTAGAGGATAGTGGGTAGTCTCCACCAATCCCCAGCCCCAGCAAGAACCTGCACAAGAAGAAATATATTCAAGTCTTGCTAAGCTAAACAGGTTTTTGTGAGGTCATGGGGAATAAAAAAAAGAGAACCTGAAGAAGCCGAGACTGAGGAGAACGCAGGTTCTTGTGATGCAGATGGAGAAACCAGAAGCTATGGAGCCGAGGACCATCAACATCAAGGCCAGTCCATAGACGCGGCGCCTCCCTTTGTGGTCGCCGAGCCAGCCGAATACGAGTTGACCGATGGCTGTCCCTAACAAAGCGACGGTCAACAAGGCGGACGTAACGAGGGGCGGAGTCTTGTATTTGTAGTCGCCGGGGCGGTGGCCGTAATAGATCCGTCCAATCATTTTGATGATGAGAGTGATTGAGAAGAGGTCGTAGGCATCGGTGAAGAGTCCCATGCCCGCAATGATAATCGCCTTGAAGTGGTAGTACTGTGTCCTTGCCGTGTCAAGGGCTGACAGCACCTTCAATCTCGCCATTCTTGCTTGATGCACCACCAGATCTAGAATTGAAGCACTTTCAACTTTCAACCCACCACAGATCGATACGTCAAAATATAATGTTCACTTACATCTTCTTACGTTGGTTGAGCTAAATGAAATATGTAATGACTTAGTATATGACCGGAATAGGAGGAAGAGGAACCTAATCAAAGGGCGGCCAAAAGGTCTGTCATTCACGCACTCTGCTGAGCATTGAAATTTCAAATTTGTTGTGCTCTCTCTCTCTCTCTCTCTCTCTCTGAGAGTGATTGCAGACAAGGTAACCCAATTCGCTCTCTCTCTCTCTTTGAGAGTGATTGCAGACAAGGTAACCCAAGGCCAATTGTATAAATATTATTGAGGAAATTAGAAAACTGTGGGAGAAATTAAGTTTGTTGGTTGTTTGTCACAAGTGACAACAGACAAGTACTAGGGACTAGGAAGCTTTGCTGGGAAACGGGATTAGTCATATCCTAGAGTGGACCATTGGCTTTTTTTAAGTCAAACATACTCTAAGTGCATGATTCCATTCAAGATGCGGATCAAATTCATCATTAAGTATTTTAAATTCATATTATAATTAGTAATTTATTATTGCCGGCGTCATCTGCAAAGGTTGCCAGGTTGGTATTCCCTTTACATTTTAATTGCAACAATTCTATTTGGTTTTGTGGCATCCACAAGCTTTCCAGTCTACTACATTTTTTAGTGGAAAAGGTTAAAGCTTGGACATTGCATTGGTTTAACTCAACTATTGGATTCTACCCAAAAATAAAAAATAAAAAAATTAACCGTTAAACTCAGGTTTAATGTTGTACTTCAAAAAATCTCACCTAAGCAGTTTTACTTTTATGTATGCAACTAAATCATTGATTTAAACTACAAACTTTGACTTCTTTTAATAATACCAGCGTTTAGACCCATGTCAATAGTTCTATATTTAGTTTTTGTATATCACAAATAGTGATGGTTTGAACGTGTTATATATATATATATATATATATATATATATATATAAATGATTTTTTTATATTTTAATATATTTGAATAATCGTTTATAAGAAAAAAATGCAGCACTAAAAAGTACATTTTGTAGCTAATTTGTGGTTATAAAATAATTTTAAATTTTTATAAAATATTTATTTTTAAAAAATCATAAAAAAATATCTTTATTTAAAAGTTAATCCAAACTGGCTCATAATATTTAATATTGGAGTTGGAAGTTAATAAATTATGAGTAATAATACTTGCACAAACTTATATTTTACATTCTTCACATACTCTTAGGAGTAGACAACGGGTTAAGTAGACTCAATAACTCACACGTTTTTACCCAACCCAACCCATAATTGACTGGTTGGGTTGGACTTAGTCAAACTCACGAGGTATAGGTTGGGTAATGTATTAAGGCTCTCCCAACCCGCCCAAACCCAATCCAACCCACTCAACTTTTTTATATATAATATTTTAGGATGTGTTATCACTTTTTACTGGGGTTTTCAAAATCAAGTTTATAATTTTTGGATAATTAATTTCTTGATAATTTTTAAATTAAAATTATACTGGATTTAGTATTGGAGGGAGAGTTCTGTACCCTTTTCATAATTCTTTGCAACCCACCACTGTTGAGGCAATGATTTGTACTAATAACTAATTAAGAACTCTTGATAAACACATTGATCTACAAGCTCAAATGGATGAAATTGAAAAGATTGAAGCAGATAGTATACTATATAGAAATTGCTTAATTTGTTTAGTTAATTACTCATAGTTTAATCATTAATGTTTGCTAATGTTTCATAATTTATTTATGTGGTAGATGTGTCTGTTGTTAGAGATGAAATTGTGAATCGTAATAATTGATCATTTTAAATGTTTTCCATTTAACTGGCTAGGATTATAGTTCTTTTTAACTTATTATTTTATTGTTGGTTTTAACTTATCTTTATTTTGACAATTGTGTTGATTGTCGTTAATGTTATGGTGTTATTAATTTGTAAAAAATCAAAGAGGAAAGGAAGAGTTGATTATAGTGTTATTGGTTCATTGTATTACATGTGTCTTTGTTGTTTGTTTATGTTAATCGTAATTATAATTTTAGAATTATATGTACTTTAAAATTTATGTTTTATGTTATGCCATTTAAAAACTTATGTTATGTTATTTGGAATAGAATTTAATTTTTATTTTAGCATGTTAAATTTTTTTTTAAGTTCAACTTCAACACACAATTTGAACCCATCCCACATATAAGCAAGTCAGATTGGTTTGGGTTGGAGAAAAGAAATCTTTAAACCCAATCCAACTCAACCCAACCCCACTTCTTATATGAGTAGGTTGAGTCTAAAATTATCCCAAATCTAACTCAACCCCACTGCTTACATAAGTAGGTTGAGTCTAAAATTACCCCAAATCTAAAGCAACTTATGTCCCACCATACATATTTCGATGTAAGCTATTAGATAAGACTCTAGTCCTAATATGACTTTTTCTAAATGATCTAAATTATATACATATCTCACATAGTTCATGCAAGTATATTTTCTCATAAACTATTTACTGTTTATTGTTTTTATATTCCAATTGATCGAGTATATATCATGATATATTATATCAAATAGTACATACTGTGCAGTATTTTAAACATATATCACACTAAAAGAATATCAACTTTGTAGCAGTTATTTTGCGACCTTTTTTTTATTATTACTATTGACACTAACTATTTATTAGGTAAACCTAAAGGCCATTTAACATTTTTATTAGTGACACTGATTATCGCATATCCTCATTGTGATTTTGTTTGATTCTGACTTTCGGGTGTTAGGATAATAGAGGCTGGTTTAGGATCAGGATAGCTTTTGTTCTCTCTCCCCCCTCCCCCCCAGTTATAGACCTCATTGGGCCAACTAACTAGAATCAAGCCATAAACTAAATTGACCCAAACTAAAGCAGTAATAGTATTATAAGCAAACAAATCAGCCCATTATTTCTGAGCCTACCCTAAAATGACCCGATCGGGTTACACTCAATTTTCTTGTTTTTGTTTTTTTGTTTTTACTTCCTTCTCTTGTTTTGTACTTCCAGCTCTGCCTATCACTTCAACACTCTCTCCCTTTCTGATTCCAAGTTTCCAACATTCTCTCCTTTTACTATGCTGTGTTCCTCCGTGTTCTTTTCAATGAAAAGGCCAAAATGGGGTTTATATATATAGGTATGGTGAACTGTACATATATAGCCATTACAGACTGCAGTGCCAGTGAGTGATTTTAAGAGATTTGCAATCTCAGAATTTAATGCATAATTTGGTACAAAGCCTGCAGAGCTAGAGTACGTGAGGATCGTGGTGCTCCAGCCCTGATCAGTGAAATTTTTCAGTGAGATATCGAGCATGATCATGCGGCCATTTCTTGTAACTGTGCACTGCTGTTGCTGATTGACTGGGATATGCAATGTTAATCTTTTTTTGTTTTTCCTTTGTATTGAACTTGCAGTAGACTGCGGAGTTACCATTTACCAAACAGCGTCTTGTATACATTTATATTTTTAATAATTTTTTTTTTCATGTGCTCCAAAGAGTAAAGGGAATGTGTCAGAGTTGGGAAGAAGCGAACAAAGCAGCCCGCAAAAGTTGCATGCTATTTTTTACTAAAACTAAAGATGCAGAAAATAAATTATATTAACTAACAAAGTACTATCATTAGCTGACTATACGTAAGGGACTTTCTTTTCTTTATTCCTCGCGTTGTAAAAGAAAGCAATAAAATGGGAATCTTATCGATTGACCAAAGGCTGTTTGTTTAAATTTTAGTTGAATTGTTGTTAAAAGAATTAATTTTATAAGAATGTAGGCTATGTTTGGGGTGGTCACATTTGAAGGTAATGTCGTGCCAATATGTTTGGCTCACGTTTGAGTGTAAAAATGTGAGTTTAATATTTCAAAAAAGTAATATTTTATTATTTTTGTAGTAAAAAAACTTGTTTATATGTATATTAACAGAAATATTTTTATAATTTGATATTATATAAATATTTTAATAATATTTAAATAAATATAACTTAATAATTTTTTAAAATATTATTATAATTATTTTCAAAGTAATTTTATCTTATAATATCTCAAACAAGCTTAACTTTTTAAAGATTTTTTTTGCCATCAATTTATTTAGAATAAATCTTTTTAACATTAATTTATTAACAATTTAACTCAAAATAACTTATACCCTTTTTGATAATTACATATTTAAAAGTAATTTTTATCAACATTATTTAAATAACATTCATTTTAACAAAATTAATATTCAGATAAAGATTTCTAAACATAAATCATTTCACTTAAATTCATTTCTAACTAAAATTAAGTTCAAAAATATAATTCAAAGACACACTTATTTGCGTTTAGAATAATGTTTCAAAAGGTAACTTAAAATAATTAATTTTATTTGGATAGTAAAGTAAAATCACTTTAGAAATGTAACTATAGGTATATATTTTTAAAAAATTATGAGTCCTACATTTAAAATTAATTTTATTGGTCACAAAAGAATTTTTCTTTTTTACTTCTTTCAACGTTAATTCTACAACCTAAAAACTTGTGAGAATTGATTCAGCAAAACTATCCATACATATTGAAACGCACTTATAATTGTTGGTTGCTAAAATTGATTCGAAATAGTTTAAAATCTAAAGCAAACAAGCACTAACACTATACTACAACTCCTCTTGCGCGCTGTTTTTTCTTTTCGTGTTACACATGGTTCACTTAATACTTGAATTACATTATAGTATGATCTCAACGCTCTGGCTCTTTTTATTTTTTTATTAAAAAATAAGTATTAATGGTTAAAATTAAAGAATGATAGTTGTTAAATTAGTGTCGGTAAGAAATCCACACAAAACAAAAATGGGGCCTCCACTTTCAAATACTGGTCCTCATACAAATTGTGCTTATGTGCTTGTGTTTGATGGTCTTCTCCCTTTCGAAAGCTTGCAACTTACTAAGACAAATATTTTCCTTACAACAAATAGCTTTGTGGCTGGCCAGAAGGAGATTGGGGACAAAAGGAAAAGGCAGAGAAGATAAAGTTTGCTGCAAGATTTAACTTAGCTGGGACATCATAGATTCTCAATGATCCATTGGCATGGGAGCAATTGATGGTTCTTACCCCTTTACGCCTGGGAAGGCAGTATAAATTAAATTCTTCTGACATTGTTATATGTATATATATATGCTATATTTAAGATTTGTGGCCAATAAATTGAAGTTTGGAGCAGAACTTACATCTAATGGCATCTGAGCATAAAGTTGTTAACCCACATTGGAAGGGAGTAAGTGGCCTCTCTTTTACTCTTTATTCCCCCCATCCTCAAACTAAAGAGAGACAAAACAGAAACCAACCTAAATTTAGGACTTGTCAAAATTGTTACATGATAAATCTGTTAGGGTCAGTTGATTAATTATCTGCCAGAAATCAACTTACCTTGTCTATTACTTACACTTATAATTGCAAAAAATTTATGTTACACTCAGTTATTAGAAGATAGAATATATATTTTTTGTTAGTTTTTCTAGATTTGTGTCTTATATAGTTTCTTCCTGTTGTTTTGGGCTCTTGCCCCATATCATATATATATTTTGGTCCAGGATGGCACTTATGAAGTTGTTTTAGACGACAGAGAATCATTATTCAAAGTCCCTGTCATCGCTCTAAACATCATTTGGGGCAATGATCCCCGATATTGGCGATTGAATTACATCAGCGATGAGAACAGTGGGTAAGACATCATATACAACACTTCCTTTTGCTCTATTTTGTCAAATGTTGTGCCTAATTTAGAGTAATACTAATAACCTTTTGATATATGTACTTTTATAAAGGTTCAATGGGTTCAAAGAAGGTGCATTGCTTGTTCAAGTGAATTGGATCGAAGTCACAGGGAAACTGCCTATGAAACTCTTCAGGTCTGCCACAGTTAAAAGATATGAGATATACTATGTTGTTAACTTTAGGGTAGATGCATTTGGTTGGCATTCTGCACCAATCAAGTTCAAGGTGAGAGTTGATGCAGAAGAGTCAGAGAACATCGTAATTTTTGAGCCTTACCGGGAGAGACATGATGAGTGGCATGAGATCCCCGGGGGTCAATTTTCAGTTTCAAACACTGCTGACTGTGTGGAGTTTGGTATGTATGAAGTTGAGAGTGCATGGTGGAAAGGTAGCATGGTTCTTGCAGGGGTCAAGATTAAGGCCATGAAAGATCAGAAGTGAAAGGGGTTTCATAAGAATGAATTTGAAATTGCAGGCTGGTTTGAAAATCTTGCTTCACATTCAGACTGTTGTAAAAAAACTTCATGCCGTGGTATATTATTTAGAAAGTGTACCCTAAATTTAAATCCAGTTTTCAGAATTTGTGTTGATTAAATTGACCAAACCATCTGGCTAGAGGATATATCTGAAATTGCATTGATACTAGAATGGGGATCCATCTTACAACTTTACATTAATTTTTTAGTTATTAGAATTTAAGAGAAGTTAACGATTTTGTTAAGAATTGCTAGATTCAACAGCTATAGCGCTGTTGTATCAGACAAATTTGTGGCTCTTGTTGTAAATAAATACAAGCGCCAAAAATGAAAATATTTCCAAATGAAACCTAAGGAAAGCAATAAATATGTTTGTTTTTTTCTTTTTGGGTATATTGATGCCGATGTCAAACAAACAAACTAGATTGGACTGCAGCTTGGACCAAACATTA
This sequence comes from Styphnolobium japonicum, assembly GCA_023212625.1. Classification (NCBI taxonomy): domain Eukaryota; kingdom Viridiplantae; phylum Streptophyta; class Magnoliopsida; order Fabales; family Fabaceae; genus Styphnolobium; species Styphnolobium japonicum. The sequence goes on from JALBWW010000004.1 coordinate 507,394, forward strand.
GAATAATCGTAGTTCAAGTAGCCATCCTGCCTCAACAGGCCTGGCCTCATTTTCTGTATTTTGTTTAGTAGAAAAGCCCACCCCAAGCATGGCCTTGGTTACACAATGCGCGTGTAAAAAATTATATATTATAATAAATAGGTTTTAATTTCTTAATATACTCTCACAAGTGATTGGATCGGGTTTTGCTGAATTGCTTGACATGGGCATTAGTTTTGTCGATATTATGCAGGCGTCTATGATCAAATTGACTTATGACAGAAAAATTGAAAAGAACAATTTTAAATTGTAGAATATCCATTTTTAGGTATCATGGAAAGCAATAGAAGCTCCCAATGGCAATGATGTACCTACACTACAAGTCAAGCATCATTAAAGATGTGAAGGAGAAGAGAAGGAATCAGAATAAGATGGATAGTAACTAGCCCAAAAGAACCAGATGCCTTATCTTGGAATAAACTTTTAACTTTTCTCGCAAATATAAACACAATATGCTTCTTATCTATGTTTGAAAACTTTGACATAAGGAATACAATTCCCTTTATTTCCCTTGTCTACATTGCTGGACAAGAAAAAAGAAAGGCTTCCATCAATCAAAACTGACCCTTGCTAGCTAGTTGCCATTTCCTGATAGTTAAGTCTTAGGAGGCCAAAGGTGTAGTCTCATTATCCTAATAGCATATTTTGACAACGAAAAGGAAAATATAATGTACCAAGATTTCAGCCTCATACGTCTCTAGGCTCTTCTTCGCTGTGCTTCTATCCCTCTTAACAAGACTTTTCTTTTCTTTAGTCTATTGACAATTCGTTTTTCAACTATTGTCTTATCTTGTCGTTAGTGCCATATGAATAAAGGCCAGCTAATTAAATGATTCACTCGAGTTGTTCGTCTATAAAAGGTACTCTATTTAGAACACTACGAAAATAGTACAGGAAGACAAATGGGGGCTGAGCAGTCGCAGTCACAGTCGCCGCCGTCGCCCCAGCCACAACCACAGTCACAGCCCCAGCCACAGCCACAGTCACAGCAACAGCCACAGCTACAATCACAATCACAATCACATGATCGAACCAGTAGGGGAGCATGGCTACTGCCTTTTCAAGGAGAGGCAATACCCTCCATGAACAGCGCAAATACAGGAGTTGTAAAACCCAGTGGGACTCAATCCATGACCCCGGTGAAACCTTTGAACGAAGTAAAAGAACTAAATTTCCCACACAACTATCAAGACATATTGAAGGATGCAGACTCACCGGTTGATAAATCTTCTAGGGAAAAGCTATGTGATCAGCTCTATGCTGGGGTGTTCTTAGACCATAAAACTAAGGCAAGTTCCATATCTTCAGTTTCAGGAACTCTTTTCTTCCCCTCACCCTGTCCCTAGCTAGGTTGACAAACTTGTCCTTGATATTAGGTATGCGTATATATGAATTGAGTTGAGTCTAAGTAGCTGAAATCTTATTTGATTAATAAGCAAGCTGAAAGCTACGCTAAGATATCAGTATACTGTAGGACTCCCTATAATGCACAAACGGTAATGGTAATGCATATGGTATTTATTTACATTTAAATGTTAATACAATTTTCAAGTATAAATACACATTCACTTAAAATATGTAATATTTGTAATCATATATTAAACATATAAATACATAATAATAGGAGGATGCTTAAGAGCCATTGAATTGAGTTCTTCATTACCTGATCAGCTTTCCTTGGTTAGGCTGCGATCGGAGTTTGAACTAATTCGATTCAAGAGTTTATTGATTGAACAAATTGTGGCATATATGCTCTTTTATTATTATTATTATTATTATTATTATTATTATTTTTCAGTGATTTTCATATATCATTATATGCAGAAATATTGGCTAGAAAAGAAGTCCCATGGCAACTGTTTCATTTTGTATGCAAGAGCACTCTCAATCACCTGGGCAGAAAATAAAAATTACTGGAAATGGGTACCCCAGCAAGAAGCAAGGTGCGCATATATCATGAATGTTAAAAGGTTTTTTTTTTTTTTTAACATAATAGGCTTTGTAGACCTGGGAAAAGGAAAAAGGGATAGGGTAGGAATCGAATTCATAACATCAAACACACCACACCATGGTAAAAGCCGTGATCATAGCCACGTGAACTATCAGCTCATTGAAAATGTTAAAAGTTTTTTTGATTCTCTATTCAATATTGACAATATAATTAAACAGACTGCACATTAGTTCAAATTAAACTTGAGAAAAATTGTTCACCAGGGTAGACCTATATAAGTCACTGGCAGGAGGTAATTATGTTGTTCGGTTTTTCCTTTATAATAACTTATGTCTAGTTAAACTGAATCTTATAATTTAAGCACATTCATCTTACACAGTTGTAGTCCTAATCAGAGCAAGCTCTGATGTTGCAGGGGCACACTGATTGAGGTGGCTGAACTGAAAAAAGTTTGTTGGCTAGAAGTGCGTGGAAAATTTGATACAAGAAAGCTTTCGCCAGGAATTCTGTATGAAGTCTCATTTCTTGTAATGTTGAAAGATCCAGCTCAAGGGTGGGAAGTTCCAGTAAATGTTAGACTTGACCTTCCAGGAGATAAGAAACAGGAACGCCAAGAAAGTTTAGTCGAGAAGTTAAGGGAGCGCTGGATAGAGATTCCCGTAGGCCAGTTTGTAGCATCTGCACAAGATGTTGGCGAGATGGAATTCTCTATGTATGAATATGAAGGTGGCATATGGAAGCAGGGGCTTGTCATCAAAGGCGTTGCCATCAAACCAAAGAACTAAGATACAGACAACTACAAACTCTATCTCTGTGAACTATGGTGTACAGACTACAGAGAGATCTCAATCTTATTCCTATGTATGGACAAAAAAGCAAAATTGCAGTATTCACGTCAAAAAGATGTATCAAAATGGAGAACGAGAGTTTTTTAGTTTGTAGCATATGATCCAATGTAGAAGTCCTTTCAAAATAACACAGTTATAACACATTTAAGGAGTCAATACAGAAATGGCAACGGTATATTATTTTGAAATTGTACACTAGATTTAAATCCAGTTTTCTAAAGTTGTGAATATATATATATATATATATATATATATATAATGGAAAAAATAATTGCACACCAAATTTTTACAATTAGTTAACGATGAATATATTTTTGATTAATTCAGTTTATTATTTGGTTAATGGATTTAGTAATCAATTATTAAATTTATTAACAAAATGATATTCTGCATTAACCAAGAATTTATTCATCATTAATTAAGTATAAAAATGGAGTAAAATTTATAGTGTGTGAATATCATTGTTGTATCTGAATGTGCAAATATCGTTGTTGTATCTGAATGTGCATTGATACTAGAATGGGGTTCCATCTTACAAGTTTATATTTAAATTTAAAATAAAAAAATTTAATTATTAGAATTTAAGAGAATTTAAAGATTTTGCTAAGAACTGCTAGTTTCAACAGCTATAACGTTATTGTATTAGATAAGGGAGTTACTATGGTACTTTGATAGATTTGGTATCCAAGGTGAGTTGTCAATCATTTATAGACTGTTAATTTCACAATAAATGTTTGAAAGTCTATTAAATATAAATAACAACTAATAAATATTTGACAACTCACCATGAATATCGATACCTTAAAAAAAAATGAGTATCTGAGTAATCCCATTAGACAAATTTGTGGCCCTTGCTGTAAATAAATAAGAGCGCCAAAAATCAAAATATTTCCAAATGAAACCTAATGAAAGTAATAAATTTGTTTTCGGCAGCACAATAAATTGAAAGCCATGTTATTTTTTTTTCATTTTTTTTTGGGTATATTGATGCAAACAAACAAACAAGATGACACTGCAACTTGGACCAACATTAAAACAATCTTAGGTCAAGTAGCTATCCTCCTTCAACAGGTCTGGCCTCATTTTCTGTACGCTCAGGGATGAAACGCCATTTTGATTAGTAGAAAAGCCCACTCCATGCATGGGCCTATCTTGCATTGGATGATATTATATATATATATATATATATATATATATATATATATATATATATATATATATAGATGATATTATTTATATTGGAGCATATTTAGTGAAAATATTTTTTATTATGAGGGATAAGAGAAGCAAATTTTGATTATTAGATCATCTATATATGATTTAGTGGTTAAAATTTGTTCATTTAACTCTTACAATAAATCACTCTTCTCACTAGATATGTCTATATATATATATAGAGTTTAATTTCTATCCACTGTCAGTGTAAAGTTTTTTTATACTGTCATCTAATTATGTATTGCCAAATCAATAAAAGAGTTGACTATCACAATAATTACCTAAAAAGTCTAACTATTTTAATGATTTGGTAATATATAATTAGATGACAGTGTAAAGAAATTTTACACTAACATTAAATAGAAATTATATATATATATATATATATATATATATATATATATATATATATAAAGAGAGAGTGAGATATCAATTGCTCATTGATTGTAATTTAATTTAATGGTATAAAATTGCTTAATTTAATGAAAATTGAGATTAGTGAATTATGTTTTATGGAAAGAGAGAAGTCATTCAACTTCATTTAATGAAGAAAGAGAGAGCAACAATTAAATACATAAATATAAATCCACTTTCATAAATATAAATTGACATATGCAGAAAAATTGTAAATTGTAGAAGATCCATTTTTAGGTGTTAGGGAAAGCAATAGAAGCCTCCCAATGGCAACGATGTACCTACAAGTCAAGCATCACGTGGAGGAGAAAAGAAGGAATCAGAATAAGATGGATAGTAACCCGTACTAGCCAAACTTGATTGATTGAAAATTTGAGATTGGTTGATAAGTAAGAGGTGAGAAGACTCGAGCCAGCTGGTGAATTTATGTGTAATTTAATAAGTTAAATTTTTGGATTTATTTGTTAAATGAGTTGAGTTTTAATTTTTATATATTTGATGTATTAATTTGTGAGTCGACTTGATATATATATATAATTATTTTTTATAATAATAATAATAATAATAATGTTTTAATAATTTTTTTTGTATGACTAAAATATTTTTAAAATAAATATATGTAAAAAAATAAATTTTATTGAGGTACAAATTTGAATTTAACTCATAAAATAATATAAACTCAATTAATATACGGCTTGATGTTGGCTCATTAAACTTAAATAACTCATGAGTTCAAAGTGAGTCGAACTTAAAAGAAAAAAATTTAATTTTTCGATTCAATTGGAATTATTTTCAACCTTATTGATAAGTGAAAAAAAAATGATGGATACCTTTTAAAAAAATGACAGCTATCTAATTGAAAACTTTCAATTATATAAGTTCTGAAAATTTTTCAATATCACTTCTAGGAAGATTCAAATACATAGTTGTTTAAAATTGGCAACTGACGAAAGCAACTTATTTAAAATTTTAAGTGCTTATAAATTAAGAATAAAATCTTAATATATCATATAAAGACAAGTAGTAAAAGGATAGAGACCACAAAAAGTCTTTAAGGATTTAACTTGTTACAAAGAATCTATTTAATTTATTATAAAATGGTTGAAATGCTCAATTGATCTCACTTTATATATAATGATACACAACAGTAACATACATTAATATTATAGTTTGTTTTAAAAATAAATTTAAAATTAAAGGGGCAGCTGCCCCCTTAGCCCCAATGAAGCTCCGCCAGTGGTAACTCGCCCAAAAGAACCAGATGCCTTATCTTGGAATAAACTTTTAACTTTTTTCGCAAATATAAACACGATATGCTTTTTATCTATGTTCGAAAACTGACATAAGGAATGCAATTCCCTTTATTTCCTTTATGTACATTGCTGGACAAAAAGAAAGAAAGGCTTCCATCAATCAAAACTGATCCTTTGCAGTTTCCAATTCCTGGTAGTTAAGTCTTAGGAGGCCAAGTGTGTAGTCTCATTATCTTAGTAGCATATTTTGACAACGAAAAGGAAATTATAATGTACCGAGATTTCAACCTGATGCTTCTTACTCTATGATATTCTTCATTGTGCTTATATCCCTCTAACAAGCTTTTTATTTTCTTATTTTCTTTCAGATCTACTGAAAGTTCATTTTTCAACTATTGTCTTATCTTGTCGTTATTCCATATGAATATAGGCCAGCTAATTACATGATTCACTCAAACTGTTTGTCTATAAAAGGTACTTTATTTAGAACACTACCGATATAGTACAGGAAGATAAAACGGGGACTAATGAGTAGGTACTTTATTTAGAACCCTACCAATATAGTATAGAAAGATAAAATGGGGGCTAATCAGTCACAATGCTCGCCGCCGCGGTACCTGCCGCCTCCGCCTCCGCCTCCACCCTCACCGCCTCCGCCTCCGCCTCCACCCTCACCGCCTCCGCCTCCGCCTCCACCCCCATCGCCTTCGCCTCCACCCTCATCGCCTCCACCCCCGCCGCCCCCGCCATCTCCACCGCCACCGTTGTCGCCGCTGTCACTGCCATCGCCACTACAACCACTGCCACAACCACATTCATCACAACCACAACCTCAATCACCACATTCACAGTCACAATCACCACATCTACAACCAAAGTTACAACTACAATCACCACAGTCACAGTCAAAGTTACAACCACAGTCACCACAGTCACAGCCAAAGTCACAACTACAATCACCACAGCCACATCCAAAACCACAGCCACAGCCAAAACTACTGCCACAATCACCACAACTACATCCACAGTCACCACAGTCACAACCACAATCACCACAGCCACAGCTAAAGCCACAGTCACCATATTTACAGCCAAAGTTACAACCACAGTCACCACAATCACAGCCAAAGCCACAATCACAGTCACCAAAGCCACAACTACAGTCACCACAGCCACAGCCACAACCAAAACCACTGCCACAGTCACCACATCTACAATCAAAGTTACAACCACAATCACCACAGTCACTACAGTCACATCCAAAGCCACAATCACAATCACCAAAGTCACAACTACAGTCACCACAGCCACAGCCAAAACCACTGCCACAATCACCACAACCACCACAACCAAAGCCACAGCTAAAGCCACATCCACAGTCACCACAGTCACAGCTACAACCACAGTTACTAAAGCCACAGCTACAGTCACCAAAGCCACAGCCACAACCACAGTCACCACAGCCACAACCACAACCAAAACCACTGCCACAGTCACCACATCTACAATCAAAGTTACAACCACAGTCACCACAGTCACATCCAAAGTCACAATCACAATCACCAAAGTCACAACTACAGTCACCACAGCCACAGCCAAAACCACTGCCACAATCACCACAACCAAAGCCACAGCTAAAGCCACAGCTAAAGCCACATCCACAGTCACCACAATCACAGCTACAACCACAGTTACTAAAGCCACAGCTACAGTCACCAAAGCCACAGCCACAACCACAGTCACCACAGCCACAACCACAATCACCACAGCCGCAACCACAGTCACCACAACCACAACTAAAGCCACAATCACCACATCTACAACTACAATCATCACAACCACAACCAAAGCCACAATCACAATCACTAAAACCACAACCACAACTAAAGCCACACTCACAGTCACAACCACAGTCACTAAAGCCACAGCTACAGTCACCACAATCACAGTCATCACAACCGCAACCAAAGTCACAACCACAGTCACCACAGTCACAACTTAAGCCACATCTACAGTCACCACAATCACAGTCATCACAGCCACAACCAAAGCCACAGTCACCACAACTACAACCACAACCACAGTCACCACAGTCACAATTACAGTCACAGCCCCAGCCCCAACCCCAGCCACTACTGTCACAGTCACAACCACAACCACATGATCGAATCAGTAGGGAAGCATGGTTGCTGCCTTTCCAAGGAAAGGCAATACCTTCCATGAACAGTGCAAATACAATAGTTGTAAAACCCAGTGGGACTCAATCCATGATGTCAGTGAAACCTTTGAAAGAAGTCAAAGAACTAAGTTTCCCACACAACTATCAAGACATATTGAAGGATGCAGACTCACCAGTCAATAAATCTTCTAGGGAAAAGCTATGTGATCAGCTATATGCTGGGGTGTTCTTAGACCATAAAACTAAGGCAAGTTCCATGTCATTTAGTTTCAGGAATTCTTTTCTGCCCCTCACTCCGTCTTCCTAGGTTGACAAACTTGTCATTGAAATTAGGTATGCATAGATATGAATTGAGTTGAGTCTGATTACATGCTAGCTTAAATCTTATTTGATTAATAAGCAACCTGAAAGCTACACTAAGATATCAATATACATTAGGATTCCCTATAATGCACAAATAGCAATGGTATTGGTAGTGCCTACCGAAGAATGTCTCAATTAAGTTTGGATTTGATCACAAGCCTAATTAGAAACTTTTATCTTTATATATTTTTCTTATATAGTATTTATTTACATTTAAATGTTAATACAATTTTCAAGTATAAATGTACATTCGCATAAAATATGTATATTTGTAATCATATATAATAAACATATAAAAACATAATAATAGGAGGATGCTCAAGAGCCATTGAATTGAGTTCTTCATTGCCTGAGCTATCCTTGGTTACGCTGCCATCCGAGTTTGAACTAATTCGATTTAAGAGTTTATTGATTGAAATTGAACAAATTGTAGCATATGTGCTCTTTTTTAATGATTTTCATCTATCATTATATGCAGAAATACTGGCTAGAAAAGAAGTCCAATGGCAATTGTTTCATGTTGTATGCAAGAGCACTATCAATCACCTGGGCAGAAAATAAAAATTACTGGAAATGGGTACCCCAGCAAGAAGCAAGGTGCGCATATATCATGAATTTTAAAAGGTTTATTTTTGTTACATAAAAGGCTTTCGAGACCTGGGAAAGGAAAAAGGGATGGGGTAGGAATCGAGTTCATAACATCAAACACACCATGGTAAAAATCGTGAATTCGTGATCATATCCACGTGAACTATCAACTTATTGACAATGTTAAAAGTTTTTTGTTTCTCTACTCATTATCGACACTAAAATTCCACAGACTGCACATTAGTTAAAATTAAACTTTAAGGAAATTGTTCACAAGGGTAGACCTATGAACGTCACTGGGAAGAGGTAATTATGTCGTTTGATTTTGCCTTTATAATAACTTTTGTCTAGTATTATAATTTAAGCACATTCATCTTACACAGTTGTAGTCCTAATCAGATCAAGCTCTGATGTTGCAGTGGCACACTGATTGAGGTGGCTGAACTAAAAAAAGTTTGTTGGCTAGAAGTGCGTGGAACATTTGATACAAGAAAGCTTTCGCCAGGAATTCTGTATGAAGTCTCATTTCTTGTAATGTTGAAAGATCCAGCTCAAGGGTGGGAAGTTCCAGTAAATGTTAGACTTGACCTTCCAGGAGATAAGAAACAGGAACGCCAAGAAAGTTTAGTCGAGAAGTTAAGGGTGAGCTGGATAGAGATTCCAGTAGGCCAGTTTGTAGCATCTGCACAAGATGTTGGCGAGATGGAATTCTCTATGTATGAATATGAAGGTGGCATATGGAAGCAGGGGCTTGTCATCAAAGGCGTTGCCATCAAACCAAAGAACTAAGATACAGACCACTACAAACTCTACCTCCGTGAGCTATGATGTACAGACTACAGAGAGATCTTCATCTTATTCCTATGTATGGACAAAAAAGCAAAATTGCAGTATTCATGTCAAAAAGATGTATCAAACTGGAGAACGAGAGTTTATAATTTAGTAGCACACGATCCAATGTAGAAGTCCTTTCAAAATAATACAGTTATAACACATTTAAGTACATTGCAGCATTAAGAGAGTCAATACAGAAAAGTTTAAACAGACTTTAATGGCATGAGTATAACACGGCTTACAATAATTAGCATTCTGTCCCACTGATCAACGATGAATATATGACTTTAGTCATACTCTACGTCATTGTTGGAAGCCAAGAAAGCAAACATAAGAGAGTATTCCATGTCATTTCCCTCGAGTGATATGATCAAACCCACTTCGTTACTATGATGGTTGGACGAGCCATCCACACACACGCACCATTCTCCCTCCTCATTTTTTTTCTTTCTCCTACCGTGGAAATTGTAAGAATTCTTCATGTATTAATCCAATTACTACATTATACTTTTAGGGATTAATCTTTCAATTCCTTAATGCTAATTTATGGTATGTACAAGAATATCTATAGATTGAATCAAAAAATGAATTCTAGGATTATCTGAGAGAAATCATTGTAAGAATAACCAATAGCTTATTAAAATACTCTGTATGGAAAGAGAGAAACTGTCCTGATTTCTTTTATATATTTTATATATTTAAATAGGTCAACCGCTTTTATATCTTAAAATATGGGCTACCTTACCTATTATAAAAAGTCATACATGATGTCCACAACAATAACCTACACAAAATAGAAAAGTGCGTATGAAGTTAAATAACACAAGTAAGAATTATTTGGACTAAACAATTATATGTTCTAAATATTTTAACATCTAATTAATCTGAATTTAAAAAAAAAAACTGATTGTATTATTTCATAAAATAACAATCTATCAGATATTTCTGCCAGAGTCTACTAGCACCTGCCCTTTTATAGCATGCTGCTGTTGAAAATATATATCAAACTCTGTTAACTCTTGCTCGTTTCACTAGACTTCCTGAAAAGTTTAGCTTGTGGATTATTTGTCTAGGTGATTGATTAGTCAGAACTCAGAACTATGATTTGGTAAGCTTGGAAATCTTGCTATGATCAGAACATAAGCAAGACATAATATATTGGTTTATGTGCTCCTTTAACAATCTTCAGTGGGGCATTAATAATTACTAATTAGAGATTGTACCACAAAGTTAATATTCACCCACCATTATGGACGGATCTAGAAATACGTTGTCGAGGGTAGAAGTAAAATTAATCTTAAAAGAATCAAATTTGAGTTTAATTTTTATTATAAATGTAAGTGTAAAGAAACTTTACACTATTATCTTATTATCATTAAAAGAGTTAAATTTCTTAATAGCTGTTGTAATAATCAAATTTTTTTAAAAATTTATCAATGCATGATTGAATAACAATATAAATTTTTTTTACATTGAAAATGGATCAAAATTAAATTCATCAAATTTAAATAAACAAAACTTGTTTTTGGTTGAAACAATGCACGATGCCTTTTTTACTACTATATATAGTATAGTAAATTAGTTGGTAACAGATTTTTTTTATTAAAATTCTGACTGATCGTTCACTTAGTATAAGTGAGATATACAAAAAAGATTCTTTTTTCATTTCATTTTTAATATTATAAAGTCTAGAAATGTAAGAAAACATAAAAATACACTAAAGAAAAAAGAGAAAAGCTTGAAAGAAAACAAAAATATACTAATTAATTTGCTCACTTTACTGGATATATATATATATATAATTTCATAGTCCTCCTTATTGATATGTTCTAACTTCTAAACATTTAGTGCATTCTTTAGAATATATAAAATTTCTTAAAGCACTTTTAGATTGTTTTATTGATGAGTTTTAAATCACAATTTGGTTAGAAAGTTATCTTATTTATAACATGTTTAGATTGAAATTTGAAATCTCCCAAATCATAGTTTGGACATAAGTTTATCTCTTATTACTTTTGCCTAAACCATAATTTTAAGGTTCCAAACTTCAATCCAAACATGCACTTAAACTTGTGATCTTTTTAATTAAGTCTACTTATTGAAAAGATTAAGAATATTTTCTCATATAAAAATAATATGGTTATTGGAACTAAATGGCTATGAGTATTTGTTAGAATCTTGTCTCCTTTATTATGAAGTTATTCAAATTTCTAGAGATTTAAAAGTGTACCAAAAAGAAAGTAAGGTATTACAAGAGTCAACAGAAACAGCGTAGGCCAATAAATAGTAAACTTCTTATATGAACTTGGTACATGGCAAGCCGCCCTTAACATTGTCAGATAAATAAAATGTCAGAAAGATGGTATTCTTTTTCATAACAGATACATAACGCATTCATATATCATACATCAAACATGGAGGAATATGGCAGCATCATCGTACGAATATCCTTATATACAAGAGATGCCAACCACAATCAACTGTACAGAAAGTATTCCCTCCCCGTTCAAACTGATTCATGAGGCATCGACTGAAACAGCTAAGGCATTCAGTTGAACATGCTGTTTACCCTCATTGGCAGGGTGAACAATAACGGAAGCATGAGCCTCAGAATAAGATTGATTGGCTCCTTCATGCGAAATTGATATGGAGCTCAAAGACGTTTTATCAGCAGTATTGCTTTGGTCATCTTGGTCTTTGGAAATAATTTCCCATTCCTCTTTAAGGGATGCTACTTCTAGACCCTTCTCTTTGTGCCTCTCCATTTCAAAAGCAGTGGGTAGAATCACATAATCATTGAGGGGATTGTAAAAAGGATCTGGATCTCCAGCCTTCAGCCAGTGCTTGAGAATCCGGAATACATGAGGGTCACAAAGGATACCCCGATGTTCACCTGGGACTCCAACCCTTGCCTCCGCATTGAGCCCATCAGCCTGCATGTGGGATAAAGATGAAGCATCTTAAACACAATGCAGTGTAATATGATGATGATGGATTTAATCAAGGTCAGAAAAAAAAATTGCAGTGGTAGAATGATGGCAGGAGTGAAATCAATTAGGATTTGGACCCTCTCATTTTAGCTCCTACTATGAGATTGTCATTTTAAGAGATAGATACAACAGTGGGACCCAATGCAGGGATATGGATCCCATTGTGCAGAGTGTTGTGTCTATCTCTCTTGAAACGACAAAGGTAATGTTATGAACTAAAATGAGAGGAACAAAAAAAAACAAAAAAAAGAGAGCATAAAATGATGGTAATGGCTAGTAGAGTACTGGTAATAGTCACAAGGGTCTGTAGTAATCATAGTAAAGGAACTCTAACCTGTGTCAATGGCAACATTATATAGGTGTGTTCCTATGTGTATATCAGTATATTAGATTTTCAACTTTGAGGTAACCATCTATCACTATATCCTGGTATACAAATTTAAAGTTATAAGTGGGGAAAATTTCAAAAAGCACCCTTCAACTTTACTCCATGTGCGGCAATTTAACCCCAAACTTCTGATTAGAGCAATTTACCCCCATAATCTAACTGAATGTACAATTTACCCCGCATTACAGAACTGTTAATATTTGAGAGGATAGATTACACCAATCAAAAAGTTAATGGGGGTAAATTGCAACCTTCTGTTGAAACTTTAGGGTGTAAATTGTGCCAATTAAAACTTTATGGGGGTAGGTTGCCAAAAATAAAATAAAATTATGGGGTCAAATTGCGCCAATTGAAACTTTATGGGGTAAATTGCACGTAGAGTAAATTGAACAAGCATTTCTGAAATTTACCCAGTAAGTCATAACAGGTATAATCAATCTATATTTGGGAACTTTCTCCCAGTTGCCCATAAATCACTACTCGCACTAATGCTACTTGATCAGTACCATGCCAAGAAAATTTGTACAATATAAGAGATGTGAAAAGGCCTTTCATGGCATATTTAGATCCAAAAACCATCAATTACATAAAGATTATGCATAGGAAAGTTAGCAAACCTTAGCTGACTCTGTTGGAACTGTTCCATCACCATCAACACATACGTATTTGGCCTGAATATCAAAATACAGTTAGCATTGGCAACTGGAGAAGAAAAAAAAATGCCTTAGGGGGGAAATAGTTTACACAGTTTTAACAGGATAGACATTCAAATAAAATCGAATCAAATGTGTACTTCAATGAGATTATATTACATTAGAGAGAGAAGACACTAAATGTGTGTTGATAAAAAGAATTAAATATTTTGAAATAATTATACAAAGTGGAAGAAGACAAAAAGGGAAGGAGAGAGAAAATGGGGAGCACCTACCCAAAAACTTTTATTTAAATTTATTAATTACATTTATAAACACAAAGGTTTTATTAACTAATTCAAAAAATAGTCAAATAAATAAGTACAGACAAACAATGCAGATGGAAAACTGCCCAGACTTCTCTTCAATAGAAGCATAGATAAAAGCTGTATTACAAATTAGGGGAATCGATATTGCATGCACCAAAGCATATGGCCTTTGCTCCCCTTAGATATGTAACATGCATCAAGAAACATATCTGGTTCAAATGTAAATGACCTGGAAATAACGTAGCTGTTGCAGATCTAAGACAGGATTGTCCTCACTTCCATAGCTGCAGAATAGTTATCTAAAATGAGGGTCATATATTTTCAAAAGAATTATATATACCTACATGCACTAGACCATTCTAAATACACTTGATAAATTCCATTTCTGAGGTAACCATGGTATCATCCAAAGATTTGATAGAGGCATTACCAAACACTATGAGGTGTCTCAAGATTGATCCCGTAAATATTGTAAAATTTAACTTGCGAGGGAAGTTTGGCAGAGGACAGAATCTCCTGTGTTTCATTTGCCCATTTCAAGATCTCCAAGTTAAAGGGCATGGGCAAATCCTCACCATCATTTTTAACCTGGACCACAGATAGATATTATACCAATCTAAGTAAAATCTGCACCAGTAAAAATCCTAGATCTTCAATGAACAGCAACATTTGTACTTCTCAAATGTATTAATGTATTTCTAAAATGTATGGAAGTAAGAACTCCCCCACCCAAAAACAAAATAAAAATAAAAATAAAAATTTCCTTAAACTACGCAAGAGAATGAGAGATCACATTGAATCAAGTTCCAAGTTCAACTCTAGATTTGGAAAATGCAAAGCTCCCTTATATTAAAGACATTATTGCTTGTTTTCCAAATTATTTATTATTTATAGAATTAAATTGTCAAATGCTCCAGAAACCAAATTTTAAACTAAAATACATTGAATTTCATGGAAACTTTGGATAACTTAAATTTAACTAAGTACCACTGATCTGCATGCTGTGCAAGGTAGAGTTGATAACTCACTGTGTTATTCGCAAGAGCTTGCTTCAAAACCTCAATGCTATCATGTGGTGGATACGACTCCAGAATAATATGAGATTTCCCATCAGGATGCTGTTTCTCACGCCACAATTCCAGAACTGGAATGTGTTGCCAATGAAAATTGGGACATCCCAGCAGTTCATATATTGATGGACATTCAATCAGCTGTGATATTGTAACAAGCTCCAATAAATAATTTTACAATGTTACAGTATATAAATATCAAAATAAAAACGAAAAAAAATGAATCAAAACAAGATGCATGCATACAAACAAATCCACATGCAAGATGGTACTTAAACAATCTTGTGCGCAGGGAAGCAGCACAAACAATAGAAATAAAGAACACACCACCCAACAATACATACCCTGGAAAATCCATATTATGCAGTCAATATCAAGTCATCATGCATGAAAGTGCAATCCAATTATCAAATAACTTGTTCACAACCATGAACAATAGCAGCTATCTTTCATATCTTTTTCTTTTGTATTGTCACACTGAATAATTTTTTTCTTCTGATATAACCATACATCTCAAAAGCATGATTGTGAATTTTTATGATTAATATGACTATATAAAGCATTTTAGGTCTTTGTACTTGGTTTTAGGAAGATCTCATCAGTATTTTCCTATTTCTTCATATTGATCAATAAACACTTAATCTATTCCATATAATTGTCAGTTGCCAGCACCGAATGGTAAGGATAAATTGCTGAGAGTCTGAGACAGTCGAAGTAAACAGTTGAACCCCTACTGTGAAGCTTTGATTTGAGTAGAGCCCATCAATATATATTGGACAAACAATAATCAATCTGATGATGAAGTGATATCCGTAGCAAGTAGTTATAAAAGAGTAGTCAGAGAGATACTGATCATTAAACGCTTCTAAGATCAGACTGAGAAATATTTTCATTCTTCTATTGATACTTTCATAGCTTTTGAGGAACAAAAATAAAATATAGCTTTTAGTGATTATGATAGTCATACGATACCAAACAGTATAAAAAATACAAACAACATTACTGTCATTTATAATATTTTCCCTTTGAAAACCTTCAACTCCAAGTTATATCAGTAATTATACCACCAGTATAACAATGAGATACATATTCTACTTTCTCATTTATATGCAAATACGTCACTGTCAGCTATAGATACATAACCTCACACTTGAATAGAATAACCAACTTTCTTTTTTTGGTGAAAATTGAAAAATAAACTTGTCAAAACAAAGAACACAATTATAAGTACTCAGCTACCTCAAATTTCTGTATCCAACAGAAAATGTCATAACTAATAATGATATACCATAAAGGAAAGGCAGGATGACTCTGAGAAGTCTTCATAATAGGGGTTATACAAATAAGTGAACTCAAAAACACAAATCCAAATGGTGAAAATAACTGATCCGTACCAACTGGTGCATGCTCCATTTGGAAATAAAAAAGTTCTGTTCCCATCCATCCACAAATGACATTCCGTTTAAAAAGGTAGAATTGATATATCCAGGTGCACCTGTAGAACAATGTATGACTTCACTGTGATGCACTTGCAATGGCAAAAAGTAAAAAATTTAAGAAACCTTTCACCAGCTGAAACCATACAGATGATATAAAAAGTAAAAACCAATACATGAAGGCAACCAAAGCAAACTATCAGAATTTTTTTCCCAATAAAAGAAGAATTAAATAAGATAGAAAGAAAGGAATTACAAGGTAGGAGAGCAGGATATCCTCTAAAAAGTCAAACAGGTAAAGGCAAACTAAAACATAGACAAGGAAGGAAAATAAGGATGATAAATTTAATAAGGAAAATAAATTTCTAACAACAGTCCCAGCTTTATAAATTGTATTGAAATGCTAGAAGAGGCATTTCCATGATTCCATCCAATATCCTTATTTTATACTTCTGAACTTCTAAGTAAATATAGAATTACATACCCTGGAACGGTGCAGCAATCGCAATCCAATTCTTAACATATTTCTCAAAAATCTGCAAAATGACAAGCATAAAATTGTAGACTTACCTTTCACGAATAAATAAATTCCAAGATATAAATGCATAAACCATAAATTGATAGATATGAATGATACGGTTATAGGAAACTATAACATAAAAATAAACTGATTTGTGAAGCTCAATGGATGTGTTACATCACTTTGCAGGCACATGAAACATTTCACCAAAAGACCACCCATAGAATGAGTTATGATGTTTATCTTTTTCCCTCCAGCAGCATTATAAACTAATTCTAATTTTGCAGCCAACCGATCCATTGTTTCCTGCAACCTAAATGAAAATAAATAGAATAATTGTTAGAGAATTTTTATTTATTTATTTTTCATTTTGATAAAAAGTAAATACTTGTTACAGACCTCATCCTCAGGTTTGTGGGAAATCATGCCACCAGGAAACCAACACCCAACATATACAATAGACAATTAACAATTCAGATTAAATTCATTTGCATAATTATAGTCTACTTCAGGCTATTCTTGCTTGTCAGATATTATCTTCCTAAGAAAACTGCTCCTTTTGTAAAAATCATCACAAATTATAAAAATATTCTCTGTAAAAATACTTGTCAGAATACCTTCAATCTCTTTCCACATAAAGTAACAAAGTAACATCATTTAAAGACGCAAGAATTAAAATGAGATAGAGTCAATTTTTTTATGCAGAACGATAAAATCAATATCGTTAAACTGTTTCAGTTTCAAATTATTTAGTTACCTGTTGCTTTGACGAAAATCATACCCAAAGCCAAAAAGTGTCTTTCCCTCCTGAAACCCCCATTTAAGCATTTCAACGATCATGTCATGGAAATAATAAACAGAATCACGTCCAATTACCTGCATCACAAAATTTACATAGGATTCGAGAATCAATTGTTAACCCATTTTCATATCATATCTTGAAACTAGAACTATAACATTGCAGCATATTATATCATACTTCACAGGGCCTTACAGCCATTAGAGAACATAATATCAAAAAGTATAATGTAATGTAATTGTAATGTAATTTTCTACTACAAAGTGTTCTTATAAATTAAACATTGAGTAAAAAAGTGGTTTTTATGCAATATAAAATGAGTGTAAAAAGCTGACAGGCACCTACTGTACATTCTCAACTTACACGGATAAAACCACTTGACAACTTCATGTAGATTGTAGGTAAAGGGCAAAAGAAATAAGAAGAAGAAATAAAGGGACATATGCAGATGCTATTGTGGGAGGGAGAGAAGACAAATCCATAAAAATACAATTTCTTTCAGCATATGACATATATTACTTAAGTACTGTTGCTTGTTAACATACCATATGTCCCAAAGAATGTTCACTGCAAACACATGCAACTAAATGTAGAAGAAAAGCAATAAATCGCAAAAAGAGCTCCTTGAATATGTCATAAGAACTATAAAACAGGCATACCAAGTCAGGGTCCAAAGTATCAATTGCATAGAGTCCATGCCTATCTTCAGGCACCGTAATACTTGCTTTTTCATCCATGGATACGGTTTTTCCTGGTTTCAGAAAAGATTAGTAGAGATGTTAAACAACTCAGTGATTACAGTAAATAAATAAATACAGCGTGAGCATTAAAGAAATAACAATTATTCAATCACAAGGTTTCTTAATCGTCTCCCTGCAATCATTAATTATTTCAAATATTAAAATAAAGGAAGAAAAATCATATTTCATGACAAATTTGTATTTGATCAGTAACCTGCAAAAAATTTTTTTAAAAAAAAAAAAAGAGAGAGAGAAAAGATACTAATCATATTCATCAGTTTAAGTCAACTTGCAGTAGATTCCTTTAATTTATTTAATTTTGTGAGGAGGAAAACAAAAAAAATTGGTTACCAGTAGAAGGATCGTAACGAGACCAAAGCTTGGTCCGCAACTTGTACTCGGCGGCGAGGAAGCGAACCCAAACGCGTTCTTGGTTGCCATTGTGATCATCGACAGCGTTCAAAATGGATCCAGCAATACCTGGGACCAATAAGACAGGGTCCAGATTAGGGTTAATGTATGACTGGGGCTTCTTGATGAGATTCAACCATAGTTCCACCGATTGTAGGATATCCTCCAATATTATGGCCATCACCAGATCAAAACCCTAACAACCAAACAATCAATTGGGAAATTGGAGGAACCAAATGGAAGATGGAGGATTTAGGGTTTGAATTTGGGAACGCGTCGCGTCGCGTACGGAGGTGAAACTCAGGTTGAGTACGCCACCACTGCTTTGAACGGATACAGGTCCTAAAGACGATAACATAAAACCGACAAAATTAAATAATTGCTATTTGGTAGACTAACCTTTTTTTTTTTAATAAATATTTTGTTTGACTTTAATTTCATTTTTCTATATTTTACATTTTCTTATTATGATTTAAAAAAAAACATATTATACAAATGAAAACACCCTATGTATTGTATATTACGAATATTTATCCTTCACGGTAATAAGGATTGAATACTATACTAAAACAAGAGTTATTTTAATACTTTGGATAGATATAGGCCATCCAACGACTTATCACCTCAAATAATAGTGTGGATATCGGGAAAAGGAAGAAAACTTGGATGCCTATTCTTATTCTCATTCTGGGCCGAAGCTTGCCTATTCTCAAAGACCTTTTATTTTATTTTTATCCATAGCCTCCCCCCCCCCCCCCTCTTTTTTTTTTGGTGCATCAGATGAAAGCGAAGAACAACTAAGTTTTCTTGCCTATTATCATCAGATGAAATTTGCATTACTTTATTGGCTAGGTTTTTTCATATTAAGAATTTAATAGATGGAACCACTCTAAGAGTTTGTCAGAGACTTTCCACTCATGTTATTTTTTAATTCTTATGAAAAAATTTCAAATTAATCTCTGCATAATCATTAACAATCACTATAATTTATAAAACTTCGTTGTCATGTTTATGTGTGTTGATAATTGTGGATTGAAGTTAAAACTTGTTTAAGAGAAATAATACAGTGAGATGAGTTATTGTTCATATAAAGTAAGTTCCACCCGTGATTAATTATAACAATTTTAATTTTTTTTGTAAATACAAAAGTTTTATAAATTTTCATAAAATATAATATATTTGTATAGTAAATATAAAATACATAGAAAAACAAAATAATTTACTGTTATTATTATTATTTTAAATTTAAATGACGCATTATATAAGACAATCATTTCTCATATTCATATATAAATAAAATGTGGAGTGGTCTTTTATTGTATGATATCGGCTTCTCCAATCCACTCCGCGACTCCTTATGTTAATCCAGTTTGAGTTGCACCTACAGCCTTATATACAGAAGAAAGAAAATGAAGCTTGCTTGTCTGATTTCTGGTTGTAGTGATTACACGCATCTCCTCTCCATGAAGGTAAAAGTCTTGTCTCTCACTTTTCCTGTGTAACTGACCACAAGAGTTGAGAGTTAAGCCAAAAAAAAAAAAAAAACAAGACGTAAGAGACTGACAAGAAGAGCACTTGATTATTGATTAAAGGGTAATGTGAAAAGGGAAGAGCGCCCCATTCCTCCAAAGGAAAAAGAAGTGAAGTTTCCTAAGAGCTTGGCTCCTCCTCTGGTGGCTGCGCTTCTCGTCTTATCTCCAATTTGCAGCACTCCAGGTGAGGTGACCATCAATCTCAATATACTAAAATACCCCTACTTTTCATTCAAACCAACTGCATTATTGGTTATTGCCCACATCCCATTGACTGTTGTTTTACGGTTTCACCTCAATTTGTTTATCTTCTTGATTGAGTTAACATAAAAATCGATACAACTCCCTTTCAAATGTAATCTTTCTTCTTGTGTGAGTATGAATATTTTCAATTCAAAGCTCTGCTTGTACCGAAAATAATTTAAATTTCATAATATTTGAGTATATTAATACAATCATTCCGTTTGGTGAATATAAAACGGAATGCCCTAACAATCAACATTTTGTTAGATTTCTTACTACATCTTTTTCTTGATAAAATCATATGAGAGCTTCCCATTAATTAAGGACCAAATCTTGAAATGCATGCTTCTACTGGAAGTGGAAAGCTACATCTAATAGAATATTATCTATAAAAAAATGCATGGTTTCTATGAGAAGAACCATCTAACATTTGCAATTAACCTTGTGGAACCCTGGTACATTTTATGAGAACATCCCAGTTGAAGAGGAAATGCGTGGTTGCTAAATGGTTAATGAAAAATGTACTCAAGGGTTGAATAATACGCAAGATCTATATTCAGGATTCTGATTAATTGTTAGTGATAATACATGTGATGTAGACTGAAATTTTCTGGTGTCTAAGGCTTGCTAATGTCATTATTGGTTTGCGCCAATTGGCTAAAAGCTGATTTTAATGTTATTAGAGAATTTAGAGCTACTTGTTTCCACTGCTTTATCTTGTTTCACTTATTTCCAATGTAAGAGAAGAAAGTTCCCTACAAAAGAACTGGCACTTCTGGACTTTCAGTTAACCTAAATGTAACCTTTATATGAAAGAAACATGAAATTTATGTTTCTTGGCTTCTTCCATTCTACAGTTTCAAGTGGCCAAACCATAGATATTCAGAGAGGAGCCACATTGTTTCGTCAAACTTGTATTGGATGTCACGATGCAGGTGGAAACATAATACAACCAGTGAGCCTCCCCTTGTGCATGACATCTCTTTTATGTCCTTGCAAACTCAAATTAATTTCTTCTTTGGTCCTTATTCTTTTCCATTTATTTTTCTTTCAGGGGGCAACTCTATATACAAAGGATTTACAGAGGTAACTGACAACAACCTGAGGAACCTCATTATGTCAATTGAAAATGATGGAGATAGAAGGCACTGAAATTTTAAAGGATACACTTCAAATCAAAGTTGAAACTGAATTTTCAGGGCTAATTTTCTTTCAGATTTTATGAAGATAATCTATCAACCATTTCATATGCAAATTGCTCTGGCCTAAATTGAAGGCATCAATAAATATTTCTTTCTTGTAAATTGCTTGCTTAGAAAGGTCTTTGGAGGTTCACAAATGTGAATATAAAATTCTGAATTCGTTGTTCTCTTGCAACAGTTGTAGAAAACTTCTGAGTTTTTTGTTAATGTCATTGAAATAATTCAATTGTTGCTCCAACAGAAATGGAGTTGATACAGAAGAAGAGATCTACCGTGTCACATACTATGGCAAAGGAAGAATGCCAGTAAGTTCTCTTGTGTAGTCTAATGATGAGCTTGTTAGATATTAAAATGGATACAGTGGAAAGAGGGAAGTAGACAATCCATCAGAACATTATGTGTATATTGATATATTGCTAATTTGCTCCACCTGATGCCTTAATGTTTTGCCCTTCACCATTCATGGTTTATGTTTGCTGGTTTAAGAATTCATATAAATATTGAGATTCTATTTGGTCGAAGAATGTCTTATAGTTGCATGCAGGGCTTTGGTAAAGAATGTATGCCACGGGGTCAGTGCACATTTGGAGCTCGTTTGGGAGATGAAGAGATCAAGATATTGGCCGAGTTTGTCAAGTTACAGGCTGATCAAGGGTGGCCAAGTATAGAAACTGAAGAAGATTGATTTAACTATTAGACTATGTCCCACTGTGTCATAATAAATAGGTATATAATGATTGAATTACAATTATTTTGAGCTTATGCACTTCTCTAATAGGGTTGATATTTTGGCTTTACTTATATAGAACTTTGATAAGTTTTGGGTTTGGATCCTTTGAAAACTACCAAAAATTAAGGCGCGAGCCCTACCTACGATGGGGCATACTAAGGTACACTGGGCATCTAGTCCAGGGTACTTTGTAAATCTTTATGGAACAGAGTTCTCCTTTTGCATACTATGTTACTGTGAACTGAATTTGCTCTATGCTCAAGCTCTTAAATAAATAATTTGTTGAGAGTGCAAACCTATTCTAGATTAATCCGCAAATCTTTAAAGCATTAATTGAAATGCTCGGTCGGTGAAGATATTTGAAAAAAGTCGAAGAGTCTAGCAAGTACATTGCATCAGGTTGACATGATTTACTAGGTTATAAAATAGTTTAGGCAGTATTATAGGCTAATATTTGGAGTTGAAAATGTTAACTGTTGGAGCAACATGAACTAAGCCTTTGTTTGTTTGGAGAGAAATGGAGAAGAGGGAATTAGAAAAGAGAGAAATAGAAGAAAAATGAGAGAGTTCTCTTGTTTGGTTAGAGGAGAAACAGTGAAAAAAGAGAAAAAAAATAATAGATTCCACAACTTTTTTATTTCTCTCTTAAAGTGAGAAGAAATAAAGAAGAAATAAGTAGAGGTGGAAATTTGACTAATATACCATTTTTTTTGTTATTTTATAAATAAATAAATAGGGAAACATATGTATTAACAACAAAATTTAATTTTCTTTCTTTCATATTTCTCTTCTAATTCTCTTAATCCAAACAACTTAAAAATCTACTCATTTTCTACTCTACTTCTCTTTTTCCTATTTCTTTCTACTCTATTTCTCTCCTAATCCAAACAAAACCTAAGTGTGCAGGTTTTTTATTTTTTTTAACAAATTTCTTGAATACAAGATTTAGACCTGTGCAAATGATTTTGTTTTTTTATATTTAATTTATTCAGAGTAACTTGTCATATAAACATATGCATCATATAAGCTTTATAATAAGACAATTAAGAAATATATTTCAAGCATAAAGATTAACCAAATGGCCAAACTTGTACCAACAAAAATAGGAAATTGGTCTTACACATCCAATGAAAAAGATAACCCTATTATAAGTAGAACTCAGTTGAAATTGTCAACTAATACAATGAATGTGAAGGAATTTTTTTGGTTTATCATCTATGTTTTGGCAAATTACAACGATGATGTTGCAATTCTAGTGCTTGAGATAGCAACGAGAGCCACTGACGTTGATCGGATCGGACCAGATTAGACCATAACAAAATAGACCCGTCCAAACTAGACCTAACCGGACTGAACCAAATCAAACTAGGCCAGAACTGACCTGACCAAATTTGACTAAGCCGAACCAAACTAGACCGAACCGGACCTAACCAAACTAGACCATATTAAACCTGACCAAACTAGATTGTACCGGATCGGACCAGACCAAACCATACTAGATCGAACCAGACCAGACAAGACTCGACCAGGTCTAACCAGACTAAGTCGAACTGGACCAGACCAAACCTGACCAGATCACATCGAACCAGATCAGATCGGATTAGACCAAACTAGACTTAACCAGACCTGACCTTACTAGACCAGACCTGACTAGTTCATACCATATTATATCGGACAAGACTGGACCGGGCCACACTAGACCAGACAAGACCAGACCTGACTTGACCAGGTATGACTAGACCGAAATAAACTAGATCAGACCGGACCAGACTTGACCAAACTATATTAGACCGGATCGAACATGTCCAATGTCAACTAATACAATGAATGTGAAGGGATTTTTCAGTTTATCACACGTGATTTGGAAAAATTATGACAACAATGTTGCAATTCCAATACTTGGGATATCAATGAGGACCACTAGTCATACTTCTATCCTTGGTTTTGAAATCGCCATGCCATGTTGAGACATGGAGGATTCCAACCCAACACAATAAGATGATTAACTATAAAAATACAAATGCTGGATTGTGACAGAGAGTTGGAGTGGAAGTTGTATATGTTTACAAGGCAAAAGTAACTGTAAATGAGGCTTAAATCGCTAGTATTCATTCATATTAGTAACTAATGTGGATTCAATGGGTTAGAACTCATTCATTTAAGTAATTAAGGAAACAGTAACTAATGAGGATTCAAAATGTTAGAATTAATTCATTTTGAGTTATTAAGGAGCAGGTGTAACCAAAACTATAACGAAGTGAGTGAAAGGATTTCCAGCTATGGAGAGAAGATAAAGTGGAGTTGATGTCACTGTTTAGAGGTGAATGAGTTGAAGCATAGATTGAAGGCCTATGATGAGGTGGATTAAGAAACAAGCTTAAAACAAGTTGATGTGACATTGTGCGAGAGTCTAACATAACGCAATAGCTCGTAAACCAGGATTTATATATTATAAATAGTTTCTACGGGAACAATAAGCTTATAAATAGGCTATGGGATGTAGCATTTTGAGTGAGGCTTGTGAAGTATGTGTGAGTGAAGTGCAGAACAGAGAGAATATAATACAAAGAAAATTGAGTGTTTCCAGACAATACCTTCCTTCTCTTTATCCTCTTTTTGTCTTGCAAAACAACTCATACAGAAACATGTGACAGACGTAATACACATAAATTCCAACATTCTGGTATCCGAGTTAGGTTGATCCAAAGGCCAATATCTGAGCCATGGCATCTACCAATAGCAGTTTTCAATCTCATGCAGGCTCTCAACCTCATTAAAAAAAATGCGGTGTATTCATCATTCAAATGGAGGTCCTCTAGGATTCTTCAGATGTATGGAATTGAAGTTAGTGGAAAATGGTTACAACTTACAAGTTACAAGAAGACTAGGCAAGCTAAGGGTGGAGAAAAAGCCAACGGAGAAGCTTCGAGAATTAAGAAAACGAGAGAAGAAAATGATATTTACTATATTTCAAGGAATTGATAATGCCACATTCAAGGTGATTGCTTCAACAAAGAATCCAAAAGAAACATGGGCGCTGCTTCAGAAATATTCATTTGGAGTAGAGAAAGTGAAGAAGATACCCTTCAAGCTTTGGGAGCTGAATTCGATTCTTTGAAGAAGAGGCTAACCAAATCAAATGTATATTACTTCCATAGAGTAATTTCTATTGTACACCGAATGAGGAGAAATGGAAAAGACATCGAAGATGTTTGAGTGATGGAGAAAACTGAGATAGCAGTATAATATATGTGTGCCGCCATATTCTTGCATTCTCCCCTCCCTTTTTCCCCATTTCTTATAACAACAAAACCTAGCAGGAAGCATGATGGTTGCTCTTCTCCTAGAATCCACTTTCGTTTCTTTGTGTGTGATGATTATTCTGCATCAAACTTTATCATGAAAATTCACATTTTTCTTGCATTAAAATGCAGCCACATGGCTTCACATTTTTCTTCACTTTTGCATAAAATTTTAGCATGAAATAAATCGTTATTCTTGCATCAAATTAACCTCAATTATTGCATGGAAAATCACCATTTTTTAAAACCCAAAAACAACAGCCCTTTGCTGCATTTTTTTTTTTTTGGGTTATCTTTTTCTTCACTTTATGTGCGTCTTACACCATTTTTCTTTATTGAATTAGAAAACCATCAACCTTATTGTGATTATTACTGCATGTTTACATGTTACATTTTGGCGTTTATGCGCATCTAAACTTAGGTTTTGTTGCTGATTTTTTTCTGAACTTGTTTGCATTACTTTTGCACATCAAAAACTCAAATTTTCTAGCATTAAAGTGAGGGCATCCTTACTATAATTTTCTAGCATATGAAAACGTTTTTCACGATATATATATATATATATATATATATATATATATATATATATTCATGGGAACACAGTTTACTTTCTACCATGTTTGCTTTAACTTTGTACTGTCGCAAAAAAAGAAGTTTTAGTTTATACTGCGGAAAGCATATATAAAAAGAAAGAGTATTTAAATTTGATAAACCAATATTATTAACACAAATCCTCACAAATTTTGCATTTTAAATTTGATTTCCACATAGCGTCAACGTTCTCATCTGTTCCGGTGTGGTAAATGAGCTCCGATCACAAATAAGGTGGTGAAGTACGTACAAAAATACTCTAATACTTAAGTTAGTTCATGTTTTATGAGATATGAAGTTTTCATATGTTTCATCCATACCTTAGTTGTGTCTTTTTCTCTTATGGTTGTTGTGCGTATCAGCCGTCACATGACAGGCCTGACGCTGCCGTGTGGCAGGTACCGCTTGTCATTAAGAACATTATTCAATTGAATAAGTAAAGGCATAAATGTTAGGTTAGTGCAGACGTAAAAATATGTTATTGTCATCAGGCTTATTTATTTAGAGAGAATTATAGAAAATGATCAAGTAATATTTAGTTATTTGATTCTTATTTATAAATATTATTATCTTTCTTTATAAATCTTCCATTTATTTATGTTTTGCAACGTAGTATTCACCTTGTGAAAAATGTATATACTTGCCAAAGCTGTTTCAAAATCCTATTTTAGAAAGACGGTGTTCCGTGTGCCTCTTCTCCGGGCCAACCTCTCCTTTGTCTTGGGCCTGACCAATCACGCACACGCACTACGCAGTTATCTAGATGTGGGGCTTTACATATGTATATCATTCTTTTATTTTCACACCTATTTGTATATGATTTTCTTTATTGATACACATAATAAAAATTTGAATTACATTAAACTTATCAAAACTTTCATGAATTTAATTAATTTTCTTCTTTTTATAGCACATAATTTACATATCATTTAGTGTCTTTTAAGTGGTGTATTAAAAAAAATATTCATAGAATACCTAGTTAATGTGGGCTAGTTGTAACTGTCTCATTAAGTTGTTATACCAACTCAAACAAAAGTTGGCTTTGGCTTGAATGGGAAAGCAACAATGGTGAAAAGGGAAAAACTTAAGGAGAAATAATCATCAAATTTTGGTGAAAAAGTTAGATAATTTAGTTTTTTTAAAAAATTAATTAATTATTTAATTAATTTAACTAATAATTTATAAATGATTAACTACGTATTAAATATAAAAAATGAAAATAAATTATTAATTAATCATATATAAATTATTAATTAAATTAATTAAATACTTAATTAATTTTTTAAAAGAATCAAACTATTTAACTTTTTTATCAAATTGAATTTAAGGCACATTTCTCTAAAAAAAAAATAAATTAAGAGTCAAATCGAGCCAAGCGCGGGTGTTAAAAGGATGCTTCTCAGTTCTCATTAAGCCCAAGGTAAGATGATGACATTGAATTGAAATTATGTGAATAGAGCTCCCAAAACATTTAGCACATCGTGTAAGGTTCACAAATCACACCGTAGCTATAGCTCCACCTTTTTTGTTCTGCTCACGCCTTTTAAGTATAAAAAATGATAAAAGATTCCCAGAGCAAGAGCAGTGGTCCTCCTAACAGCTAGCCCAATAATCAATATGGGACAAAATGACAAACTATCTCTATTCATTTTTCCAATGCCTAAAATAAACAGAAAAGTCAAAAGGCAGACAAATCAAGAGCTATTGGTGGTGCAAGTTGTCACCTTAGTTTGTTTCCATGTGCCATTTTGTGCTTGGTTTCATGGAAATCCTTGAAGTCATATAAAAGAGAAATTTTTATACTCTAAAAATAATATTTTCAATGATTTATATCTAACTTAAATTTTATTATATTAATATTTTATATTTAATTCATCGGCATGTTGTGCTTTGTGTTAAGTTTTTAATAGATTAGTGTATTAATCGTAAGAATTTTTCTATATAATGGGATCCATTTAATGCATGTTTGATTTGATGAATTATCTTTAAAAAGATATTTTTATACAAATTAAAAAAAATTCTCTAATTATAACATGTTTAAGTTATAATAAACAAAGCTATTGATAGGGGTGCACAAGACCTAGCCTAATCCACCAATCCCATTTAGCTGAAGTTGTTTGGGTCGAGTTGGACAAATTTTAATAGAAAAGTCGAGTTGAGACTAGGTTAAATGATTTTAGCTAGATGTGTTTTTTGGGTCAAGACCGTGTCACTTGACCCAACCCAATGTATATAAATACTTATATTTCTTAACCTAAAGAATTCAAGACAAGTAATTAAATATTATTTTTAAATGCATATATTTAATTATCAATATTTATTAAGACCTTGATAATCACATAACTATTACTCCTTCCGTCTCAAAACTTTGGTTGTTTTAGAAATTCAATGAATAATTAAGCATTTTTTCCATTATACCCATAGATTAATTAAAAGCATACATTAATTATATTTTATGTTTACTAGGTAGCTATAGTGAAATTTGCATAAAAAATGGCACTTTTATTAAAGTGACACAAACCATAAAAGAGACACTAATGAATGCATGATGGAAAGGTTTGGATGTACTGTTTTGGAGTAATTGAGATTAATAAATATTATGAGAATTTGAAAAATAATTAGTGACAAAAAGAAACAATAATTAAGGTTATTTTAGTCAAAATTTATCTCAATTAATTATTTCTTAACCTATGTGCCAAAACCTTAAACAACCAAAGTTTTGGGACGGAAGGAGTAACATACAATGTAAGTATTCAAATGCATAACATAATATAACATATCATACATATAAAACTATATTACTATATAAATTTTATCAAACTTCAAGTTGACCTGGTCTTGACCCGATCCCGACCTAATCAATCATAGGGACCATGCATGATCAGGTTTAAGGTCGGATTTGAGTTCAAAAAATTGATTCAATTAAAATTTCAGACAAAGACCAGGTCAAACCAAATTCAGCCCAACTCGACTCATAAACACTCTAGCTGTTGATGAAATTTAATACTCTTAAAACAACTTTTTAAAATAAACTGTGTTTTGAGCATTATTAATTGTTGATTTTTTATTATTTCAAAGTGTTGGGAGAAAAGTACTCCTTTTTGCCCTTCCACGTCCCCGATTCAGATTCTTGTTTTAAGCTTCTGCCGTCAAAAAGTAATACTTGAAATAAGTGCTTGTCATGATTCAACAACAATTCTCAAGTCATATTTTTGGCTCTTCAACTTCCATCCACGCTTAATTGAAGAAATACTAACATCACTAGTCCCTTTCTCAAAATCAATCCTTCTTATTTTTTCTCTGTAGCTCTAGCATATAAGGAGTATCCCCACTGCATGTTCTTTGCCTAGCAAAGATCCATCTTCAATAATCTTAACCATTATCAGAATTGCTCTTTAATTTGGTAAAGGAATGTGCTAAAATATGTTACTAAAAGAAATAAAACACCAAATATTATACAATCTAAACAAAATCCATTACCTTAAAATTCAAAAAATAATATTTTAAATTGTTACCCTTTTCATAATTTATTATATGAAAGTAATTTTTTTATACACTTTAAACAAATTCATTGTTGTAAAATTGCTTATTTAATATTTTCTATTTAAATATAAATTAATTTTCTTATAATTAATTTTTTTACATAATATTAATTGAACGACTAAAATATCTCCAATTTTTTTACCCGAATTACTATTGTTACGTGTAACCCTATGTTAGGTACCTTATCCTTAACTTGCTAAAACTGGAAACCGTTGACTATTTCATGGACGAAAATCGGTAAAGAAAAGCACATACCGTCTTGCTCTCATTTCTTACGTACAAACTTTAATTTTAATACGTGAATAAATATTAGTTACTATTTATTAAAAGTACTAATGTTTTTATAAAAGTAAAAGGTACCAAAAGAAACTCATATATATATAAAATTGTGTGGCTTGTCATTAAAATATAGATATCACGAGCTACCCTTTGTGCATATGCCACGTGAAGGGTTTATTTGATGGGTCTCTACCTATAATGCATGATTATAATTCCAACACTATTTTTTTCGGTAGAAAATTTCATTCATAATTAAAAGGAGAGAATACAGTTCTCAATTACAAGCACGGACGTGTTCCTAAATGTTCAGACAGACTTTTAAGATCGATCAATCAGAACACAAAAAAGTCTTGAACAATGTATTACAAATTAGTTGGATGCTTAAAATTGGAAGGTATTCCTACCAATATTTGACTGTGTTGTCTACTATTTGGTTTTAGGTGCCAATGAGTCTTGCTGAAAAAGCTTTGTTCTTGCATAACCAAATACGCCATAATGTAAACAACAAGCTCTCTTTGTAAAGCAGGTGTGCTTGGTTGCAATTGCAAAAGTTGATTACATACCTCCAGCTACCTAATTTTGAATTATCCTATCAAAGGAAGCTCTACACCACTTCGGTGTTTGGGAAAGTGATAAAGAGATGAACCACATCTTGTGACACATGACCTTACATGGAGCATGCGTTAGAAAAAGCTATGCAAGAGTTTCCAAAGAATATAGAAGATTGATGGTTTTTGCATTCAGCTCCATTTTTCAGTCTCAGTCTTGGTCGTTCCATTCACTTTGTGGCTTGTCCACTTCTTCTCCATCCACATGCTTCTTTGGAATGCATAGTCCTTTCTCAATCACAAACCAAAATTTGCTTACTCTTTGTAATATTCTTGTGCGCTCATTCCAATATGTGTAGTTAGTTTCATCAAAGAATTGTGGTCTAATGATTGATTGAGCTTCAGGAACACTATCATTCATCAAATTTGCTATCATTATACCTACAAAGTTTTTTTTCTCTCAAGCTTTTAGCCTTTAATAATTAAGCTCAAATACCAAATAATAGAGCCAAGAAACGCGGAGAATTGGTTCTATATAAACAATGGTAGTTTTTTCAAATTTAAACAAATCTATAGCATAAGAAATTTAACAAATAAACTTAAAAGCAAAGAGTTTAAGAGATAAGGGAAGCGTGCTAACCCTATTTATTTTCTTTCAGATGTGGCCCGTATCTAGTCACCACGTAAACACTTGAGATTTCTTTCATTGGTACGGTGATAGAACTTTAAACAATGTTTTTCTGTTTACTTACAAAGATACCACAGCAACATTCCTTTGCTTCTATATTAAAATCAGAGTAAAAGATTCTGTTTTTGCTTTAAGAAACTCCTATAATGAATTCTCCTAATCTCTTTCTTTTGCCAGCTAACATATAGCCCCCCTTTTCTTTCAATATCTCTTACAAATGTGCTTCAAATTCAACAAGAATCAACCTCTCTCAAGAGTGTATGCAATCTAATCGCAAAGAAAATGAGTATTAAGAACTTCTCTATATAATAGATGATTTGAACAGCTTCCTTTTTGTTTTTCCTGTTGGAAGTCCCCCTTTTATAGAGTTTTGTGAGAATTATTTTTCTCAACTTGCCATTATAGGGATTTCGACTTAATTTTTGCATTTTGTGGTCTTGGGCATAGTTTTGGCTCATTTGAAGTTGGTGCTCCTAAGCTCCAGTCATTGCTGTTTTGACAGCAAATTTAGCTCATGAAATTTCAAGTTTTTGCCTCCAAATTATTATTTAAATGAGCTCCAACAGTCAGCAATCGTATAGTATAAAACTTGGCCATATATCCTTACTTATCTCTTGCACACATTTAATACACATGTTAAATGTAATCAATTTAATGATGTCAACTACAGCTGTAAAATATAAATAAATAAAATCAATCAGCTAAGAGATCTGATCAATAGCAATTCAATTCCAATGGTAAGAAAAGCTTTACATCATGCGAAATATTTGCTCATTTCAAACATAACTATTGATTATTTGATTTGTTATATAGGTTACCATTAAAAAATGCCAAATTACACAAATGACAACTGGAAATGGAAGGCACCTAAATATTTTGCGGATAATTAATGTTTCATTTCTGTTCCCAGATTTCGTATACCTTAAAAACAAGTTTCATTTTTAGGAGAACAAAAATGCTACAGAAAATGGAATTATTTTATCAGCAAACTATTTTCTTTGTGCTTTTTTCTCTCTGGTTGCTGTGTCTGTGGGTTTCTAATGATCTAATCGAGTGTCTATTTTGTGTGGTTGAAGTGAAATGGAGCAGGTGGAACAAAAGTTGGCCATGACAAATGGAGATGATAAATGTGATTTTCTCGAAAAATGTATCTTTGCCTTGATTTAGGTAGACGCTGGGACAAACTAACTGTGAGTTGAAGGCAGGGAAAGCAAAAGGACATAAAAAAAAAACTTATCTATAAAGAAGTTAATTGAATTATCAAACACACAAGTGGGAACCACAAGGCTAACTCAGTTGACAAACTAAGTTTCATGTATAAGAACTTTACTTGTAGTGTAAGAGTTTAAATTAATTTTATTAGAAGTTCTTTGTGGTTATGGTAAATAAGGATTTGTCCCATATCCTTTAAATGTGGGGACACCTCGTGGTCTTAAAACACACAAGTAGGGCCAAAGATAAAGAAAATGAAAGAAGAGAACCCTAATACGTTTGGTAAAGGGAGCATCCCTAATATGAAGGGTTTTATTCACAACCACCACACACAAGTCACAACTACCTTAATCAATTGAAGATATCCAACTGCTTGAGCTAAACTACAAAAGCAAAAGCATGTGACTCTATCCACCAATCAGAGGAACTATTTAAAAAGGTGCATATCTGTGGTCCTTGCCTTCCATTTGGTCTGTCCATATGTCATTGTTTGTCAACCAAATACACCAAAGACAGAGAAACCACCCAAAGCAAAAGACAAAATGAGGGCATCCTCAACTGATTCCACCAACCTGGCCAATTTATACCCTTTTATTACATATAATTAGCAGACATTATTTAATTGTGATTATGTGGGTGTAGGGACGAAGTTGTCTCAAAGCACATGGGAACAGTATCTTTACTACCTGTTTGGAGTAAGATTAATCAAATCTAAAGAAACTCTAATTGGTGCCAAAATATTTTGAAGCTTTCTAGTACCGCGCTTCTATGGCTTGGAGGACGACCTTGCTGTCACAGTTGTAGCAAATGAATACTAATAAATTTTATTTTGTTTTCATTGTTAGCCCAAACTTTATGATCAAATATTTAAAAGTATATTTTGAAAACTTATTTTGGTTTCAAGTGTCCAATCTCATAATTGATTGATATCAGTATAAATTAAATTAAAATTATATTGTTCAATCAATTTTCACTGAACAAATATAAATTATACAGTTAAATTAAAATCAAACATCATTTATATTATACTCATAATGTTTTAAACAAATCAGAAATTGATTTGAACTCCATTACTATGTCAAAATACTAAAGTAATTTTAAAATATAAAAATTATGAAAATTCAAAAAAATTATCCTTTGATAGTCAATTTATATATCTAAACTTTAGCATGTAAGATTAAGGACATTCAATCTCTCATGAATAGTTATTGATAAAAATAAGAGTAAACATTTATTATAGTCTTTCAAAGATATAAGTGTCATCATTTAAATACTTCAATGATAAATACATCAAAATGATTCTTTAATGACAATTTTTAACATCAAATTGGTCATTCAATATTTTTTTTACATCAATTTTGTATTTTAATGTTATTTTTTACATCAAATTTATCCTATAAAATAACTAATTTAATGTCAAAAATTATTAGAGAATTAAATTGATGATACTTATATCTTTCGAGGATCAAAATAAATATTTACTCTAAAAATAATATATTATCAGAGGATACTTGATTGTGTAATTAAGAGTATCAAATCATAAGCTGTTATTGATTGATCATTGTATATATTTAAACGGTTGAAAGTAATATATTATGGTGTTGATTTTTGTCTATACAACTTTAGACATTTTAGATACATTTATTTATTTAAGTGCAATCATTGTAATTTCTTTTACGAGCGCGCGTGATTTATATGATGTGATATTTTAATTCAATAATAGATTTCGAGATCAATTTACCCTACAAAATATTTTCGACAATATTATTGATTGATTTTGTTTTATTTTGAAGTACATATAATATATTTCTTTGATTTTAGTTTAAGAGAAGGATCTTTTTCAAGTTTGGATATTTTCTTATTTTTTCATTAGATTTAGCATAGTCATTACCTTGTTGATTCATCAAATCTTAAACAATATTATTTTTTGTAATTTATGCACTCGACCAATAAATGTTGACAGTTAATTTGATATTTTTATATTTACATCTTATCAGACAAATTTTATTAATCAAAACTACATATCACAAGTATATAAATTAAATATAAATTGCATGTCTACTCAAAAATATCTCATCTTTTCTTCAAAAGGAAAGGATATCTCATCCTAAACGAGGACCAATAGTACTTTTGTGCTAGTATAGCTTCTATTATACATTTTTCCCACTTTCTTTTTTCTTTCTTGAGGACCCTTGTGTGGTCCCCTTTTAAATCAGTTAGTTAACAAATGTAAACCCTACAGAGAGAAGGAGGAGAGAGAGGGAGGAAAAGAGTCAGTGTCAATAGCTGTAAGGAGGACCAAAACCCACCATTAAATACTCCCTCTATGGCACAGTGAAAGAAAAGAGACATTGAGCTGCACAAGCATTCATATGGATCAGGAGAGAATCACAAGGGCTTTCTTTACTCCAAACATGCATGGGTCGTGCCCCTTTTTGTCAATTTCTATGTTTGTATGTATGAAGATATTGGTACCTCTCTGGAGATTTCCATCAAACGGCAAGCCTTTATCACCAATAGGGTTCATCTCTCTATTCACAAGTATGTTGGTTTGAGAGGTTGAAGCTGCCAGCATGATCTGGTAATTAACCAAACACTCTATATTCTCATGCCTAATTCATAACTAGTAATTAGAGAAAATAATGGTGAAAAATCCATCTATTGATTTATAGTTTGGATTCAAGATTTCTGGTATCAATGGTGAAAAAGCAATGGAATTCTGTAAGAACGCCCGTTAGGTTTAGCTGGCTTGGTTTCTTAAGTTTTCTAAGTCTTAAGTGGTTCCTGAGCTAATCAAAAGGGACTTGTTGGAATCCTATGAGGCATCAACTAGGGCAATTTGGTTATAAGATGTGGTTCCATATCAGGTCATCTTGCAGCTTCAATCACTCAATCACCAACAGATTAATTAGTTTCTCAACTGATGAACTCCCGGATTGTCTACAATCTTAATTTCAATTTCAGGTACCAGACATACTTGAGACTTTCAATCTCATTCTTTTCTAATATATAATTTTTTTAAATTATTTTCAACTGTTTCTATGTGTAAATATATATATAATTCCTTTGTTACTTCTCTTCCCAGTACTTATTATTCACTTTACCATATACACATATTCACGTCCGTATTTGTTAATATATATATGGAAGAAATTGTTGGCTGTAAAAGAGAACAAAAGTAGAAGAAGAACATGATGGAAGAATATATGAAAACATATAATTAAGACAAAGTGTGAGCCTAAATTGTTAAAGTGAATACTCCATGTCGACCACCATGATTTGTACATATTCTGGTTAGGCAATATATATTAATTATGTGCGTGTGTGTGGTTCTACAATATGAAAGTGATCTTTCCCACAGAAACAATCATTCATATATATTTTTTAGTCGTACTCAATTGTCTCACAATTTTAACTACCTTTATCTAACTTTTTTGGGATATGTTTTCTGAGAGATAGCATGAGTTAGAAACAAACGGGAACAGCTTAATTTGCTAGATTTCTCAGTAGACAACTGTATGTGGTCCAATATATGGTCCTCACGATACTGTCGCAAGTAGGTAGTGTTCAAAGGGATTAGGCTGATTTGCATATTTATGATTGTAGAAGTGGCTGATAATTTCTTGTGGCATTGGGAAAGGAGAAATCTTTGCTCTTAGCATGTTTTCCAACACTGCAGCAATTTAGCAACTTCTTCATTATCATTCTTGGGCTGCTCTAGTTGAGCCAAATGATGCAAAATTATCATCAAAGCGCAACTTGGTCCATGTTATGCTATCAGGAAGTTAAAATCAGGTCTGTTTCAACTTGAATTCTAGTTTCTGATGAATCATATATGCTTTACCTGATTTTGTGTTTTCTACAGTTATTTGTGATAATTTCTTTGCACAGTCAGAATGGTGAAAATGCTATGCTGCTTAGTCGAACATGACTGTGAAGTTAGGGGCTGAAAATTGTAAAACAACTAGAAAGGAGCTAAAATTTTACGTTCCACGAAATTAGGGTCATTGTTTTTTTAATATTTGACCTATATATGATCGGAGTGATGTGCCAAGCCTTTATATTTATTGGTTTACGATCCATTGTTTGAGAGATGATTAGACTGATTGTTGAGTGTCTTTAAGATGCTTGTTGTCGTTTCTCTCTAGTCTCTAGCTACTTTTGGTTCTCCTTGGAGCAATCCATTAAGTGGTGATCTAGAACCCCAACATTTTTGTATTCCTTTGTTGGATTTCAATGTGCGATGAATGTTCTTGCTTTTGTATCACTTAGGTTCCAAGGCTCTTGGTGTGGTTAACCGTTATCTTAAACTCATTGTTCTATTTTGTCACTTATATATTAAACATGATTCTGTTTCAAATTGATTTTATAACATGTTTGGTTTGGCTTGTAAAATCTCCTGAATCATAGTTTAGATAAAAGTTTATCTCTTGATACTTTTGCTTAAACCATGATTTTAAAGTTCCAAAAGCTAAATCAAACACAGACTTAATATCTCCATTTTGTGTTTCTATGACTTATCAGTGTTTGAGTTCACAATGTAAACATTCTCCTCAATTTGGGATCACTTCATGTTATGCGCTGAGATGATGTTGAACTATGATGTGAAGATCCACATCCGAAATTTTAAAGAAAAACAATTTGATAGAATTTTTGGATTTTGGCTAAACACTATTGAACTAGTCTTTGAGTTAAAAAAGTTTCCAAAGGATCTAAAGGGCAAGTTGGTTTCCCTACAACTCAAAAAAAAAAATGCTTCTTTATGGTGAATTAGTTTGAATAAGCAAAGAGAACAATAAGAACTTTGGAGAAAATGAAGACGTTAAAGAAGATCTTCTTGCTTGGAAACAATAAATGGTTATGTTCCTCAAATTTCAAAGTTCACAACAATAAACATGGCTACCAACCTCTTGGCTGAACTTTTGGCTATTAAACATGGCCTTCGTGTTGCTTGGGACAGAGGCTGGCATAGAATCATTTGTGAAACTGACTCTATGGATGCTATTCATTTGATTCTTCATGCGGACATCGATCTCCTTCCATTTATACGGAATGGTCATTCAAGACATTAGAACTTGGATGAACAGTCATGGAGATATTGTGTTTCAACATGTATTGAGAAAGGCAAACTCGTGTGGCAGATTTCCTTGCCAAATAAGGTGCTTAGGCCGGTGATGATCATTTCGTTGTTCTCTCCTCCCCTCTTGATAACTGTGTAAAATATAGTTATTTTGGCCCTAATTATGTTTACTTTAGATTGTTAAGTTCATATTTTCATGCATAAATGGATGAATTGCCATTCATATTCAATTGATTCCATTTTGATACATATCTTTGTAATTCTGGAAAAATATTGTATATTCTTGGAAGAATTAATTGATTTTATACTTGCATTGATTTAATGGTGTCTCTATTATAGGAAATACCACAATCTAGCAAATTAGAGATAGATTTAGGCTGCAATTGGAGAAGGAAAAATGAGGGAGTGACCCAGCAACTCATGCCACGGCATGCAGTTAGTCCATGCCGCGGCGTAGAAGCCTCAGCCCAAAACACTGATGACACCCGAAAGTTGGGCAGCACGGCGCATATTAAGCTACGCCGCGACGTGAGGCAACATGTTGCGCCTATTTATTTTATTTTTAGTTAATTTTGGAGGGAGAGTCTTTTGAAAGGATTTTTAGGTCAGCAGTTGCAGGAAGTTAACTCTTGATCAACCCTTGGGGAAGACATTCATGGAATTTGAATCATTCTTCGTGTTCACTTCATTTTCTTTTGCTTTCTCTTCTATTATGTCTAGCTAAATCCCTTTTTTGTTGGGGTTAGAAGTTACTTTTTTGAATTTGATTGTATTTTGATTTGATTTTAATGCAAGTTCTTTCTTCTTTATGGGTATTTGATTTGATTATACTCTTAATGCTTTTCTTGGCTTGATCAACCTTGGAATGTTTTGTTGCTTTGGTAAACAATTGGAAAATTGATGCTAATTGCATGCTCATAGGATTAAGTACCTAGTAATTCATGAATTTAGGAATAGATCTTGGAGTGCTAGTAATCTATAAGTCTTGATTCTTAATGCAAATATTCTCATTAATTCACCTAAGTAATTCTGGGTTTAATTTGGGGTTTTAGCCTCAGTCCACCTAAAGAATTAGGGTTTGGGTAATTAGAAGGCTTAATTTTCATAAATGAACTTGGACATGTATCAATAACCATTTCATAACAATTGAGGGATGATTGGTATAGTCTAACCTCAACATTTTATCCATTTGTGAATTAAGTTTCTGTTCACTCATTAAGTGTTTGATAAAATTCCTAAAAGAACTCAAACATTTCACTCTTATTTAATTGTAATTTTTACACTTGAGATCCTTTCTTTCTAAATGAAACTTTGAATAGTGGTCCAATTTGAGAAGTGATACTTGTTCACGATTCTTGTGAACGATACTCGGTCTCACCACCGTTATTATTTGTTGTGACTAGGTATACGTGCCGAAAACGTATCACCTCTGACTGGCTTAGTCTAGCTCTTGCTTACTGATAGTATGGGTGTCTTGTACACTAGGGCTTAGTTTTTTGTTTTGCTTTTCTATAGCTCCAAAAAAAAGTTTACAACAATAAATATGTGAGAAATAGAAATAGCAATGAGTTTTTTCCAGTGTAAATCAAGGTATTCCCTCACCCAAAAGTGAGAGACTAATCTCACGGGGTAAGGTTAGACTCGTTAAGCGGAAACCCCTCCCAACTGCTTTTTTTCCATATACACTGTCACAAGGATCAAACCTAAAATAAGATACTTAAGGTGATTGAACTCATTTCACTTGGACCAATGCAAGTTGATATAACAGTGTTGAGTTTAATCACCATACATTAAAGTGCAATATATTAGGGGAGGAAACCATTTTGCCTTATTTGAGGATTTTGAAAAAGGACATTAAGATGTTGCCCGCTTACAACCATGCTAGTCCTTCAATACTGTGAGAAAGCTGGCTATGATAGTTGAAAGGCAACAAGGGAGGTTCACAAAGAGTGTCCCTAAACGACCAATCCCTTGATCATTCCCTTCCAACCAAGAGTGCTTCTAATTCAAAGTTATTTTCCTCAAGTCTTTTGTATCTGATGATTTGCATAGGAGTACGTAAGGAATATATATATATGCTACTATCATTACTATTTTATCACCTTGTGCCATCAAAAAATGTCAATTTTTTTTTTTAAAAGGGCCATTTTTAGATTTTTTTTTTCTTGGATATTTTTGTGATTTTCAATTCACAAAATAAGTGTGTTTGAAGGTAAACAAGCACAACCTTCTAAAATTTACATTTGACATCCTAAATATTATTTGAAATATTATTGGATAAATATAATTTTCTTATAATAAAAGTAGTTATTTTGAAACGTTATTGTTATTGATGACAAAAGATAATTATCTTCAAAAAATTCTGATAGATAAATTTAATAGATGACTTTTTTATAGATAAAATCTAGAAGAAAAAAACTAATCATATTGGGATAATCCATATGTGGATATTATTTTAGATTTTTAGTTTACAATAATTACCTTTGTTGTATGTAATATAAAAAACAATTATGTTTTGCAAACAAAAAAATTATATTTTTTTGTTAAAGAATAATTATTATATACGCCGTGATAACTTCTAATATATAATTTGAATTACGTGTCTGAGTGAGAGTTTCATGCAAGAATTCATATATTAGGAGAATACAAGTTTGGGAATAGCATAGTACTTTAAATAAGAAATAATCTTTGCACACAAACAAAGTTTAGGTTGGTATAATTAAAATTTAAGTGAGTAGTTTAGTAAAGATAAATAAATGCTAATAAAACCGTCGGAGTTAGTTTTGTATGCTCTTAACATTGAAGGTGAAAAGTTCAAGAAGATTTATCATTCAAATTTTCATATTAATCTCTAAATATTTTACTCTTATTTTT
Organism: Styphnolobium japonicum; assembly: GCA_023212625.1. Taxonomy (NCBI): domain Eukaryota; kingdom Viridiplantae; phylum Streptophyta; class Magnoliopsida; order Fabales; family Fabaceae; genus Styphnolobium; species Styphnolobium japonicum. Next base: position 548,217 of record JALBWW010000004.1, read on the forward strand.
AAGAAAACATCAAACTAACCTTAAAGAATTATACTATAAAAACAAATATCGGGAGAGAAAGCTTTCTCATTTAAGTATTTCAACGACGGCCCACTCTGACTGCTTGAATTAAATTTTGTCAGGCTCAAATTCAAAATGCCTAAACTGGCAGCCATTGACTGGTATAGTCTTACCCAACGACGTCAAAAAGTAATTTCTGTTTAGTGACCACAAAATGCCAACACGTTAGATAATTCAACTAAGCCTTCACCGCACTATTAAAAAGAATAGATAATCAACATTCAACAGAGGAATACCACACAATGCTAGTAATTGCGTTTTACGTAAATCATCAGCTGTCTTATAAGAAAGGGGTAAAAATTTAAAGGAGAACAGATTAACACTGAATAAACTGAAGCTAAAGTACAAGAATGATAAAACATTGATACTGAATAAAATGAAGCAGGCATATAAATCTGATGTCCTCTCTCCAAGTCCCTAATTATGTCCTTATAATAAAACATTTCAACCAAGCAAAAAATTACTTCCAACTAAGAGAGAGGAGACACGATTCAAGGTGTAAATTTTTTGCAAAGTTGATAATATTTTATGAGAGACATGATTGGAGACATGAGAAGGAATAAAAGATTTGAATCGAAACTGAAGCTAATGACAAGGATATATTTTACATTTCTTTAACTTACAATAGCGGCTCCCCCCTCAGGAGTGCTTATGACAGAGAGTCAAAGACTACAGCAAAGTGGTATAAATGAGAGATTCATTAAACACAGGGCAAGCTAAATGTCCTCTATAAAATAGTACATAACCCACCAGTGACTACACCTTACAAAAACACGAAAAAGAAGAATAAGAATTTTATCAAGAAGTGAACCTTGTTTGTCCTTTGCTTTTGAAGCACCTCCCATACTAGCCACCACATGCTATAAAGGCCTTTGTGTTTCTAAAGCGTAGAGTACAGCCATGCAAAAGAGACAGTCGCTTCATTGAGTCTATATACGGCATTTTACTTCAATTTTAATCCTACTAGTTACTTTAATTCTTCAATGCTAAAAGAAGAATTTGAATGCTTTCTTCTCTTTGTTTCAGGCTCTCCTAAATGCAAGGAAACAAAATTATCTTCATCAGGGCCATTCCTAAATTCAGAAAGACTTTTAAATTCCAAGTCTCCTTTTGGGTAGCTTTGATGTTCCGGAGACTTTCCCGCATAACTTGGAATGAACTGGTGTTCTACATTTGGAGCTGTTTCAATCCCATTTCTGATATGAAATTCATTGGGCCTTAATGATGGGTTGACTCTTTGGGAGGGTTCATCTTCAACTGGAACTTGCTGGATATTCGAGCAAAAAGGCTCAAAGCTCTCTTCAAGCTTATCTTTTGTAGGCACAGTGGGAGAGGATTCTCCAATTGTAGAATCAATCCCAGCAGCAGAACCATTCCTTTGCTCTTGCATTGCAGCTATGAAATGACCAAAGAAAGGGCGAGTCAGCTGTAAATGTTTAGCAAATAAATAAAATCATTGAATACTACAATACAGTCATTCATGCTCCAGCCCCCTTTCTAAATATGGCTTAGCAAGCAAAGGGGGATCCTGCCTTAAAACCTGGTTCTATATGGCATGGCAGCTTCAGTCTGGGGGCACCATAGTATCCACCAGAGTGAAAGTAGCAGACTTCCATATTTCACCCTATCTTTTCTTAGTCAGCCAATGGGCTTGTGATTTTAAGGAGCTTAAGGAAGCCTTATGAAGAAAATACACCCCCACCCCCCAAAAAAAAACCCTAGTTTGCTATTAGGTTCCTTGTCTAACCTATGCTATATAATTTGTTGATAAGCAATGCATTAAAGAAGACGCCCAACCAAATACGCAGGATATATGCAAAAAGTTACCCTCTTACCCAAACAGAACAGGAAGAAAACTAAAGGCTGAAAGTCATGCAATGCAAAACTCCAGAAAGACACACTAGAGGATGGCAAACATTTTGAGCACCAAACAAACAAACAAACATTTAGATTAATGAATTTTTGTATGTTTTGGAAGTTTTGAACTTTCACAGAAGGATACATGCATTCTGCAATTGAATTAAAACAAGTCAACTATCTTTCATTAGTTGCTGAAAGAGACTCCTCTTTTCTCAAGTTATCAACATGTGGAGATACCTTAAGGCTAATCAAATAGATACACATATGTATAAAAAATATTATTGTAAGAAATTAAATAACAATATACTTTTATGTTTGAAATAGAAAATTAAATCAAAACAAGGGAACATATAGGTTGTCAAGAACCAACTATTTCAATAGCTTAAGCTGTTAGATGAAAGCCCAAGATTGATTTTATATCTCTAACACACCCCCTCACGCAAGAGCCCTTTGAGCTCAAAGCGCGGACAATGCACAAGCCTACCTTACCTTGTGCTGGAATTCAACTTTGTTTAGAATAATGGGGACGGCAAAGATCGAACTCCTAACCAAATGGTCATAGAGGCTCTGATACCATGTCAAGAACCAACTGTCTCAATAGCTTAAGCTATTAGGTGAAAGCCCAATATTTATTTTATATCTCTAACACAGGTGAATCAATGTAGATATCAAGATAGATGTCTCTTAGTACCTAAAGCCTCTTTGATCTTTGTAAATCATAAATGATCAAATTTGAGATAATTATTTCACATTATCAGTGTTCTAGAATAACAATCTAGAGTTGGCAATTGAACCAAAAACTGGAAATAATTGTTTGATTTTTATGTTAAAACTATTAGATGAGGGTTTGGCAAAATTAAATATGAACAAAATATAGAGACATTCAAACATATTTATGTTTGTACCCGGTTTATATTCGCAACAAAATCCTTACATAAGAATTATAAATATATAGCTATAATATAAAGAACCAACGTCTGGGGGAAAATATAGGTAGTGTATACATGAGCCATAAGAAATAATTAATGAAGCAAACTCATGCAAAGAAAAATAAGGCAATCTAAAGAAAGATGAGAAAATAGACAGAAAATCAAATTGGTAGCTCATTAAAGAAGATTCTACTCTTGCTCATGAGCATGAGATACAAACAGATGTGAATTTTGTTTATAACAGAAGTTGCTAGTTAAATACTTTAAGAAAAGCAACCATGTTTTTATTGAAAATGATGTTTAGAGAGTGAGCAGCCGAGGCTGCCCAGCTGCTTTTCACTAACATGTGTTTAAATCATAAATGCACAAGTTATTGCCATACAAACACATTTGAACCACAATTGATTTGAAAATTTAGTTTAAGGATACTGAATGACCACAAACACCCACTTAATAGTTGATGATACGCTTCTACAGTGAATCCACTTACAATAGCCAAATCTTTGAAGTGAGTTCCACCTGCTAAGATGAGAATACAAAGAGTTTTGTGCAATTAATACTACTATGTGAAAGTCTTAGTCAATCAAAAGTTTTACCTGTGTTCTCAAACATGCAAAACCAAGTTCCAAAGTTTTGAATTGAAATATTAATTTGCAGGCTTGCAGCAAAAGAACAAAAAATTATACCTCAAAGTCTCAAACCAATCACTAATAAAAACCTCAAGAAAATTTATGCAATATGTAATTAGAGATAAACAAACATATACCCTCACAAAATTTTAAAATTTGGACAGTAAAATCAAGAATAGAAATGCAGCATCACTGTTCAAATTCCAGGGCACTTATTGTAGGGAAGAACCCTTTATTGGAATCAGAATCAATCCAATCACAGAAAAAAATATTCTGCCACAAACCATCTCACCAGTCTCTAATCCCAGAGATCATTGGCCAGATTTTCTTATCCAGAAGTTTTTCAAAGAGGACATCTCTATCAATCATAGGCAGAATTGACACATATAGGCCTTTATTAAGTTATTAATTTTTTATCACAAGAATTTACTCATTTTGCAGCATTTACACATATTAGTTGCCCACAACAACATAAATATAGGTGCAAATATCACCAATAAGAATTCATGTTGGGGATGCTTTTTATATCTAACATTCCTTATCCGTCCCTGAAACCCAAGACTTCAGCCAAGTCAGTCAGATTTTCATTCAGAAATTAGTAACATTTGGCATGTATGCCGAATTCCTTCGTCCCTCAGCTTTGTGAAACAGTAAAGCACAGAATTCTGCAGTCTTTTACAGCTGATTCTAGTAATAAAGGAAATTGAATTATTAACAAATGAATGTTTCAGAAACAAACCTTGGAGTGCTTCATTTGCTGTTATGAGATCAAGTTCAAGGAGATCAATAAGTCGGCCAAGATCAACTCCACTGGTCCAATTTTCAGGGGGTTGGCCAACTGTTAATTTCAAACGACCCCGATTAGCTGTCCCACCCCAGATAATGCCAACAGGCCGTGGCTTCTCCCCATTCTGACCAGTCAAGAGAATGAGGCTTCCACTGTCACCTTCAAGGTCAAATGTCTGCTGGTTCTCACCAACAACTAGAAAATCAGTGAGAAAACAAATCCCTTTCTCATCATTGTACTCTAGGGCATAGGCCATTATAGTCCCTGTAGTCAAACCAGAACTTCTTCCTACTTTAATCACTTGCCTTCCAATGAGACTGTTGATTGGAGACTGCAAGTCTATGATGTTGACATCGCCAATCTCACCCACACCTTTTACAGATGTAGTTACATTGTTCATATTGAAATCTTCCACAAATGGGATGAAGGCCCCATCGGCTCGCACAAATGTCTCTGCAGGGTTACAAAATTGTAATGTGCATGTGTGGTAGTGTGGGTGTCAGAACCCAATGGAAGGTTCCAAGGCAAAATCATAAAATCATAACCAACAAATTTGAAATGAGATTATCATGCGTTTGACGTGCCATTTTTTGAAGACACTTATACAAATCAAACATACTCTTTTATCTCATTATAAGAACTTAAATAACTACAAAGGTGCAACATCTCCAAGTATCAGAGGAGGGTGAAAGAATTAGATGAAGTAGATGAGGTTGGGATGAAACAAATATTCAGCATCAAATTATAGGGTTCACATAATCAAGCATAACCTAGACAACAGACTGGTAAGCGGTAACTTAGTCATTGCTGTAGAGAATGCGCAGAGCAAAAAAATTTGATTACTGAGCACAATTATTTTCATGTTGAGAGCTAAACAATTGTTCTAGATCATGTATCAACTACCAACGTCACACCTTCATTTAATTACCTCTCAATGAAATAATTAGCAGAAAAACTCCAACATTATATTCATCCTCAATAACAGAAGGAAATGCTCTAAAGAAAGATCTTTAACTCAACTGTAAAACCATATCATTAAACCCCTGGCCTAAGCCTTTGGGTTCCAAAGTTTGCATACTGAGCATTCCCTCAGGAAACCTACTAAACAAGAACAAAGAGGTAGCTTTCTACAGTCAGGTACTTCTATTTTTGTTCTTCCTCAACATTTTTCTAAAGAAACTCCACCTGACTCACTTCTAGACAACGACAACAACATAACACATATTTTGTTTTTACATTAAAGACAGAAGTCTAGAGACCAAATTCTAAGATTGACAAATAGCTCTTAACTGAAAACTTCTGATTGTTAACCACCATAAGTAAAATATTCATGATAATCTGCAATTTGAAACTACATTACCTGGGTTTGTTCCTGCAAAAATGCCATACCAAAGATCATCAGTAATAAAAGATGTCGCTCTCTCAACTGCACCAAGATAGACACCAGGTCCAAGGCTGGGTGGTAATGGATGAAACATTTTCTGATTTGGATAGTCTAAATCAACAGCTACATGTCGATTTGTAAGAAAACCAACTTCTCGATTTCCTGTTCGGCTTTTTACAATAGCACCCATGGTTCCATATGTCTCTTGGCTTGCAACCTTCAAGGAGAAGAAATAAAAAAGAATAAAGGGGAAAAGGGAAAAAATTTACCAAGCCTTCAGACAGATGCCAGCATTAGATCAAGGTTCAAGGTAAAAAGTTTTATACACTATCACCAAGGAATATACGGAAGATTAAGAGCCAATCTTATCAAAGCAGTATCTGAAATTTTAAAATTAAAACAACAATTGAAAATAAGTTTTATACACTATCACCTGTATTATCTAGTAAAAGAAAGAAGCTGCCTGTCAACAAATAGTATACAACGTAACTGTTAAGAAATATAATTTATTATTATGTTTCTTCTTGGTTAAGTTAGTAATTACTCGTAGTGCACCCAAAGTAAGGGTATAAGTGTCTTTTCATAGTCATAGTTTTAGTACAAATAGAGGTGCTACTCTGTCTTTTCTATAATAATTATTCAGAGTCTCATTAGTGAATTTATTATCAACAAATCTATTCAGAAAAGAAGAAATACTACAATATCAAATATTAACTGCATTCAACTCCATAAAAATAAAACGATGATGATGACATGATGATATATCTCTAGTATCAAATTAAGAAACACTATTTTCCTTTGACTTGCATTTAGTACACAGAAAATGCAAGACACAAGATAAATTGATTCTTCAAAGCAAAGTACCTGAGACCCAGAGCCAATGCATGAATCACTTCCCCTTAAGCCATCAGCAAGCTCCGTATATAATTGTTCTTTAGGAGTTTGTGCAGGTGCACCATAATAGGAGAACTCCACAACATCCACATCACACCAAACACCTCCTGGCCCCTGTTTGGAAAATTAAGAAATGACTTCAACTTTTTAATTAGAAAAGCTTAATTAAACATTACAGCAACCTTTAGATCTTAAAGAATACTGATATAGTTCCATTGTTGCTTTAAGATGGTATTTTTTTTAGAAAAATAGCTTTTATAATTAGTTTATTACTATAAAGCATATGTCTCGTTTCCCAACAATCCATAAAACCTGTCCAATTAAATGAACAAAAAAAGGACAAATTAGAGGAGGAAATTGGCCAATGGAAAGGTAGGTGGAAATGTGAGAGAAGCTTACTCTTTCATACTAGCAATTTCTTTAATCATTTTATCATTAAAGACCATTGTAGGCTAAAGATAAATAACTGACATTCACAGTTCACTGCCTTATCAGCATGTGGAGAACCATCCCGCTTTTAGCCTTAATAAAACATCTGTAGTATGTCCCAAAAAATTTATGTGCATGATTTAGTCAAATAAACCCGCATCTGCTTCTTATGCCTAATCACAGGTTTATTGGCAACTAAACACACTCCTGAACAATTAATAAGAACTGCGAAAACTTTTAGCAAATCAGTATTTTAAAGATTTCCCCCGTCTACCATTCTATAGTTTTTTCCAATTTATAAAACCAAATCACAGTGGCAATATATTACCTATATGTAAATACAAAGACAACCAAAATGAAAATGAAAAAGTACATAATCAATAATTCAATAGAAATGTAAGAAGATCCACTAAAGCCATGTAGAAACCTGCAACATAGCCAGAAGAACCAAAATTCCCCACCTCAAGGGCAGCAGGTAGGCACTGAACATGGTTGAGCCATTGCCTGTGAACTTTACGGGCAACGAACACAAGAATAGCTGGAATATCAGTCAAAACACCCCCTCTAATCCGAAATCCAATTGCAGTGCCAAGACTAAATCGGCGTAGGATCTTGCTATGAAATGCCCTTATAGTCATCAGTTCAAGCAAGGTAGTAGCTTGCTGCCCTGTCGGCAATCGACCCAAAGTTTCAGGTAGCACTCCCTTTTGAAGGTTTCCAAAATAGTTGGCCCTATCTTCTGCTGCATCATTCCACCGACTCAATGTAGGCCAAGAAAAGTAGGGAGCATTGCTCTCAGAATGCTGAGAACCTGCTGCAAAAGGTTGCAAGGGTGAAGGACTGGATGAAGGATTAGGATGACCATAGTAGTTCCTTTCCAGGTCCAGCGCCGACTCCTCCGATTGTGTTGATCCAGAGTGATGAATTCTTAAATCCAATCGAGTCCGATTCATCTGTCAGCTCACCTACATCAAAATTAATGTAGCTTAGAAAACTAAAATAATTGAAGACCCAGATCCAGTCAACTAAATCAAAACACCATTTCCTGTTATGCTCAAACTTCAAAGATTTTTCAATTAACAAAAGAGTCAACATAGGTGGAGCAAATTCTTCAGAAAGCATATTTATTTTATACAGAATTGAGTATGGACTTATCCAGCAAAAGAAAAAGGTTTGCTCAAAGTAAAATCCATCTGCATAAAGTAAACCTAACAAGTAAAAGAGTATCATTTCAAGTACAAATAAATAACACACATTGGCAAGTGTCTCTGAACATCTGAACTGGAAGCCCCAGAAGTTTTCTGTAAATAAATAACAAAATCAACAGGCAGGCAAAATACTAACTTTTGTACACAGAGATTATTTAGCAAGTTCTTCCGTTGCAAAGGCCAGCCCAACTCTAGAAACTTATCGCAAGAGGACATAAAATAAAAGCTATCAAATTTAATGGTCCTTGAGATTTGTACACAAAATATCAACATGAACTTTGAGCACGTAATCAAAACAAGCATTCAAATAATTAGGACTACGACCTCCTTAAAACCAAATTTATAACAAATTTTCAAGTGATACATACAAAGCGAACCTATAAGAAGAAAGTAATAGGAAATCTACGAATCTTCATGCAGTCTACACAGGAGAATCACGAATATTGACGTCACTTAACAGCTTAAATACTGAAGCATATCATAAGCTAGGTGCTTTTATCAGGAGAGAGAGAGAGAGAGAGAGTAAAATTGAAACAAAGCAAACCAAGAAACTCATTTCAAGAAATGGGTAACTGAAAATGGACCAATGAACAAACACTGTATGTAAAACGACAACAGACTCGTCCCGGAAAACAGAATACATCAAGTTCTCAGCTTAGGCACAATCAGTGGGAAAAGAAAACGCAACCCATTGAAAAGGGTTGTGAAAAGATAAAATTTTGCAGGGTTATTCAGACAAAACTCACCGATCAGCAATGTTGGAGCTATGGAAATGGACTCAAAACAGAGGACCTTGAAGGTTTTCATGCCCTAGTACATGTAAATTCTATACCAATCATCTACCAGATTAAGATTGCAGAACAGAAGAATATCACTTAATCAGAGCAAGTTTGATAGGGTGCATCAATATGAGCTATGGCTGCTAAGCTAAGCTCCTCTTCCTTCTTGCTTGGAAAATAGAAGAGAAAGAGAAGGCCTCCACTTTGTTGTGTACGTATGATATGAGAATTGAGAGAATAGTGATGATGATGATGATGATGATGAAATAGCAAGCGCAATATACTTGTGGACAGTCAAGAAGCATGATGTATGTATCTGTATCTACAATGTCCACATAACAATACAAAAACAATATATTAATATTAATTCTTTTAGCCCTTTTCTGCTGGTTTTTTTTTTTTTTTTCTCCCTCTCTCTTTTCTTTCAGCTGTAGATCCTATTCCTATCACAACTCACAATTATGAGTGGAAAATTTTTAATAGAGGAGATATGGGAACCTGGGCAATAAGGAAAATATTTTATATTTATTGGATACGGTCGATATTTATGAGTTTATGTGGGTGGGGTTTAGGGGCCCATCCATGTTTGCTCCCCAAAAGTTGCACACCCTTTCAATCTAATAATTCATTCCCCATCTAGTCTAGCTATAAAATTAAGGGTAGGCAAACGGAAAAGGAAAAGAGTGCCCTTGCATTTGTGTCTACTCCAGTAGCTTCTTGCTCCCATGGTGCTAGATATTTTTTCCTTGCTTAATTTTGCTTTCTTGCTTCTTTGGTTGTTTTATATATATATATATATATATATATATATATATATATATATATATATATATTATCATTAAAAATAAGTAGAATGATAACAAAATGATTGGCGACGTGCCAAACTCCTTTAAGAATTCATTAAGTTGATCTCTTTTTCTTTTTTGACAATTTGTTAGCTCCCATCTGGTGTTCGTTAAAACCAGCACATTTTGATTCTTACATAATCTTCAAATTAAAATGGTCGCAAACTCTAGAAGGTATACATGATAAGTTTGTGAGAAACATGGTTGCATATCTCCCTCCACCAATCTACAAAAGGAGCTACTGTTGACACCTAATTAAGGAAGAAAGAAACTAAACCTGATTGGCATGTGAACATATTACTAAAGTAGAAGATTGATTTGGTTTCTATCCCACATACTTGGTTTTGGAGTGGAATTCCTCAATGGCCAAGGCGCTCTCTAACAGGCAATGCATTATTATGAATAGCTCTGTAGATAATTAGTGTGGACCCGTGAGTGAAACTTTCATAAAAGACAGGTGAAGGAATGGGGATGAATTAAGTGAGTCAATACTCAATAGGAGATTAAAATAATCGAATAGAAGCTTATGGAGAAAACGAATGCCATGACAAGAAGGTGAGGTGAGAGGTTGAGGACTATATTACAAAGGGAACAAGTAGATTTGAGAGTGTCTTAATTAACCAGACGATTAGTTAATACTTTACAAGAAGTGGTCGATTGGGTTCCCACCTCCTATAAATATGTGATATATCACTCGGGGAAAGTCATTTGGAGTAAAAAAATATTGAAGTTATATTAATGAGTAATTATTGTCTCTAATTAATTAACCATATATTAACCATGGTTAATACAAAAATTAAATACAATAGTTAAAGTTAAAAATAATCATCTTATATAATTAACATAATACAGGTTAAGTAATATAGTATAAAAGTATATTATACTATTACGGTTGATTGAATGTTTTGGAAACTAAGCCCAATCTGCAAAAGATGTTCTTAGCGCATGAAGTTGCAAGAAAACAAACAAGTAATTAAGAATATAGTAATTTGTTAGGAGGATACAATACCACCCTAATTAAAATTTAAATTGTAATTAGGAATTATCAAGAAATTAATGAGAAGACTTGGGAACTTGGAAATAAAACAAAAATATTGTATTGATTGAAAGCATGGAAAAAATAAAAAGGGGGATAAGAACGGGATTCAAAACGTTAATTGCAGTTGATAAACAGAACTTGTTTTACTAAGGTTAGCGTGATTTATTATATTAGACTTAGTTGGATGAGTGCAAAAAGGTTAACATTTATAAAATAAATATAGAAGGAAATATTCAAGATTTAATTACTTACCTATCTATCTATCTATATTTTATATGTAAAATTGCCTTCAAATGTATTTAATAACCCTATTACTATTAATTATCAAATTAAATGTAAAATTATAGTGAGTGAGAAGTAATTAATAGCACTATTAACTATTAAATATATATATATATATATAACTTTGTTTAAAATTTAAAGAGAAAAATTATCAAATTATGATCAAATTAGAAAATTACTAATAAAATTGAAAAATAAATAAAAAATTAAATACATTTTTCTTGTCATAAAAAATCGCTTAATATGTCAAAATATATTAGGCTTTTTATTTTATTTATTTTCATAACTTATATGTAAATATTAAATTATGTATATAATTTTTTTGTATAATTTTTTTTTGTATATAAACTTAAAAATCAATAAAATAAAATCAAAGTATATAATTATTAAATTTTGAATATGAATATCTCTATTATACTTTATAAGATAAAAAATATTTTTGGATTGATTTATTTCACATTAAAAAAACTTGTATAGCCAAACACTTTCTTTAAAATATTTTTATTATATACTTTTTGAAAGTAAAATAAACTAATTCAATCATCCACTAAATATTTGTGTATTAAATAAAAAAACTCATGGTGTACTAAATTTAAACAAACTGTCCAACGCACAATTAACATAACTAGTGTGAGTAGTATTATCTAATTGTCGAGTTATTATTGTTATGTATGCAAGGAAACGGTAACGACATTATACCGAGTTTGATGTCATGTTAACCAATCAAGGAAATTGTATATGACGCGGATGCTTGTGGTAAAAGATATTATTATAAGAAAATTTGTGATGATAAAAATTAAATGTTACTTAATTACTTTAAAAGGTTACAGATTTTATGCTTTAATTTTAATTATTTATATATAATTTAATAATCATGATTTGTTTTATTCATTTTTATAATAAATCACTCTTCTCACTTCATATATTTCTTTATATATATATATATATATGGTATATTAAGTAAGAAAAATGGTTTATTGTAAGAATGAGAGAAATAAATCTTGACCATTGGATCATCCATATATGATCAAGATTAAAAGTTACTTAAATGTCACATGATCACTTAAAAAATCACATGATTTTATGTTTTAATCTTGACCATACATGAATAATATAATGGTCAAGATTTGCTCATCTCACTCTTACAATAAACCACTCATCTCAATAAATATGCTAAGCATCCACTTACTCTAAAAGTAAATCTTGTAAACTTACATAATTGAATAACTTTTCACATAATTATAATTTTACGAATCTAACCGTTGAATCATGTAATATTATTATGAAGATCATGCACATCAAATTTAAAATAAATTAGACATACATAAATATCTAATATTATAGTCGTTATTTACTTATATTTTAAAAAATATATTATACATTAAAATAAAATAATTAAATAAAATATTAATTAATTTTAAAATTTTATATATTTAATTTATTTAATGAAAATTTTCATTTTATTAATTTAATTAATGAAATTTATAATTTATAATAAATTATTTAATAAAATAAATATATCAAGTGAATATTTTCATATATATATAACAGCTTGAAAAGTAAAATGTAATGTTTACCGCAAACGGTTATAAATTAAACCTTATGCAATAGTAAAGGAAAAAAGATAATCATTTTCTAGAAACTTAACAACAACCCTTTGTCTCTATCTCACTTTCTCTCTCTCTCTCTGTCCAATCATCTATTATCCTCACATTATCTTCACTATTATTAGTCACATCACGATTTTCAATTTTCAATCATCAAATCATGATATCATTCAATTCATATTAAATTATTAACGCAAAGACTTTGAAGGGACTTATTAGTTTAGGAATATATCAGCCTTACACTCGTCTATGGGGCACTGCATTATCAAGAATCAAGCTCATTTCAGCCAAAGGAACAGATAACATAGAAAAGATGTACCTGAAGTCTGAAACTCTGAACCATTTAATAAGAGAAAAGAGGCTAATATGATAAAAGTCACTGATCTTTCAGTTAGATCCGCCAACTTTACTAAATTTCTAGGCGACCAAGACAAAGATGGTATCATGCCTTCTTCCTGCAATAAGATATTCTAGGATTTGCCTCTACGTTTTTGCATTTGCCATGTATATTTCAAGCTTGTACATGTTTATGCACTTGTCTTTATCAAGCATGAGATTATTTGGGACAGATTTGTTGTCAATAAAAAAAAGAAAAAAAAAAGATTTTTTTATTTTACTTTTTTGATAAAAGAAAGGAAAACTTCAAGAAAGCAATTATTGGACTGGTATACCCCATATGGATGGGCTCCACCACAATTAGGTCTCTTACGCATGCTAAATTTCCAATATGGTCAGCGCACTCTCGTTCAACCCAAGGATGCACTGAAATTATCAAGATAGCAATATCATACAAATTCTTTTTATATCACAAAAATATAAGTCATTTTTTTTAGACATGTCATTACACTTTTTTAGTGAGTGATTAATCATTCGTCGGGTATCAGTTTCACCTTACTACAATATGTTTTTAGTAGATTTTAAATTCATACATTGCAATAAAATTTATTTTGTCAATTAAACCACACATCATAGTTACGTCACTATTGTTTAATCACTTATCATTTTTTCTGTAAATTTGATATTGTACATATTTGATGGCCCAAATTAAAGGGTTTGAATTTTTATACACCATCAATTTGAGTGTGGCTCTAGACTTTCATTACCAAAACTAAAATGAATAATGTTTGCTATACAACATGACAGGGGGAATACACCCTTTCAAGATATAGGTTTTATTCACTCTGTAAACATTAAAGAAAAATAACATGACAAACCTGGGAGTGTGGTTGAGTGGTAGGGGCTCATCCACCCTTAACCAAAGGTCAGGGGTTCGATTTTTGTCTTTGGGTATGGAGCAGCCTTTAAACCCTAAGCCAGCTGTCCCACCCTTCGAGGTGCCTGCAAGTCAGTGCGGAGATTAGTCACTATGCTCGACGGTGAATACCCTAGTCGTGGACTTAAAAAAAAAAAAAATAACATGACAGTGGGAATACACTATGAACCTTTCTTTGGAAAGAAAAAAAAATCCAAATATATAAATAAAAGCCATAGACTAAAGATTCCTCAAGACATAGCAATATTGCAAAGACTAGAATAATTGGTTGCTTGGGAAAAAAGGGGTCTCCGTTATCTTTATTACTAGCCACCCTATCAGTAACATTATCTCCAAATAAATCCTCTGATAAAAGATCCGCAGCCCCATCATTTTCAACCGGCATAACTCCTTTCAGCTGCATATTGGTTGCCAGTCAATTATTCATGGTCATACTTGCATTAACTATTGGCACAAAGGTCTTAAGACCAGAACCGTTACACCCATGCTTGCCATCAGGAGCAAGTGAAAGCTGGCCAATATTAGCGCCAGTGCTTCACGAAACCGTGAGTCCTTTTACTAAACTGATTGCATATACTGATTTTCTTTACCGCTTTGTAAGAAATGTGTTACTGCGTCAACTGAATTAAGAAATTACTTTAAAGATACTCGTGTTCATTGCAGAGATCTTTGTATGCTCAGATACAGAAATGGTTTAAAAAAAATGCTTTGAAAACACATCTCCCAGTTGAAGGTACTGAAACACATTTCCTTAACAAAAATATATATCCACACTATATATTCAGGTTATGGAGGAGCCTATGGATGGTTCTGGGCTTTGAATAGTTTAATGCAATACACATTTACCCAGCACAAATATAACATTGAATAGTTTAAGCAAACGGGTTAAGCTTGGGAGTAGGACTTAGGAGAGTGTATGGGTTCAGGCTGGTTTTCATACCAATTAGTTTGGAATTTTCTGAAACAGAACTCTAGGGAGGCTCCATTAAAAAAAATCATATAAATCAATACAAAAAATATTCAGATATGGTATGTACTATGTAGCATATACATCTACTATACCAAAATGGTCTGCCGCGTGATATGCACACCTATTTATCCCGGAGTTTGCCTCTCTATAACAGGAGTCAACCTGTCTAAACTCAACCATCATCCTCTGAAATCCCGGTGCACAGCAGTTAAAGCCATAACCACTTCCCATCTAGCACCACCCCCTCCTCACCCACAACCCCACTCAACAAGTTGATTATTATACATGCCTTTATTAAAACTTAAAAATTATATACACACCCATTTGTCTCACTTAATTTTGAAAAAGTGTTATCCCTCAAAGCATGGTTGTTTCTGCAATATTTCGATAAAACAATCCTTTAAAGATACAGAAAATTTCTCATAAATCTCTTACAATTGTTCAAATAAACAACCTATGCAGAAAACCTCTCTCTGTTATGGGGAGCAGAATAATCAATATCTGGCCCCACAGGAACGATCCCAAATGGATTGATAGAAGGATGACTTCCATAGTAATGCAACTTTATATGTTCCATGTTTACTGTGCTACTAATGCCAGGAATTTGGAAGATGTCTTTAGTATAATTGAAGAGATTTGGGTATTCCCGAAGTAGCTTCTTGTTGCACTTAAAGTGAACTGCATAAACCTACAATTACAGCAAAGGCTAATTACTCAAAACATTGGAATGGATAAATTGCAAAATGAATACCAAAATAGGAAAGCAGAAGAGTACGTGACATCAGAAGCCAACTTAATAATAAGGCCAAGAGTCATGCAATGAGACAGTCACCCTAATTCATGTATATTCCTCCAATACCATCAAATTGTTGAGGAGATCTATAATAAAACAAATTGAATGGAGAAAAACATTTAAAATTTCAGTTCCACTTCAGAGCTTTTCCCTTTACCATGATTTTGTTTTCTGTTTTCATTTTCAATTAGATATATTTTCATTATAATTACAAAAATGTCACATTGTTTTCATGTTGTTTCCTGTTTTCAAAATTTTGTGAAGAAAATGATGAAAACATTGCTCTAAGTATTCATCTAATAACAACGAGAAGGAATTGTGAAGATAATGATTTATCACCGTGGTAGCTAAAATTTTAAAATAAGAATGGTGTAGGAATTTGAGAAGTTTACATTTTTGCAGGATGATTTATTTCTGAAATTTATTTTCATTATCCTAATTAAGAGTATAATACTTCACCAAAAACATAACAGGGAAAACTGACAATTTTACACATGAAACTACAGAAAATTTAATTTCTACTTTGCTGTTTACATTTCGGAAGACCCTTTCTCTTCTCCAGGGGGGTAGCTGAATCGAGCTAAGATGACAGGGCAAAGATTAGAGATATAAAAATGGTTAAAACTAGAGACAGATATTTAAGAGGTTCCAATTCCATAACTAAATATGTAGATCTTTCATTTGATAGCATTTAACTCAGGCTCAACTTTGTAAAATTGGGAGCCCAGGATAGAAATAATGAGTTTTTAACTAAACAATATGAAATTTGACAGGACAAACTCCATATTTTTACAACAAAAATATGGTCTTAAAATTAAGGGTGAATTTTGGTATTTTGAAAAGCCTAGACACCACCTCTCCACTCACTAACTTAGGTCTGTCTGTGGTACTTTTCAGTTCTAAGAGGAGGCCCTTACTCAATGCAATGGTTCTTTGAGTGGATGGTTTGCATAATACAAGTAACAAGAAAGACCAGAAGATATTCCCAAACTATATCAATAAATGACCATTAATATATATAATATACCTCATCAAATCTAATGAGAGTGACAAACAACCGGACGTCTGCTTCAGTTAGTGTGTTGCCACAAATATAGCGTTGCTTGCTTAGTATATTCTCACATTTGTCCAAAGCTTCATACAATTGTTTTGCAGCCTGCAGAGAGGACCAAGGAAACAGTTTCAATTGCCTAAGTACAGCAGCCTTTAATGAATGTAAACACCACAGTATTAGCTGCCCCTTCAAAAAAAATATTGACGAAAGCTACTTACCTCATTGTATGGTTCTTGCATCTTTGCAAACCCACATTTATAAACACCGTTGTTTATACTATTGTATATCCACTCATTAGCCTCATCAATTTGGGCTTTCAAATTAGTGGGATATAAGTCCAAGGTGGGATTTTCAGCAATATTGTTGAATTCACTATTAAACATGCGGATTATCTCTGAGCTCTCATTGTTAACAATTGTCTTGAGTTTCTTATCCCACAGAACCTGTGCTGATCAAAATCCATCAGTTGACAATAAACATCTGCTCAGTAAAGCAAATCATACAAACGAAGAAAGAAACCAGTCCATCACAAAGAGAAAACATACTGGAACAGTGTACTTTCCAGTGTAGTTTGTACTTGCAATTTCATAAAGTTCCCTAATACTCTTCACCCCATTCAACAGATCAGGTTCAGCTCCTAGCACCTCAGTTTTTGAATCAGGAAAAACCCATCCCATATGCTCATCTGATTCTTTGGTTCTTCCCCAGATGGGTTTGACTGCCTGATCATTTAACATGCGAGATATGAAATTTTGGGAGGAACTAATGTAACCATTCTATTTTAAAATATTCAACATGAAGCCTACTAACCGAGAAACTGATGGCTTTGTCAAGTCCTTTGATATACAAGTAAGCAAGGCACCTGGAAGCCCAAGGACAAGCATATGATATATACAGATGATACCTTCCTGACTCTGCTGGAAATTGGGAATTTGGGTCCCTTGAAATGAATTGTCGGAATGTGGAAGCAGATCTCACAAAAGCACCAGAGTCTGACATCTCATCCAATGCAGATCGCGCCATTTCAACAATATGCTAAAGAGTAGATATTTTAAGAATGAATCACACCACCAAATCTTAAAAGTAAAAAACAAATAATGCCATTACTAGCACGCCTATCATGCGACATCCTCAATGAATTCATAAAGAATTCAGAAGAGAAGCATATAATAATGTCTAGATGGAACTAGACAACAACATCACAACTACAGACTCAATCTAATCTTAAAAGGGATGATGCCATATTATAGCAACACTTTCAGTTTTGTTTCAAGTGGCATGCCTATCAGAACATCATGCCTATAGTAACACTTTCTAATTAAGATTTTAGCTTTTGGTTTACGAACAAATTTCCTAATCAGTTCACTTCCACAGTCAAGAAAACTCTTCTCTGGACACAACCAAAAAAAAAAAAAAAAAGAACCAAAAAGCTGATACTTTTCATCTGTGGGAAAATTTAACTCAGACTAACATCCAAACAAAAAGCTATTGAAATCAAACTCTAGAGTAGTTTATTTTCTGTAGAAGAATCATTATTCTAATAAGATCTTTCCCCTATTTAGCTAGCAAATTAGTTAACCAATCATCAGTTCCAAGAACAGCTTGAAAGCATAAGAATAGCGGAGAGAGATCTCCTGTGTTTGTTGATGATATATTGATACATACATACCTTGAACTTGGCCTTGTAGTTGTATTTGTGGGCAAACTCAGAGTCAGACAGAGTAAAGGAGCTCCTGGGACGTACTAGTGTCAACCACGATCTCGTACACAACATGATTTCTGTTCAATATAAATGCAGTTTTCTTCTCTACACTAAGGTTAAGGTACTGGTACCCACACCCAAAACTCTCTCAAAACAAAACACGTGTTTATGTTTACCGGATCTGCGGTCATACCAGTCGCAGATGCTAGCTATACTTATCACAAAGATTTATATTTTTTTTACAGGTATTATAATAATAAATTATCAAACATTTATTTGTTTCATTACTTTTTATTATAAATATTTAAAAATTTATTAAATATAATTTTAGATATCGGTGCTAAAAAATGGTATCAAATTAATTTTTAAAAATCATTAATAAAAAACAATCAATTAAGTAATGAAAATGCCTAATCATTAATTGAATAATTTAATTAATATTTATCAGGAATCATTTCTTTTCACTATGGACTAAATAAAGTGTTGGACCTTTTTTGAAGGATCCCACAAAGCAACGTAGCTGGCTGAACATTAACAATGATAATGCCAACTCTATGTCTATAGTGTGCAATACAATTGATTACAAAGTAAAGCCAACTACTACCCTTACAGAGGGGCCAAAGCCTGGTGGAGAAGAGCAAACTATTCCTTAGGGTCTTTTTATCCTCCTTTAAGGGTTTTTCTACTCTCAATTAAAAAAAATTATATTATAATAATAATGTAAATAATATTAAAAAATAATTAATATTTTTTAATATAAAATCAATCGAGAGTAAAATAACTCCTTATAAATAGGATAAAACTTCCATTATCAATGTCTATATTTTTTTTTCTCTTTTCTTTTATCAACTGTTTCATTTAAGGCTAAAATGCACATAATCTCTTCCAAATCAAAGTCATTCAACCCTAATTCATGTTTTCACCAAACCCATCCCTCCCCCAAAACCAATTCTCTCCATAACCAGTTCACTGTAGAACCTAGGGCTTTGACAAACAAAAACAGAGCATCATCTTCTCAATTTGGGCTAATAGAGCTCTTAGCCAATCTCGTACCCAATCATTTATGGGTTACTAGATTGATGCCTTTGTATCAGTCATTTGTTTCTTCATCTCAACCGGGCAACAATTGTGGCAGCATTGTGTGAGTGTACAAGTGTGAAGAGATTGTTCCAATGAGAACCTCATGGACAACAAGTAACCCAGGAAGAAGATTTTTTGGCTTTGCAAACTTCGGTTATTCTAGGGCTTGCAACTCCTTTGATTGGTTTGACCCACCAGTCAACAACCGTGGGTCATCAGTATCAATGGTTTGTTGAGGAAGAAGCTGACTCTGCTTAGAGAGCTGGAGACACGAAAAAGAAGAGAAAATGTATTGATTGGATTACTGGTGCTAAGTTGGGTTATATTTGGTTTGATATGGTGGAAGCAAATGTCAGCAGTTGGCACAACCATATGAAAAGGGATAGTTTGAGGATGCATATGTGGTGAATGTGGAAAGGGTTATTTTGTAATGGTTTAATATTGTTGGGTAGGCTATTAGTTAAGCTAATTACTTGTTATTCCTGATTTAGTTCATATCTAGTGGGTAGACTATGTAATTTTGGTGGATAGACTATGTAATCTGGGTTTGTTTCATTGGATAATAATATCAGACTTGTATTCTTGATTTAGTTCATTTATGTTGGTTTAATGATATCACAATTGTGATTATTTTGAGTATGATTCTTCTTATTGTTGGTACTGTAAATGATATCAAACTAGAGCATATGAAAACAAATGGTAAAATGGATATAAGAAAATTAAAACAACTGGAAATGAAAATAAATGTCATTGAGAAGCCCATATTCAAAATAGGATATAACACATTTGCAGTCGATATAGACCAAAAAAAGTTATCAAATTTTTCTTAATTCACAAAACAATCAGCAAAATTTAAAGTTGATAAAAAAATTAAACATGATAATGAGTGTCAAGCCATGGTAGTTGTATTAGATACTAAAAGATTTTTTTATTACATCAATGACTTTGGATTTTAAATCAGTGATCATATAGCAAATTTAGCAAAACAGAAATAACAAATCCATTGCCATAAAAATAAGTATCATGATAGCTTATAGAGAAAAGATATATATACTAGCAGCACAATGTACATCCTGAGGTGTTTGAGATATATATCCGGACAAAATGTACATGTATCAGAAACAAAAATATATATATTCATCAAAGGTTGAAATGTCAACTTGTGATACTGAAGCCTCAATAAATATGACTAATCATTCATTTTAATACTAAGCTATCAGCTATGGAGGTCAATTTTGCACCACTCACATTGTATGACTTAAGCCCTTACCTAAAAGTCATGATCATCACGAGTTCATAACCGTTCTGATATCTTACTATCTAGATGTAATCTATGGCAAATAATCTTGCTGATGTTCACATGATTCTTCTTATTGTTGGTACTGTAAATGATTTCCAATATGAAAACAAATGTTGAAATGGATATGAGTAAATGAAAACAACTAAAAATGAAAATAAATGTCATTGACAATGCCAGATTTCATTACTAAAGAAAATGTCATTACATTACCTTCCAAAATAATTGTCATCACATCAAAATAGGACAAAACATATATGCAGTCCATATAGACAAAAAGGGCATGGAAAATCTAATTTCAAATCCATGCATTCAAAAAATATCGAAGTCAGCCATCAGTATATACCATTGCTGGTGCAGGTTATGCAGGTGCTTCTATAGAATGTGTCCCCTTCCTAACCTTGCTTCTATTATATACTTTTCTATTTGAGTTAATTTGCCATTTACAATTCCTAACATTAAGTCTAGTACCCCCACAATTTCGACATTTCAACGTTTGACCTTTCCTACTGACTTTGTATGGATTAATTGATTCATCCTAGCCATCAATGTATACCTTTGCTGGTGCAGGTTATGCAGGTGCTTTTGTAGAATGTGTCACATTCTTAACCTTGCTTTTGTTATATACTTTTCTGTTTGAATTAATTTGCCCCTTGCAATTCCTAACATTAAGGGGGCGTTTGGTTCAAGGTTTGAAAAAACATTCCCAGGAATAGCATGCCCATGAATGATATTCCCAGGAATGATGATTACTACGTTTGGTTAAGTAAAAACTTTCCCGGGAATGATTCCAACCGCCGGCGACAATAGCCGATGTTGCCTGCAACTGTCAACCTTTGGCGGCGTCAGAGGTGGCTGGATTCTGATGACCAGGGCGGTGACTGCAGTCGTCGAATTCCGGTGACCAATGTGGTGGTTAAAGTCATCAGTCATTGTCAGCTGCCGCTAACTTACGGTGGCTAGATTTCGGTGACTATCATGGTAGTCGAAGTCACCAGCGACGACAGGGGTGGTCGAATTTCGGTGATTGGCACAGTGGCCGAAGTTGCCAGCCACCGTCAACTGGAGGCGGTGACGGGGTAGCCGGATTCTGGTGATTGGCCGTCATGGATGGTGGCCGATAACAGTCGATGACGGTCACCGACAATAACGTGGCTGTTATTGGTTAATGACATGTCGATAGAATGGTAGATATTTTGGACATTTTACATGGTAAAAATATTCTCATGCCATGGGAATGTTGCAAACCCACCTCCCCCTATGGGAATAAAAGTGTGGGAATGTTAGTTAAAAATCATTCCCGGGAATCATTTTAGGATGAGAATATTTTTTCAAAACTTGTACCAAACATGGGAATCCAATATTCCCATGTAAAGATTCCCAAAAAGAAAAAACAATCCACGAACCAAACGCCTCGTAAGTCTAGTACCCCCACAATTTCCACATTTCAATGTTTGGCCTTTCCTAATGACTTTGTATGGATTAACGGGTTCATCTCAACCACCAATATATACCCTTGCTGGTGCAGGTTATGCAGGTGCTTCTGTAGAATATGTCATATTCCTAACCTTGCTTCTGTAATATACTTTTCTGTTTGAATTAATTTGTCCCTTACAATTCCTAACATTAAGTCCAGTACCCCCACAATTTCCACATTTCAATGTTTGACCTTTCCTATTGACTTTGTATGGATTAACTGATTCATCTGCTGCCTTTTTACTAGCATTTTTAGGCCTACCAGGTGTATTCTTGTACTTTTGGAGGCTAAATTGGGTCCCAATTTGTCTATGGCCATTTTTCTTCTTCAGGAATAGGTCCCACAATAAGATAATAAGCTTTCATGAATATCTCAGTAGTAAAATATGAGTCAACATAATTTTTTGGAATTTCTTTCATCTTATAGATGCATGCCACAACATGTTCACATGGTATTCCAGTCAATTCACATCTCCTACGCCCATATATATGTTTGTTAAGATCAACAACCCTTGTAGCCCTATTAGAACTATCAACGTCAAACCTGTCATCTCCAGCCATATAACGAATTAGCCCTGCAGATTCATGTTTGGTCTTCTCCAACTTGTTTTGGATCCTTGGACAAATTGGACCTTTGTACTTTGTCATCCCTTCTTTCTTTGCCACATATCTCTTCATCAACATCCTCTTTATGATTTCACACATAGTGAGAATAGTCTTGTCTCTATCCTCTAGGATGAATGAGTTGAAGGTCTCAGCTATGTTGTTCTGCAGAATATCAGATTTTGTGCTGATATTAAAAGCATGTCTGTTCCATTGTGATGGTTAGAACTTCTTCAACTATGTAGCAGCAAATGAGTCAAACCTTTCCATCTATCTCATATGGTAATCAAACTCATTTTTTGTTTATGCCCTTGCTGCATTCCACAGTTCATCCTTTAAACTTTTACTATTGAATTTGATCTTGAAATTGACATATAAATTCCTTACACAAAACCTATTATCACATCACATTGCCTTCAATGCCTTCAATGTTTCTATCAACTCCTGAAACAAATTAAAATGAAATCAAAATCATGAACAAATAAAAGCAAGGTTTCTGTTAACCAATAAAATTTATTCATAGATTACCTTTTGCTGGTCAGACATTATGACTCATCATTTATCTTTAATTGATCCTAGATCTCCAAACAATAGTTGTATGAACCATTGCCAACTATCCTTACTCTCTACCTTAATAATAGCATATGATATGAGATACATGTTGTCATTGGCATCCTTCCTAACTGTGCACAACAATTGGCCCCCCAAACTATCCTTTTAGAAAACATTTATCCACACATATAATAGGTCGACAAGTAGTTAAGAAACCTTTCTTGCATGCATCCAAACTGATGTATAATCTTTGAAACAAGGCTTCCAGTTTTAAAAGCATTGTGCTTACAGGACTGTAGTGTCTAATGGATGCACAATAGTTCCACAATTTCCCAAACTGCTCAGAATGCTTGCCATCAATGTCCTCTAAAGCCATTCTCTTAGCTCTGTAGGTTTGAAATTAGGAAACCTTTATAATACGGTATCTTTCCACTTGATTTGCAAAGGCAATAGGCTTCCAATCAGGCTGGTCCCTTATTGTATCCACATATTTTTTTGACAACCTCCTTGCATTGACCTTGGTATTCTCCCTTGTCCATCCACAATTATGCTCAAGATGGTAAAAAGACTTAATTTGAAAAGCATCCTCATTTTGAGTTTTTGATGCATAGATCTTTCATCCACAGTTCTTTTTGCATTTCACTATAATCTTTGCAGACTCATTTCTAATATAGTCATAATCAATGTCATTCTCATAGGCATATTGTTTTAATGCCTCCCTATACACCCTAAAGTCAGCAAACCTTAACCTAACTTGTAACTTGATTTTCTTATGCATGTCTGTTTTCTTATTGAACTCAGGAAATCTTGTTTTGGGTGACTCTTCATCAGAACCATCCAAACTAAGTCATCACTGTCAGCATAATCTGAGTGGCAGTCCCCATCCTATTGCTCACTATATTCAACTAGTGCATTTCTTGCATTCTTTGCTATTTTTTTCTTCTTTCTTGATGCAACAGTCTTTCTCCTCACTCCTTGAGTGCTCTGTTGTGTTGTTGGGTCTATTGTATCACATCTTCATTATGCTGAAGGCCCTCACCCACCTGCCCAGTGGCTTCCTAATCACCCAACCATGTGTTGACTTCATCTTCTACACTAGCAACCAAATTTTCACAAAACAAATCTGGATTATCTACATCATTATCAGAAAACTCTCATCCATCCAAGTTCAATTCTAACTCTTCCTCCCCAAGTTCAACACCTTCTTCCTCCACATTCACTTCCTCTTCTAGCAAAGGTGCTGCCTCAACCAACTCCAAATTAGTCTCCACAACATGATCAATATAAAGTTGAAGTAGATTAACCTAATTTCTTGTAAACCTTTGAATTATTCTTCTCACATATGTATCATTCCCAAAAAATCTAATTTCTGACATTCCCTTATCTTCAAATTTATACCAAAACTGAAAATCACTAACATAGCCCCTACTCTTCATATATTGCACAAAGTGGGGTATTGATATGAGGTCTATATCAAAGTCCTCATATGAGTACATCGCCCTCCTTGATAATGCATAACAGGCACACTTCTAATGTTCCCTCTAATGTAAAAGTCAATATTAACCTTAATGTCCATTTCAGACACTTACAAATGGACACAAACTAATAAAAAAAAACTCAATTCACATTGGACCACAAATTAAATAAACAAATAAAGTACTGTAAATTGGACCACAAAGCAATAAAGCACTGCATAGTGGACCATAGAAAACAATAGAGCAATACTTGACCAAATGGACGATAAACAAATATAATTCAGCACTAAAGACAAACAATGGAGACAAAATCACTGACATTAACTGAATCTAAACCCATAAATATTCTAACAATTTTCATAACCCCCAACATTCATACAAATATCATATAAACACAATGGACCCACAACAATCCTCATTCACCTGAACAGGAAATGGATCCACAACATACCACTGAAAATACAAAATCATAAGAGAGAATGAATGGGAGAGTTACCTTTAAATCCTCATCCAAATCCTCGTAGCGTGACACAGATGTTGGTTTTTGTTCAGCTTCAATGTGTTGAATGCTCTCATGAAGCCCTAATCAGGTTAGAAGAAACATGAATTGGGGCTGAATGACTTTGATTTGGGATGAATTTGGGGAGTTTATGAATTTAAGTAGCATGTAAATATCACGTGAATAGCTTCACCGTTAGTCACACACACAAAATCTTAACATAAGGGCTATATTACAAAGTTTTTAAATCATAAGGTGTCGTGATGTTGAGTTTTGAACCACAAAAGATTATTTGCACATGACTTATAGTTAAAAAAGGTTATGTGCATTTTGGCCTTCATTTAATGAATAAATATAAGTGTTTTGAAAATCATATTGACCAATTGGATTTGTTAAATTGAAAATCGATCTTTTAACGGGTCAGATTAAGATCCTAAAATTGAAATGATTAAAACTTATTATGAACCATTAAATCGGTTAAAAACCGATTGTTGACACCCAAATTTGTCCTGAAATTTTAATTTTCACCAATGGGCATTATACCAATAAATTTAGATCTGATCCATTCACCAAGCCCAAACCCATTGCTTTAAAATGATTGACAAAAAAAAAAGAAAATTTTTTTTGGTCTGGCTTGCATAAATGAAAAAAATCTCCACTGATCCAGTAAAATGATTTCAGGAAATAAATTTGAATTCATAAATACATTTTATCCCTTATTAATGGTAATTTGGGGTTTAAATAATTAATTGATTTTGATTGATTCTGATTGCACAAATTGATCTTGATTGATAGGAGAAATTTATTCTAATTTACCCTAATTAATTGAGCTGATTGGGGTGATGAGAATAATTATTTGGGTTATAAATAACAAATGGTAGAAAAACCCTAGAAGGGAGAGAGGAGCCATAACGCAGAAAAGAAAGAGAGAAAAAGAAAAAAGAAGGGAGAGAGGAGCCGTAACGTAGAAAAGAAAGAGAGAAAAAGAAAAAAGAAGGAGAGCAGCCATAACACAGAAAAGAAAGAGAGAAAATATGGAGCGGCAACACAAGAACTGAGAAAAAGGAGAATGGCCGCAAAACACATAGAGGTTAATTAAAAAATATGACGCGAAAAGAAACAGTACGGAGAAGGAGGAGAAAAATTCTTGGAGGCTCATGTTTTGCTTAGTGTTTGCTTCTTGATTGAAGGTAACCTTTCTAAAGTCCCACTACTTCCTTTCATGCTTTTGGTAATACCCGTCATCGTGCTTCATGATCTCACATTCACTAACTACCC